>JBAMNC010000875.1:3905000-4315000 GCA_037902135.1 Cetoscarus ocellatus
GACCCAGGCCGGCAGAAGCATGTGGGTCCTGCCTGGTTTCTTACCACTCTGCCAAACCAGCTCCCTTGCAAAGGCATTTCTGACATTTTTGAGGATTATTGAAAATGAGGAAAAATGCACTGTCATGCATTGTTAACAAATCCCGCAGATCATTTCTGGATTTGCATCCATGTTCAGATCAGCACCAAAATCCAATCACTACTGTTGTGCAATGACCAAAATTTCCAGAGGATGTCATCAAAATCCATGAAGGAATGTTTAAGTTGTCTTGCTTAAAGCCAGACAAAGAAATAAACAAACCTGAAAAAACACAACATCCTTGGCCAAAGTAATGAGAAAATAAGGAGGATAATAGACAGGAAGAGTGAAAGAAAGAATGCAAGAAAAAAAAAAAAATATTTCAAGGAGGTAGATTATCAAAAGAGAATGAAAATGAAGGAAAGATAAAAACAAGGTAGATAAACAGAGCATAACAAAGATGGAAAACCAGAGCGAAAAATACTGCAAGAAGTATTGTAAGAAATAAAGAAAGACTAAAACCTGCTGCAGAGAGGGTGGAAAAAAGAACAAAGAAAATCAGAGCAAAATAAATAATAGAATAAAAAAACGGTGTAAATGAGGGAGAGAAAGAAAGACAAAAGAAAAGACTGTCAAAGCCTAAGAAAGACGAGAAGGAAGGAAAACAGTAAGAGAAAAATAAAGAAGTGAAACAGGAGGAGGGAATATTCCATGGTGAATTTTCAGGGCTTTTTCTCCCAAACTTTTTTCGAACCCTGATATAGGCCGTCATTGTTCCTCCTCGTCTGTTCTCCACCGTCTCTGAGAAGCGCTGAACTTCAGGAATCTTCCATTGTCTCATTCCTGACGCAGAGCTGCTGTGATGATGGTGGCGTCTAGCCAGACTCTTTTTTTTTATAAGTGTACATTCTTCAGCTCCCTCCTTTCCTCCTCCTCTCCTCTGCTGTGTCTCTGTGAACCCTCTCTTACTTTACTCTGAGAAGAACAGATGGCCTTTATATTTTCTGAATGGACTGTAAATAACTACACATATAGCTCTAATGTATACAAAAATACCCTGCTGGAGTCTGAAGAAGGAGAATGGAAAGACAGTCATGCTTAGGAAAAAGTGTAACAGGCTTAAACATAAGCAAGAAAGATGAAGCCAAAACTTACTTTCAAAGCAGCAGCACACTTTCATTTTAATATTTTAATATGCTGATTTATTCCTACTTGCATATTTCTTTCTCCCCAGCTGATACAAGGGTTGAACCACCATAATGGAAGCTTTTATGTATGCAAGTTGTCTCTCTTTTTTGTTCCGGCGGTCATGCCTTGTCCATGAGATTTGGAGCGTTTGTACATGGTAGTTTGGGTCGCATGTAATGGTCGCATTCAAAATGTTTTGTCCTCTGTCCTCAAAGGGGGGAGCTTCAGAGAACTGTAGCTGGAGAAGAATCTATTTGTTGTCACTCCGTGTGAATAAAGCCTTTCATCATCTGGCTGCTGTGCTCCACTGAGCCTCGGATAAAGCGCTGCCTTCTCTGGCATTTTGCAGCTCATCCACGGAAGCAGCACGTCCTTTGGTTTAGTGCACAACTTTAAAAGAAACTGCCTCAAAGTGCCTATTTTCTCATCCATGATTTCCTCTCTCCGCGAAGCACTTTTTTAAGAGGCAAGGCAAAAGACACTAATTTAAAAGGCTCTCAGCAGTACTGCCTGCAGTGACATTTTAAGTCAAATTAATCACAGTCAAAGGTTAGCCCATTCAGAAGGTCTAATTCTCAGCAGGACTTGATTCTCAATGGGACTGGGTGTTCTTTAATTTAGCGAGAATGATCTAACTCATGTAATGTTAAAAAAGTCAGGGTCACTTAATGGGCCCCTTAACTGTTTTCGCTTTTATTGACTCAGCACAGAAAAGTGTGCACTACACTAAAGAGAGGACGACTACTATCGAATGTAATGATCACATCATATGCTGTAAATTGCATCAGTAACGAGCCGTATCATACCACCCTCTTTAACTCCTGTATTTAGTATTCTCTGCATTAAAATTTTGTCCTGTTTAGTGCACAACCTGGCACAAAGAACAGACATATATTTGATTGAATTTGAGAATCATCTCTGGTTCCCTCGATTGCACATCAACTAATAGCCTTAGGGATTTTTCACTATTTTGTACCATTGCTGATTATAAGCTCTGTAGCGAACAAGAAGTTATGAAACTTAGATGATCTGCTCTTTGTAAGAATCTTAACAACCAAACCTATTTTTCAAAGAGTTTTAAACTTAAACATAATTTGCGAGAGTGAAAAGCTATTAGTAAGCTGCAATGGAACTACAACATAGTGGTTTGTTTTAATCAATCAATCAATTTATTCACAAACATAGACTAAAATCATTTGTGAAATGGGACTCCTCAAAAGCTTGCCAAAGCTTGTAAGTAGAGACTCAGACATCGAGCAGTATACACAATCAGAACGTGACACAAACATGATTTTTTATCTTATAACCAAGTACAGACCTGAAATCTTAAATATCCGGAGAACCTAGAGTATCCACAAACAACACGTGAAGACAAGGGTACATAGAAAATACCAGTTAAGCCATTTGGGTTTTATTATATTTTATGAATAATGTTATTTACAAATCATTTAAAATCTTCAGACACAGGGTTTTAGGAATGTATATGTTTTTTTTAAGCACATTCAGTCAAACCTTTTGTTTGGGAGTTTCCTGAAAATCAAATGACCTGATCAAGTTGGTTCTCATGACTGTGGCAATAGTATATAAATAATTGATTATTAACAGTCAGAAATGCTTGCTGTCGGGTCCCTGGCCATTTTTGTAGTCCTTGTTAGCAGTTTGTTTGCAACCGTCGTTTTAACCACACAATGGTTTAGGATTCAAAGCAGACCATGTCTAATGCATTTTATTATTTCCCATTAAACATTAAATTCTCGTGTGTGTGTGTGTGTTCATCATGAACCTTATGTCAGGCATTTATCAAAAACCGGTATTCTAAATCCCATTTACTGTAGGGGCTGTGAATCAGGAAGTGCTAAATTATTACTCACTTCTGCATTTTTTTGACCACTCTATTAGCATAAGTCTCCTATTTCTTTTCTCCTCTCTTATGAGAGAAAAATTAAATTAAGAGAATACTAATCTGTGATCTTAAATGTTTATGTGATTTTAAAAAACTGTTTGTACTATAAATTACCTAAAATGACCTCTTATTGGATGCCATACATTTCTTGTTTTATATTGCTGATGTTCCCAAATAGGCATTGTGTGATCACAACCATCTCAACTATTTTCCTGGTTATCACTGAATGTGATGCTGTTGTGTTTTATTGCTCTCCAGCTAGCTTTGTTGCATGTTGTAAGTGTGAAGCAGCAATTAAGTGACAATATGCGATGGTTAGCAGCGCCTGACAAAGTTGTTATCTGTTGGTGCTTTTAGTGCATGTGTGCCGACGACCTCACCTTATAGTTTTCCACAGAAAAGTGCCTTTGTAGGGAACAGGGAGATGCTAATAGCCCAATTCACAGTGCCTTAACGCAAAAGTGCGGCAACAAGGTTCTTCTATATCTACATCTAGAAACATTCACTCTAATATCTGTGTCAGTTCACACTGTAATGCAGTTTGTAAGCACACAACACGACTCGTGCCCCCACATACACAAAAACTCACAGCCCTCCTGTCTCCCACTGAGTCTGTGTTCTCCCCTCCTTCTAATATCACACCTCTGTTCCTGCCTCTGGAGATGGAATAAAGAGGGTTCAACTTTTTCCCCCTATTCCATCTCTAGGATGTTCACAGAGGAGGCAAAATATCACAGACAGACAGACTCAGACCTTCTTACTTTTTCACACACGGTTGTTTTTAAGTCAAGTTTAAAATACAGAACATGCAGATGATCATATCGTGTTTTGCTTTTTATACTCTTCCTCAAATGATCCGAGTATGATGTGATGGAAATTTAAACTATCATGAAGGCATAAATAGGTCATACACTCATCACAGTGAATTACATGAAGCCTATCGCCTGTTACAGCACTCGCTCACCACGCCTGCAGATCTTGAATGTACATATTGAAGTTCGTATTAATAGAGCTGCAACTGATAGGCTCTGCTGCAGATATGTGTTAGTGTGTCATGCGTGGTCATGTATTCCCAGCTGACTTCTGTAGGTCAGCTGTTTTCTTCTGGGGGAAACAGATTTATTGAATCCGTGTGCTCCATAAACCAACTTTGTGATTTCGGCCAGCTGCCTGGGATATCCTCAGAGCCAAATATGTGACTGAAAGAAGCAAAAAGGAATCAGCTGAGACTGCAGCAATTACCTAAATTTGGTACGCTGTGGACAAACTAAAATGAAGTATTGTTTGAAGATTATTGCCCACAGAAAGTGCTGTGGGACTTCAGTTGGCCTAAATACTGAAAGCTTCGTCTTTCTGGAAACCCACCTGAGTGTTTTGGCTGCTAACTTGTTTATCCGATAACATTGTTCTGCTCCGTCTGTAGATGTACCTCTTGCTGGGAAGAAGTGCATGTTTTTATGAAACAGTAAGAGGTAAGCAGCAAGGCAAAGGATGTTAAAAGATTATGCCAAATACTTTTAAGGAACTAATTCACCTCCTGAGTATGGTTTATTCATTGTCTATTCAAAGCAGCTGAATAATACAGAGCTCTTTAGCTAATCTGCTTGATTGTGAAGGATGAGGACAGGTGTTAAGTAATGAGTTTTCTCTGTCTCTGTTCTTGCAACATGATTCAATACAAAGAGGGGGCTTATGGAGGGAAACGTGTGCAAAGGGGTTGTTTTAAGCTGGGAAATGAATAAGGTTTAAGACATTGTTCATATCGCTATGGTCAGTGATAATAGTGGCTTAAGATTAATTAGGTCTAATTACAGTATAAGTACTGTTACAGTTAGACCCCCTAACAGTAATAGGGGCACTCATTTCATCAAAAGTTAGGTTATTATAGATTATACATTTCTGATTTTATAATAGAATACATTTTATTTTAGGGTACTGCTACCCACTTGACACCCCTGCAACCAAAACAGATGTCCTAACACACGGCATTGAGCAATTTCATATCTCTGATAATCAGAAATTGCAGACAAATTTAAGTACAATTTGAAATACATACAAACAAAGGCAACATTTCCTAGTTTTTAGTGACAATAGGAAGCAATGGGTCAAGTTTTTGGTAAGGCAATGAAATAAATTGGATGCTAAGGTGTTTTTAGAAACAGATCAAAGTTAATTTTTGTATCATGACAAATAATTTTTATTTCTTTACAGGAGAAAAAATGATTAATATAATATAATGCCATTCAGTAAAGTGACATCAAGGCATGATTCTCAATAAATCCATGAGACAAAGATGTTGCTAGTGCTTTTGCTCAACATAGACAATATTCAGTCCAGCAGTGGGTGTCTAAAACTTCAGGATCATTTGACTTTATGTTCAACTTAATTTCTGTATAAGAACTTCCAGTTTTTTATTGCTTATTAGAAAAGAATATTAGAGCACACACTATATGTCCTTTGTTTTCTTTCAGCAGCAAAAATACCAAGATGTGATTTTTGGGTCATATACTCCCTCCCTAGGTTGTTTATTATGAGATGTATTTGTTTTCTAGGGAGAAAAGCATTTTGTTTAGCTTTTTAAACAATTCATACAGCATTTCACTGCAGATTAGATCCACCTGATCACACCCACACGGAGCACCTCGTGAAAGCTCAAAGTTAGTCTTATCATTTCCTCAAATCAAAGTCATGTGGAAGCCGTGCTGCCAGACTCGCTGGCCTATTTTCTCACTCACTGGAAGGTTTTTCTGCCTCTTTTTGTCCTCTGTCTCCTTTTAGCCCTCTTTTGTCTGTCCTTCTGATTTTCTTCCTCTACCCTCTTCAAATAAAAGCTCTTAACTCATTGGCCAGGCACATAGCTATGATGATTATTCTGTTTGGTTAGAGAAAAAAGCACAAACGAGTGCTGGACCTCTGTGGGTAGTGGGCTGTGTTAATCCTGTTTTGGGAACATGTTGGAGTGCTCAGTGCCAGTGCCCTGCCTTTGCCCAGAACCTGCCACCTGGCAGGGGGGCTTCCTCTACTCCACACGGCACAGGAGGACAACGGGCACAATGAGAGCCCCTGCTTGTCTTGTTTGGTGTGAAACAGAGGGGGGTATTCATCCTTTAGAGGGTTCTTCTTGTCTGTAGTCACATTAAGATAGGTTTGGTTCATCTTAACCAAAAAACATATCTTGTTAAGTTTTTCCCACATACTTCTTATTGGTACACAAGTAATTTACATTTTGGTACCAGTGGCTCATCAGTGAGATAATTTCTCTGTACCCATCGCTACATAAGAGACATTGTCTTAATTTCCATCTGGCCATCACATTTCTCTGAAGGCGTCTCTGATGGATCAGCTGATGAAGTCAAGGGGGTGTTTGCATTCTAGAACAGGCACCTCATAGTCAAAATCTGAGCCAACAAGGCAGCCTCGGCACGCAGCCTGGCATCCCTTCCCCCATCTCCTGCTATACGACATACTCTCTCAGCCGCAGAAGTACCTCAAGCTGTTCTGCACACAATCTGTTCCTGGTCTCCTGCCTCTCATGTTATCTAAGCCCACATTACAAAGACACTCTTTATATCTCAGAGGGGAGGTTCACCTTATTCTCTCATAGGCTTGGCCTCGAGTTTCAAAGCTCACAGTTAAGGATGGTAAGGCCAACAGTTTATGGAGTTTTTAAAGATGTACTGATCTATACTTTAAAGTAAATACATGAAAGATATTACGTGTACATCAGTATAGTTTATTTTGTGTTAAATAATGTCTTAAATAAGTGAATGCCAGGCCTAATGCTCATTTGATCCTTTTCAGATATTTTTTACTGTAATGTTGGGAAAATTAGCTGAAGGCAAAACTGTGGACAAACATGAAAACCACAGGACAGCGAGCAACAATAAGAGTCTTAAAGCATCCATATTTTACATTAAGGTTGATTAACATGCTGTTTAAACACCAACCCCTCAGTTGATATAATCTGGATAGTCTGCCAAAAATGTGTTTTTAACGTTTGTCCAGCTTGTGGTGATGGGCATCCAATCTATAGCCAAATTCATACTGCTATTTCAAGACCTAATAATTAACACTCTGTGATGTTCTGCCTTCACTGTGAATGTCGTGGACCTGGAATGGGGGGAATGAGTTGACCCCCTGTTTCTTCCATCTCTTGAGTAAGTAACAGAGGCGTGATATTGGAGAGAACTGACACATATATCACGGCCTTGTGGAATATATGTCAATTTCTCTAGATGTTAATATAGCGAAACCTCGTTGCAGCAATTTGCATACAGGCACTGGGAATTTGGCTTGTTTTTAGAGATCCCAATGATATGGCTGTGCTTAATAGTAAGAGCCTGGCTTTCAGCTTCCACCGATATGCAATTACAGAAGCTTCCACTGTCAAATGAGAAGAAAGGGTACCTACATAACTAACTCGTGCCATCCCACATTTTGGCACCTCCCTGAAGGGGTCCTGAGTGTTCCAAACCAATGCTAAAGTGTGGAGCTAAAAAGCGCTGCAGTCTATTGGATGGTCAATTCCCATGCAACAGCAGCTAAAATGAACAAAACCTACCCTGCCATGTTCAAAAAAGCTGTGGATTTAGAGTGATTTGTTCATAGCTGTTGTAAAAAATGTCAGCACGAAACAACGATCTACAAAGTACTGGAGTGCTGGAAGAAAATCCTGCTCTACTTTTAGACCACTTCACTGTGTTATGCTGCTATGACACCATTATTTGGCATACCCTTCTCTTCCCCACTTGTATCACAGCCCTCAAGTGAAGAAACAGCTGCTGATGGAAACACAAACAAGATCAGGGTTAACTGCTTCAAACTGTACTGAACTGTACTAAACCAAGCCAGACCACTCGGTGCAAACAAAAGTGGCTTACTTGCAAACAGTACTTACTCAACACTTTTCTTGATTCACTTTAGTTGTCATTTAAATTTTTCAAGTACCCCACAAGGTTTGTTTGGTGAACTTCAGATCACTGCCGAGTTTTGTTGTGTGTCCTGTGACAAAGTGGAAGAGAAAAGCTGTAAAAAGCACTGCTAGCCTATTGGCTTGTTGTCTATCTGCCCCTATTCATCAAACTCAACATAGCGCACTGCTATGTCGTCACAATGCCATGCAAAGAATGATGTACTTTTTAGTCCACATTTCCCAGTCCTTCTATAATGAGCTTTTTTTCTTTTGTACTCTGTTCATCTTTTTGTGTTTAATTCTTATCTTTTGTTTTTGTCTCTTTTCCACCAACAACCTGTGTTTTCTACATCTGACTATTTCCCTCAGCTTTCTTCGCTTCCTCACAGTCACTTCTCTCTTACTTTCGTCTCAACCTCACAGCATTATTTTTTTCTTTTTAGTATCTCCATCTGTCACGTCTGTGTCTCAGTCCCAATCTTGTTCCTTTCTAGCATCCCCAGAGGAAGCCGTATACAAAGACTACAGAGTTTTTTTCCTCTTTCACACCAGCATTTCTGCTGCAGTCAGGCTATATCCCGTCGTTTTGTGATGTTTGGGGCAAAGTTCTATTTGAAGTGTTGTAGAGCCTTCGTGTGGAAGGGAAAGCCAAGTTTGTGTGCAGATGGGGGATTGGGGGTAGTGTGCTGAATAGCCTTTTGTGTGCCTTGTAAACCATGTGAAATACTACATTGTGGATAGATGCGGATTCTACTGACCAGGTTCTCTTCCATTCTGCTTCTTGACAGCACTATCAGCCCCCGCCACCTTACTCACTGTACACAAGACTTGTTATCTGACACTTGCCAGATTGAGACACATTGGACAGCCTCTTTTGTGGGGATGTATGCACAGCAGTGAAAATTTTATGAGCCGGGGTGTGTGGGTGCATGCATGCGTTTCTCTGTGTGTGAACTGGAGGTGGATTGGGAGAAAACGGGATCTGCCGCTATACGATGTCTGGCATGACATGAGAGGACATGCCTGGAATGAGATATTGTCAGCCAGCTCGTGGTGAAATGTTCACAGCAGGCAAAATTTCAATTGTTTTTTTGGGGGGGTTAATGTCTCATTAGAAAAGTGGATTTATTATGAATCATGCATTCTGATTAGCATAGTGACATGGGTTGCTTCTTACACCATAACACAAGCAGCCAGCCAGCAACTAGAGCGGGGCAATAAGGACCCAACACAAAACCTTACATTCTTTAAAGATGAACAGAAAAAAAATGATACAACTCGCCATATTATTCTCTGTAGAAAAAAAGCTCACAAGCACTTGTGAAAATACAAGTATTCACACTTTTCATATAAATCTTAAAATCAAAAATGTTTTTTAACCTTTTTGATACCACAGCAGCAACAGAAGTCATTGACACCCATTTTTAAGCTTTTGAGATTTTTTTATTGTATTTTTTTTTTTTGTTTTAAAAATGCAGAGAAATGCCCAAACACTGGTGAATTTTTCAAATACAGTCAGTTCAGTCAGTCAACTCACGTTTAAATTGTTTTATTGTAGCTGCAAATACATGTGATAGGTTTGGCGCCCAGGCTCCGGTTTCATCACTCCCTGCAGAAAGGTTTACATGAAGGCATGAAGGAGTGATGAGCAAAACATACAGAACACCCCGGAGCCTGCAGGTGGATGCTGGGGTGGCGGTGGGGGTGAAAGAACACGCAGCAAGTCAGTGTAGGGCAGCAGAGGCGTTGCGGGGCAGAGGGAGAGATGGGAAAACTCCCAGTTTAAATATACCGCCACAATGGGAGGTGAAGAGTGTGTTTGGAGGATGGTTGAGAGGAGTGAGACATGTGACATATGAGGATGTTTGAGAGGAGTGAGACATGTGACATATGCATAGCTGAGTAGCTCGAGTTGTCTGCCTGAACTAGCTCGCAGGCGTCGCTCCATAAGTTTTGTAAATTTAAAAATGTTCTGTACGTTCAAAAGCCATCTTTCAAAATGATAAAATTCTGAAAACTGGTAGTATCTAAAAGTTCAGAAATGTAAAAGTCCAAATTATGAAAAAAAATCATGTCTTAGTACTTAATGGGTTATTGGTTTCATGTTTTTTATACAAATAATAAGAGTAGAATTTCTCCTTACGATGACAGACAAACCACCTCTCCAAGATGGGAGACACTCTGAGCGAGGTGTTTGTTCAGCTCACAGCCAACTTCAGCTGAAAAAACTTGTTTCTAAACAGTGCTGCCACAAGTAAAACATTTGAGCTCAGTGCTGGAAAGCAGGAGCCATATCCACTTCCTGAGAGGGACGTGGTCAGATGTGACTCAGAAAGCATTCACCTGGAAACAGCCTGTTCTGAGCAGGGCTGAAATAGAGGGGCTTATGAACATGCCAAAATTAAATATCTGAGTTTATATTCAGGCAAGGAACCTGAAAAATTTATATTAGGGACATCTCGGGCCAGTGTGAACTCATTGAAAAGCAGTAAAATATTCGACCTTTGATGACCTTCAGTCACACATTTAACCACAAAAAAGAAAGCACTTTATAATTTGCACAATAGGTCGGCAAGATTTGGAAAAGTTGGATGAACTGGCATAGAGTGGGGGGACATCAAAGAGGACATTAAAAAATATTCAGAACTAGGGTTTGGTAAAAGAAAGAGCATTAATGTTGTCCTCTCTTGTTTCTGCCCATGTGCTAAAACACCTGTTACCTGTAATATCTGTTTCTTAAGCCACAGGGCAATTTTAGACGCCTCACTGAGCAGAAAAGCTGAGAGGATTCTAGTTTTTTTTTTGTCTCTGAAATTTGGTGAAAACTTTTGAATTAAGTGCCAAAATCTGTTATGATTTGGTTTGCTTGGTATCAGACACCAGATCTCACATTGCGGTTCAGCTCCAATTTGGTCTCCAGTGCTGCTTTGTTGGCTTAATTCACTAGTGAATGTGCGTGTGTGTGTAAAATATGCTTTATTTTAGTTTACTTTCAGTTTGTTTTACTGTTAGTTTCAGTTTTTCGTGATACTGGGTAGGACAGTTTGTCATGGGTCAGACCCAAATGTACTACAGATCGTAAAATTACTAGAAAAAAACTTTTAAAATATCATAGCACTGTTATTGATTCATTTTAGATTTTGTTCAGACCTGTTTGAAAATCTCTCTGACTTTTACCAGGGTAAAAGCTGAGTCGCTGTCCTTAGCCCCATCTGTGAAGTTACCATTATTGGGTAACCAGGAGTTATTTTTTATTTGCAGTATCACGCATTTATTTTGCAAATAAAACTGTTCTTCAACAAAATATAAGAAATCAAATCAAATCATAATTTTCCTTTCAGCCAAAACATTTTAATTATACAGACTCGTGATTTATCAGCATTTAGGCTTGTTATTCATGTAGTTCAAAAAGTGTTTTTGCTAATAACTTTAGATCTCCTTTCATGGTATATTGGCATGCAACGTCTTAAACACCAAGTATATTGCCCCGCCTTTCTCACAACACTGACAGACAGCATGAAGCCCAGTGCCCCCCTGCAAGATGACATCTGTGAGCCTCCGCAGCACTGCCAGCATCACAGCACACAGCAGATTGTAAATGTTATCAGTGCTGTCAGGTTTGGTCTATATTTATCTCTGATACAGACTCACAAGGTTCTACAATCAGTGTTATGACAAAAATGACACTGGGAAGCTGTGTTGACCACAGATCTGACAAACCCTGGTCAGTTCGTGAGTCATCAGCTGGTTGGAGCCACCGTGACTATCGTCTCCCTCGCTGTTCCTGCACCAAGCGGCTCACCAGCTCAGTCCGTTTCCTTACGGGACATCACCCCCTTGTGTTTGGTATGCAGGTGTCTAATCTGGGCTGATCCCTTTGTTCCCCATGTTTGGCAGAGGCAGAAGCCCCCCTCACTGGGCTGGGAAGCGGAGATGGCATTCCAGCAGCTCTCCATAATCCTCTGTCGGAAGTCCAGTAGACGAGTGGCTGGTGTTGATAAAACATGCTCCCAGTGGAATTTTACAGTTTGGGGATGTTGTCTTTGTTGTGTGTGAGGGAATAAAAATCACAAAGGCTGCACTTTTTGCTGTCTAAAGCTAGAAAGATGTATTTTTAGGAATGCTTTTCACTGGATTTGAATCCCCAGCAGTTGTCTGCGAACACAATTGCAGAATCACAATGTGTGGCACAGTAGAAGTTGTGTTGTTTAAGCCCAAGCTGAAGTGTGAGTTGCATTAGTGTCAGAGGCATAGAGTGGAGTATGTATGGAAAAACAGAGCACTACATGGTGTACATGCTTTCATGGTTCAGCACACAACCAGTTCTCCAGGTTAGTGAGGTCAACAGGAAGAGGGTACCAAGTTACAGGAGCCACCTTAGCATACGCCAACAGCCAAATACCTGTATCATGCATAAACTATAGCTTGACTTTACTGTGCATGTAATCTGTCTGACACAGCTGCCAGCTTAAATGTTAGTGGAATAGTTTTTTGATTTGGGAAGACAAGCTTTGACCATAGATTCCCTTGAGGTGCAACACTATGCGGCCAAAACTCAGGATTTGTAATGGTGATTGTAATCATTAGAAGTGTTTGTGCTTGTAGATTATTTAAGGCTAAAAAGTATTTGGATTTTGGAGAAAGTGCTTGTAAATGTTGTGTCTTTGCCATGGGAAAAATCAGTTTAAGCAAATAGTTTGAATTAGGGATGATGATGATATTGAGTTTTTGCTGATATCCAATATTCCGATATCTTAAACCTCATTTACGCTTAAACCAATGTGAGTATTGGTTTAAGCCTAAATGAGTCTGTCATTCTTTTGCTGCTACAAACAGATGCAAAATCTGATACAATAAAATCAGACAAGATATCCAGTGCTGAAATAAAGTTTAGCATAGTGGTTAGGGCTGTGTAATTCATTGAGTTTCAATCAAAATTTCAGTTTTGGCCTCCCACAATTATAAAAACAATGTGTGGTAAATGTTGCAGTGTTAATTGTTATATTTTAGCTTCAGGTGTTCATTACTACTAACTTATACATATATTTATTTATTTTTATTCATAAACTGATTTTATATGTCATTTTTTAGCAATATGTTTATTTTTTCACATATTTTTTTTACTTTTTACTTGTGTTTCGTAGTCTTTATAATGTCAAAGTATGAAGACTGTTTAAGTCAGACAACAAGTCCATGAATGTACTTCAGCTGAAGTGAAATCCATGAATATTTGTGCTGAATAATGGTGATCTCATTATCAATCAAAATAGTCATGATCATGACCTTCTCTGTAATCAAACAGCGTTAGTTATGGTACATTTGTGCATTCTGCTATTATTATGGCTGACTTATATGGCAGATATATCAACTGCAACAAACACTGAAAATCAGCTCTTAAAGCTCTTCTGCTGTCACAGACGTTGTTGGCGTTGTTTGAGTTCAAGGTAGAGAAATAACATTGTGTCTCCTCTGTATCAGGATTAACTTGTTTCTTTCATCATGACAGACTTTTTGTGTTACAGACAGTGGTACAATAAATGTCCTGTTAGTATTCATAATAGATTATGATAATTTCAAAATGTTGACATTTAGTGATATGAGGCGAGCCATCCATTCTGGGAACATAATGGGTGTATATTAAATATACAGTTTATAGCCAATATGTTTGACAGATTTATGTCATACGTATACAGATAATAATATTTCTATGTGATTATCTGTCAATATGAATATTGTGCGATAATATTGTGTGTTCCTAACTTTCAAACACTATCAGTAAAATCAGTCCTCTTCTGTACTTTAATGGGCAAGACAGAGTAATGTAACAACTCCTGAAAGAATGCTGGCCTTGTTTATTTAGAGCTTTACTTTCATATTAGAATCAGTTTTCTAATTCAGCAGCAAACTTGCAAACACAATTGTTTAACTTTGAAACATTTATCTGACAATATCCTTACAATACTAATAATACAGTGCATCCCTATTACCTAGGTTATGATAGTTATTAAGTGCAAGAAGAGTGAAATTGCACCCTAAAAGTTGTTGAAAAGTGCTTGAATTTGACTTATGAATAGATGTAACAACTGTCAGTTTAACTGTTTTTGGGATTTCTTGCTCCACTTGTCAGTGACAGTTATATCCCTAGTGTTTTATTTTATTTTCATTTTAGTCATGTCATCTTCATGTTTGTTCATTTTAATGACTCATTTTGATTGGTTGAACCATCTGGTTATCCTTAAAATAGTAACAGTACCCAACAACACAACTTCATACTCATATTTGTGGTCATCTATATTTGACAAATCAAATGTCAGACATCAGTCTCTACATTTTTTCTCTCTTGTAGGTGCTAATCCGTGTCATCGACACCAACAACCACCGGCCAGAATTCTCCCGGAGTTATTATGAGGTGAACGTCTCTGAGGACGAACCAGCAGGGACTGAAGTCCTGCAAATCAGCGCTGTGGACAGAGATGAGAAGAACAAACTGACCTTTACGCTCCTCAGCAGCACTGACCCTTTCAGCCTGAGGAAGTTCAGACTGGACCCAGGAACAGGCACTCTGTACACCACCGAGAGACTGGATCATGAGACTATGCATCGCCACGTCCTTACAGTCATGGTAAGTAATGACATTCAAACAGTGGGTAGTTAATCATAAAATGGTCCTGCTATAGTTTAATGGACTTAATTTTCATGTCTTTGTAAAGTGAAAAAAACAATGAAATGAAGAAAAATAGCTTATTTGTCTCAGTGCATTTTGAAATATGAATGGCTTGATTATATTGTGCAGAATTAATTATACCTCATGATTTTCTGCCCCTGTGTCCCCCCCTTCTCCGTCTGTCTTTTTCTCATTTCCTATTCTTCAGGTACGAGACCAGGACATTCCAGTAAAGAGGAACCTTGTTCGTGTTATCGTCAATGTGGGTGACACCAATGACAATGCTCCCTGGTTTATTGGCACACCTTATTCCGGCCGTGTGTTTGAATCTGCAGCTGTAGGCACGGCCGTACTGCAGGTCACAGCTCTGGACAAAGACAAGGGCCACAATGCAGAGATTGCCTACAGCATCGAATCAGGTAAATGAACAGCTGCTGTGCCACCCTTTGAGCTACAGTTTCCTTTGTTTTTGTCTTATTGCAGAAAGATCTCATTGTGACAAAGAGCAAATGAAATCAGCTGCTAAAAATGTATGAGTCATCTGGAGTCCTGCAGCCCACTGGAACTTGATCATGAATGGAATACTTTACAAAGAGTAGGAGAATATTGAAGACTCTGTCTTGAGGGTCTGTAAATACGTGGGTGATGGGCACATCCCAGCTCAGAGTTTCCCATGATGGGTTTCACCAATAATAAGCTGGTTTATGAGAACAAGAAACATGCATCTTTAGCTTTTTGTTAAAACCTATACATATTTGAAATATCTAAGATGAATGTGTATTTGAGTTATAGCTTTTTTTCATTGGAATGGACATCAGCATCTCTGACTGAGTGGTGCTGTGGTTCTTAACTTGTCAAGCCTCAGGATCACCAACAAATGCTTAACTATTATATGGTCTTTGTAACCCTGGGGATACAGCTATATGACAGGCTGTGGGCATGAGGTGAATATAGGGGGCTGCACTTAACTTTGTGAAGAAACTAAAGGGAGGTTTGTTTATATCTTTGATCATACATTTCCCAGATAGTGTTATGTAACCGGGATAATCCCATTTATCTAAACTTGTATGTTATGGCCCTGTCCTTGATAGATAACTGATCAAATAAAAGTTAAACACACATTATACTTTATCTTATTCCTAACTGTGTGTTGCTGAATAATCTGTTTGTGTACTCATGCTTGATTAGCAGATCCAATCATATTTTCAGAGGCTTTGCATTGTTGCCTGTCAATATGTTTGCAAAATGCATTTGTAGAGTCATCACAGAGATGACAGTATAACAACAAAATTATATAAGATTTAATATTTTTGGAAATTTGTTTTCCAAACTTGAAAATTAATAAAAATGTGAGTGTTTTCTTTGTGTTTAAAAAATAGTTCAGTTCAGTTTTTTCATTTTAAAAGCTGGCAATTAAAACAATGAAAGAAACCCAAAAAAGTGTTATAGGATGGTCCATAACAATGTCAAGAGGGATACAAATGTAGAAAGTTGTACCCTTAATTGGTATGTCTCATCGGAGTTACAGAGTGAAACCTGGAAAATACATTCAATATTTTTATTTTATTTATTTATGTATTTTATTTTATTTTATTTTATTTTATTTTATTTTATTTATTTATTTGTTTTTTGTTTTTGTTTTTGTTTTTGTTTTTGTTTTTTGTTTTTTTTTGGGGGGGGGAGTATAATCTCAGCTTAGATACAAAGAAAGTAGCAAAGAACAAATCTTTAATTTTCTTGTCTGGCAATTTAAGTGTTAATAAAATATTCTGACTTAAATACTCTTAAAATTTTGGTCAAAAATTAACTTTAAATAGAAAAAAAATGTATGATTGAGGAAATAGAATGTTACTTACATGTTAAAAAGGGATTTATCAGTGAGGCTGGTGGACGACAAACATGTTTTTGATTCAAATGGTATCTTTTGAAAAAGTTAAAATATTGCCGAGATCTCTAGACAACTGCTATAACTAGCTTACAATCATGACAAAATGCTAAAAAAAAACCATATGTGCACATGCTCCCACACAGCCTTTAGACATTATAGTCTTTTTGCTACAGTAGTTTTTGTATGCACCCATATTTGACCCCTTAAAGTATCTCCAACTCCCACTTTTGCGTTGTGTCCACCAGTTGAGAGCCACTAATGCATTCAGCCATGCCTGTTTTGGTACAGTGTTGCATGTTTTGTGATTGACATTAATTGTCAGGCCAGTATATCAGGTAACAGTAAAAAAAGTTTAGCGCAGTCTCATAAATGTGTTATTTTTTTGTCCCATTCCTCAGGGAATTTTGCAAACTCCTTTGCCATCGACCCTGTCCTCGGAACCATCACTGTCGCCAAAGAGCTGGATCGCAGCAGCAAGACCCAGTTTGAACTCACTGTCAAGGCAACTGATAATGGAATCTCTCCTCTGTCAACCACAGCCACTGTGCACATCGTGGTAACAGTTTCTGACAACGCAGCTCCCAGATTCACTGAAAAAGAGTTCTCTGCAGAAGTCAGTGAATCAGCCCATCCAGGAAGTTTTGTGAGCTTGGTGACAGCTGTCAGCCAGTCCTCTATTTTCTACCAAATCAAAGGAGGCAACATAAACAATGCATTCGACATAAACCCAAACTCTGGAGTCATTGTGACCCAGAAAGCTTTGGATTATGAGACTGTACCTCAATATGCGCTCATCATACAGGGAACCAACATGGCCGGACTGGCCCGCAACACCACACTTCTCATTCATGTGAAGGATGAAAATGACAATGCTCCAGTGTTTATCCAGAGGGAGTTCAAAGGAGTAATCAGTGAGTCAGCTCCTGTAAACAGTGTTATTCTAACACAAGAAAACACTCCTTTTGTCATCCGTGCCACTGATGCTGATTGCGACCAAAATGCCATGCTAATCTATCAAATAGTGGAACCTTTTGCTCATAACTTTTTCGCCATTGACTCGAGCACTGGTGCCATCAGGATCATAACAGCTTTGGATTATGAACAGAGAAATGTTTTCCGCTTCACAGTCCAGGTCCATGATTTGGGAATGCCACGCCTGTTTGCTGAATCAGCAGCAAATGTGACCATTGAAGTCATCGATGTGAATGACAGCCCTCCAGTTTTCAGCCAAGAACTGTATGAAACAACTGTGATAACCCCAACATACAAAGGAGTGGAGTTTATTAAAGTCAATGCTACAGACTCAGACTCTGGACCTAATGCTAAGCTTCTTTTTTCCATCTCTGAGGGCAATATTGGCGATAAATTCAGAATGGATCCCATCACAGGCGTTATCTCTATCCAGAATGTCACACAACTTCGGAGCAGATATGAATTAAATGTCAGGGTTTCTGATGGTAGATTTGCTACAGTTGCTACAGTCAAGATAAATGTGAAGGAAAACAGAGAGAGCAAGCTGAAATTCACAAGGGAGTCCTACAAAGCCTACGTCAAAGAAAACTCCCCTGAAAAGAAAACTCTTGCAGTCATTGCTCCCGTTGGAAACCAGGTGAATGAGCCCTTGTTTTTCAAAATCCTGAATCCTGATAGCAGGTTTGAAATCAGCCGCACATCTGGAGTAATCTCAACAACTGGAATTCCCTTTGACCGCGAGGCACAGGACACATTTGAGGTAGTTGTTGAGGTCACAAAAGAGGACAAATCTGAAGAGGGTTCTCATGTTCTAGTTACAGTGACAGTGGAAGATGAGAACGACAACAAACCTATGTTTGTCAATCTCCCATATCATGCCCTCGTCCAGATGGATGCAGAGGAAGGCCAGGTTATCCGCCAAGTCACAGCGATGGACAAAGACATGGGCCCGAATGCAGAGATCCATTACAGCCTGAAGGAACACCAGGAGCACTTTCAAATAAACCCCTCTGGCGAAATCTCTGTCAAAAAGAAATTTGAGACAGAGTCGCTGAACAAAGACTTTGTCATCGTTGTTATGGCAAGGGATAACGGAGAGCCAGCACTTTCAGCAGAAGTAGAAGTGCCAATAACCGTGGTGAACAAAGCGATGCCTGTGTTTGAAAAGCCTTTTTATAGCATTGAAATCCCTGAAAACATCCAGTTACACACACCAGTGCTTCATGTGCAGGCAAATGATTCAGAAGGCCCTCGCATTGTGTACACCATTGCAGAGGGAGATCCTTTTAAACAGTTCTCTATTGATTTTAACACCGGAGTGATTCACGTGATACAGCCCCTGGACTTTGAGACACATCCTGCTTATAAGCTGAACGTAAGAGCGACTGACTCTCTAACTGGAGCGCACTCTGAGGTGTTTGTTGATATCATACTAGAGGATGTTAATGACAATGCCCCTGTGTTTCTATCAAAATCCTACTATGCTAACATTTCGGAGGCCTCTGTCATTGGTACAACCATTTTGCAAGTTGAAGCCAAAGACTCAGACACCGGCAATAATCAGGAAGTGTTTTATCAGTTGATTGAGGAAAAAGGGAAGAGTTCAGATTATTTTAGCATTGACAGGGACACTGGAGTTATCACAACAGTCCAAGTTCTTGATTATGAGGAGATCCAACAGCATAAATTAAGAGTCCGAGTTGTAGATGGAGGAGTCCCAGCCCTCTCAAGTGAAGTCATTGTTACGATAGATGTCACAGACTTGAATGACAACCCTCCAATGTTTACAGAGCAAACTTATCGAGCCACTATCAGTGAACTGGCCCCTCGTGGACACTTCATCACCCAAGTCCAGGCATCAGATGCTGACAGCTCTGATTTGAACAACTTGGAGTTCTCCATCACATCCAGCAATGAGGATATGAACTTCTCCATAGACAAAAAGACAGGCGCCATTGTCATTTCCAACCACAGAAGGCCGCACATGCTGCCTCTTTACAACCTCAATGTCTCAGTTTCAGACGGTGTATTCAGAAGCTCTGCCCTTGTCGTGGTAACAGTGATTGGTGCCAACTTTCACAACCCCACCTTCTCTCAGGTTGAATACGTTGTAGAGCTTGTTGAAAATTCCCCAGTTGGGACTTTGGTGGCGGAAGCAAAGGCAACAGATGAAGATGAGGGCATTTATGGTCAAATAACTTATCAGATCGTCAATGATTTTGCTAATGACAAGTTCTCCGTCAACGAAAATGGAGAGATTTTCACCTTAGAGAGCCTTGATCGTGAGAATACAATTGAGAAGGTTATTCCCATCTCACTTGTAGCTAGAGATGGAGGTGGAAAAGTTGGCTTTTGCACCGTCAGTGTTATTCTCACGGATGTCAATGATAATGCACCACAGTTCAGAGCTGCTGAATACAAGTCCACCATTTCATCAGATGCCTCAAGGGGTACCTCTGTAGTTAATATTGCAGCTTCGGACATGGATGAGGGAAGCAATGCTGATGTTGTATACTCAATTGAAGCAGATGTTGAGAATGTGGAGGAGAACTTTGAAATTCACCCAACCTCTGGTGTCATTTTAACCAAAGAGAGTCTCATTGGGCTTGAAAATGAGCTCTATGCCTTCTTTGTCAGAGCAAAAGACACTGGGAATCCACCCAAGCATTCAGTTGTGCAGGTTTACATAAGGATCGTGGCACCAGAGACGCCAATTCCCAAATTCACTGAGCCACATTACAGTTACACAATCGCTGAAGACCTTCCCATTGGCTCAGAGATTGACGTGATTCAGGCCCAGAGTGATCAACCAGTTGTGTACAGTCTTGTAAGGGGGAACACTCCAGAGAGCAATGAGGATGAGGTGTTTGTTGTGGACATGAATAGCGGTGCCTTAAAGCTTCAGAAAAGCCTGGACCATGAAACGACCAAATGGTACCAGCTTACTTTGCTCGGCCAAACAAAACTTGAGAACTATGAAGTAGTGGCATCAGTTAATGTAAACATCCAAGTGAAAGATCTGAATGACAACAAACCCGTCTTTGAGTCAGACCCTTATGAGGCCGTTGTTGTTGAAAACCTTCCAAGTGGGACTCAAGTGATCCAAGTCAGAGCCAACGACCAGGATTCTGGAACAAACGGCCATGTTGTTTACAGCCTGGACCCCAAGCAGAACTTGCAAGAGATCTCTGAGCTCTTTGCTGTCAACAGTGAAACTGGCTGGGTCACTACCTTAAAAGAGCTAGACCGTGAATTGATGAGCCAATACACAATTGCGGTTCTCGCCACAGACCAAGGCGACAGAGTCCAGCACAGCACCACCACCAGAGTGGAGGTAACAGTTGCCGACGTGAATGACAACCCACCACGCTTCACTGCAGAGATCTACAAAGGCACAGTCAGCGAGGACGACCCGCCCCCCAGCGGGGTGATCGCCATCCTCAGCACCACAGACGATGACTCTGAGGACATCAACAAACAAGTGAACTACTATATCACAGGTGGGCGTTTATTATTTTGCAGAACGGATAATTAGTAATCCTCCAGAGTTTACTCCTTGCTTCTTTTGTGTAAGTTTTCATAAACAGAGCTTAGGGGGGCTTATCCGTTTATACCACTTAATATGATGATAATATCTCATCTTTGAAACATTACACAGTCCTATTATCTGTTAGGAGTCTGAGTTATCATCTAATCTTCTGAAGCTCAAGGCAAATATTTAGGTCATCAAAATGCAGAAATGAATAATTATCTGAATAATGCTCTGAAATAGTCTGGGGAAAAACTCTTAGTCTGGTGTTAGTTTGCTTGTGTGAAAAACTCTGCCAAGTCTGGAAATACCTTGAGGAATCAGAAACCAGCTTTTGCACATTTTGTTTTTTGCAGGCTCGTTCATGTGCCAAACACGAAAAAAAAAAAAAAATCTAAATTTGTTCTTTTTAGTCAAGACACACACTTATCAAGATTTATTAATTGATTTATTTGGGAGTGTGATTAAAACCCAGGGCAGATTCTTTTTCTTTAATGACTATATCTTCCTGCTTCAGAGTTGTTTGTCATTCTAAAGTGGTTTATTTCTTTTCAATGCTGAACAGGAGGAGACCCACTCGGCCAGTTTGCCATTGAACACATTCAGAATGAATGGAAAGTCTCTGTCAGGAAGCCCTTGGACCGTGAAGAGAAGGACAATTATCTACTTAACATTACTGCCAGCGATGGCATCTTCACTGCCAAAGCCATTGTGGAGGTCAAGGTGCTGGATGCGAATGATAACAGCCCTGTATGCGAAAAGGTAACGTCTTCTTGTCTTTGTTGTAATTTTAGCTATTGAATTCACCACCTTGTGAAGGTTTCCTATTTGGATTCACTTAAATTTCTTTCCTTTTTCCCATTTTCCTCTTACTCCTTCTGTCCCCCAGTCCTTATACAGCGAGAGCGTCCCAGAGGACTCTCCTGCAGGCAGGCTCATCTTGCAGGTCTCTGCCACGGATGCTGACATCCGCTCAAACGCCCAGATATCTTATGAGCTCCAGGGAGTCGGATCCGAATTGTTCCTCATTGACACTGATACAGGTTGGTATATGTGTGTTAACAGTCATAGGTGGTTGTGTAAGGTGATTACAGAATGAAGCGGTTTCTTTAAAGATGCATTATATTCAGGGATGTCAATATGTCATGACATGTCTTCAACTTCATCTTAACCTCTCCCTGTTTCTTGCCCTAACTTTCAGAAAATATGTATTTAAATATTCATCAAAGGATATGCCACCTTTAGACACTCTCTGGGTCAGCTGTCTGTTAGACCACAGTTTGCTCCAGTTTAGGGTTAACATGTGCTGACATGTTTGTACTGCCATAGTAAACATTAGAGCATCCACTTCGTTAGAGGGGAGTTGTCAAAGATAAATTAATGAGATGTTACACTAAAAGAGCCTGTTTTGAGCAGAGTGGAAACAGAGAGTTCTTAAGTTATATTGCAGTAACTGAAGGTCTTAAATGTTTGTAAAATTTTATTTTTTCATGTGAAAGTTCTTAAATTTTACACTGCACTTTGATAGAGACATGTCTATATATTTTATTTATGTAAATTATAGATGTACAATCTATTGTCCTTTTTACAATGCAATTTCACATGACAATTCACAGTGAACAAAGCAGCATTTCTGTCAACATGTTATATATACATCAACAAGCTCTGAAAAAGACAAAAAAGAAAATGGGAAATAGAAGCTCAAGGAAGATTGACTTCAGGATATACAAACTAATACACTGCTTGTTGCAAGATATGTGGAAAACCTTACAAACTTTGAAAACAATTTATATCAAAGATGTGAAATCTCAAATAAAATCTGAAAAATAATCGGTTTTTTAGGTCTCTATAAGGTCTTAAAAAGTCTTTTAATGTATTTTTTAAAAAGTGTGCAGCAACTAGGGATGGGAATCAAACAAATTCCCATTGAAAATCAATAACAGCTAGCTTAAGGAATCAAAACCATTGGTGTTTATGTTTTAACAGTTTTTCTGTATGCCTTGCAAATGTAGGCCTTCACGCTCTAAGCAGAGGCAGTTGGCAGAAATGACAACAAAGATGGTAAAGATGTAGCTAAAGCAGGGAAGAGATCAAATCGTGGCCTAATTTTATACAATCTAACAATGTGCATTTAATCAGGAGTGCATTGTGTTTGACTCTGTAGACACTAAAAACAGCTGGATGTACTTTTCCCATGCAGAAAATTCACAAAGAATCTAAAGGGCATTGATTTTTTACGACATTGAATCAATAATGGTATGGTTTCAATTAAATCTTTTCAAATACCCATCCCTTGCATTAACCCTGTGGTAACGTTATAGTCTTTAGAAATAAGAAATAGCAACAGATGGAAAAGAAAATTCAAATGATTTAACTAAATATTATGAGGTGTACAGTACTTTCCACTTGTCCACTGAGCTGTCTGCAAGCTTATTAAAGTGAAATGTGACATTCAAAGGAATAGCTGTGTCTTCATTTTCCATCATCGTGAAAGTGGGGAGATGCTAGATTAAGTAGTGTCCAGCTGCAAGCATGTTAAGATTTTTAAACCACCCTTAACATTAAATTTGCTTGTAGTATTGCAATTGATCACCATTGGCAGTGTGTTGGTGCAGGCAGCCCTAATTATATTACAAGAAAACTATCTCAATTTTTTCCCATCTTTCTTGATCTTCCATATTTGTCATTGCACTCCAGCTGTGATTCAGGTTATTCAGAGTATCAGGACCCAGTACGTGAGGCACTTGAGTAAAGTATCTCTCCTTTCCCTCAGCTTCAAACCTCAAAATCTGAAAGGCATCTCAGCATGACAGCAGTCTTACATTTTGCACTTTGAAGATTTAGAAAGTTCTCTCAAAAATCTTGATTATTTCTGCCTCTTTATATGTGTGAGTGATTACTAGCAGCATGGTGGCACTTATGGATTCTTGTGCCCAGTTGTTACTTACTCATTATAATTTTAAAGATCCAACAACATTTCCCTGCAGGGCAACTGAGAGACCCACAGTGGCACTAAAATACGGAGTTGCACAGTTAAATTGAATTTATGACTGCTGTACTTCATGCCTGCAAATAATGTTTACAAGGAAGACCTCTAAATCAGACACTCCATCTGGCTACTTGGGTGGAAAATAAACAAAACACCATTTTAATCAACATCTTACTGGGTAGAAAGTAAAAGTTAAAGCATAAACGACAAACTCAGCCAGGAGGTTTTGAATAAATCAACAAACGGTCAACACATCAGCCAGATTCAGCCTCAGTAAGTGGAGAGATGGACACCAAAGAGGACATTTGCCCACATCATCCAGCTGTCTTATAGCAAACCTTGCATTTGATTCGAGTTTAGCAGAGCGACCATTATGGCAAGGGTATGTAGTAAATTTTTCACAGTGCAGACAAGAAGGATTATCACCGATAAGGACCAGCGGTAGCTCTGGATTCTTTTGCAGAGAGCTTGTGGTAGTGTTGGCTGCTCCACATCCCAGGACACTTCCAGGCTCCTCTCAGCTTGCCAAGTCTGATGGGTTCCTCCATCAGCCCACTCTCCCATTTTCTCCCTCCTCCAGTGCTTCAATTACTTATTTATTCACCTACTCTTTCGCTCTCATGAAAGCCATTAGATGTTTGGATGTTTTATATGTGGTTGGTAGACAGGAGGGAAAGGGTTTAAAGTGCCAAAGACACATGGATGCTCTCTTTTACATAAACTTAATCCCTGGATAAATTGCTTCCTCAGATTCTATGGCTGTTTGTAAACTTAATGGATTTCATGTTGTTTTGTAACCACTAAATGGCCTTTTTGTTCTCCCTAAAAGTGCTTCTTTAATGTATTTTGACTAATTTTGATCTCTCTCTCATTTTCAGGGGAGTTGAAGACTCTGCAGCCTCTGGACCGAGAGGAGCGAGACGTGCACAAGTTCAAAGTGCGAGCCGTGGATGGAGGCGGTCGGTACTGCGAGGCTGACGTCCGAATCACAGTGGAAGATGTTAATGACAACCCTCCGCAGTTCTCATCTGATCCCTATACCATCACTGTGTTCGAGAATACAGAGACAGGGACGTTTGTGGCTAAGCTGCTGGCAAATGATGCTGATACTGGTGAGTTTTCTGGCGCTGTCAATTATCCACTAAATCAAACAATCTTTCAATCTTCCATAGGCCAGTAAGGAAGTCCTACCATTACCTAGTACCTTTAATTTACTTGGACATTCTCTTTATAGTAGGGAAACTGAAGGGGATGCCTGCTTCAAATGACAGTACTTAAAGCCTAAAAAAGAATCAGAATTAGTGTTTTTAAAGACCCATTTATACTCCCTTTATGTACGAAAATGTATATATTCTTTTCAAACGACATTACCGTCACTGCTCACATACTTCCATGCGTCCTTTCCTTTGGCATTGCTGTTAACCAATACATCCACCAGGGGGGGCTCGAACAAATCTATCTCACACAGACCTCCACTTCTCCTTCGCTACCGACCAACTGATCTTTAATTGCTCTCCAGTCTCCTCACAGCTATTTTTTTGCATTTGTTTGTCCCCCTGTTCAGGCGAAGTAACATCATACAGATGTTTGTAATTTCTAACCAACTTGCAGAGTTTCTCTTCAAAAAGTTCCACCGTTATTATTTCTTCTTCATGTTTTACTGGAGCTATGTCTCGGGTATCAACAGCAACACTGCCCCCACGGTTTACAGTGGTACTGCTCTGTTTACCCGTATCCGTAAGCTTTATGGAAACGTGCAGAAATACGGACGAAATGAATGCAGAGCACAGACAGAAGGCTCCGTCCATATCCGGATCCATATTTAACGTTGAGCATCAATGGGCCTTTAGGTTTAATAGGGATGTAAATGTGTTAAGGATGCTTCTGTCCATTTCTTACACCAACTTAACCAATCAGCTCTCAAAAAAGCTTTATGCAGATTATCACAGACAAAAAAATAAAAAGCCTGATGTGTGCCTCCTCAAATATGTAACTACATTTCATAACTACCAAGCTCACAAGCCTAGTGACTGATATTCTTGGTTGCCCTATGGGGACTGTACTTGATGTCAACAATATTATAGGTCACAATGAACATCTAAAACTAATATCTGCCCATCCCACATCGGATGGCTCATCAAACAGAGAAGGGCTAAGAAGGTTTAGTGAAAGGTGTACCAATGTAGCATTAAAATATACTTTGCCAATTGGCTTCGAGGGTATGGGATGTCTTGTTAACAGTACCACATCTGTACCAGATTTCAATCCCCAGCCTTACAGAGTACAGCATGTCTTTATCTTGATATTATGTGCACAGTGTAAGCACTTATGCTGTGCTTAAAATTGCACCAATTCACAAGCTTACTTTAGATAATTCACCCATGCATTGTGAGATGACATTCCACCTACATTTTTTTGTACCAATGACTTCTATATGGATATTTCATTTCATGAAGTCTCTCAGATGGCATATAACCTTTGATATATAATCATAATGGCTGTATAATAAAACCTTGAACCCTGAGAGGTTAAAAAAACTTCAGGCTTGAATACACCACAGAACTGAGATATTTTTTTTTTTTTAAATGTCTTTTTTAAAGATTCTCAAGTGCTAGATTCTGTGACAGAACTGCCTCTTTTCTGTTTGTGAACAATAAAAGATTGAAACTATGTGTTAGAAAAGTATGTAAGAGCTCTTGATGAGGCAAAAGACAGCTGTTAGTGTGGCACTTTAATCACATTTCCCTGCATCATGCTTAAAATGCACCTAATGGGAAAATGCATTTCTAAAGGTTGCATAGAGATGTATCATGATGATGTCCAGAGTGCTAGTGCATCCCCATTTAACTCTACATCTCGATGCAGACGTTATTATCTCTCCTTTATTCGACTGCATTAGGCTGAATGGCATGAGGGAGGGATAACAAATGTGGAATTTCATGAATGATCAACCCCTCAAATTAAAAGCTCCATTACACTCTAATGAAATTCTTCTCTCTTCGAGCTGAATTCTCAAAAGGGGCTGATTGCAATTTTCCCTTCGCCTGGTGCAAGACCACAGGGCCACATTATTTATCTCAGGGGTCTTTGTCTTTTTAAGCAAGCATTGCCAAACACAGAGAGGACTCACATGTGGATAAAACTTAGAGCTTAAACCGAGCAGTTTAACAGTCATTTAAGTACCTTGAGACTTTATCCTGGAAGCTATTGGACCTGCCGCTCCAGATTACACGTTTAGTTTATCGGAGCAGGACACTTTGGCTTGAAGAAATGTTTCAGCCCGTTCACTGTCAGAGAATGAACGCCTTTCTCTTTCCATTCCCTGTTTTCAGCTTCTTGTTTTGGGCGGACTGACAGCTTGACAGAATGAAAGGAGAGCTCAAATTGGGCTCCTCAGAGTAAAATGGTAAAAGAAAAAAGCTGGTATTAACACATTTTTTCCCTGAGGCTTTACTGGCACAAAATTTGCTTCAATTCTTGAATATCAAGGATAAGAAGAGGAGACTTGAAGGAGAAGTGGAAGGAAAAAGGTGCTCCCTGCTGTTCAGCCAGAGGCCATAATTATTTAGAGTAGCGCTTAGTGGAAACAGAGTATCAGTATTTTTCACATGTGTGGTGCACATTGATGTCTCCTTTTGATGCGTTTGTCTAGCATCTCTTGATTTTTGGTGGAAATCCCAAGTAGCACATGGAGTTCAAGAGCAAAATAGGCATTGTGGGTTTGACCCAGTTCACTCAAGCTTTAGTCAAGTGTTTCCCAACCAACCTTCAAAATGTGAAACTCCTCCTTAGAGAAGAGTCTTGCTTTATCTTCCATTGATATTTCGCTCTGCATATCTCTGAGGGGGGCCATTCTTGGCGCTGGCTGCTTTTGTGCCTCAGCCTGTATGATCTGTCTGCCCATTTGGCTGGGAGATGTTTGATACTTACCCACATAGCTGCATCTCCGTTCAGCCTGCTGCTACATTCTTTGAAAAGGCAACACTTATCAGTGATGAATAGTTCTGAACCAGACAGACAAACAGACCCAAACTGCTGCCCTCGATCTCTGATAAACTCGAGCTATGCGAACACACATTCCTCCTCAGATTCACCTTTGTCCTTTTTCATGTGGCCTGGATCCGAGTGTCTCCCTCCTCTTTCTTCTTTCTGCCCCGCCGGTGTCATTTTCTTCATTTGATTTCGGTGTGAAGGAATTTAATCATTCTCTGCTATTTTTCCACCTTGGTGCAGTGCCAGATTTATACAAGTTCTCTACAGTATTGCCTCCAATACTGCAAAGAAAGATGCTCTGAAGCACCAGCTGTCCTCCAAATGAAATCTGTCTTTTCTGCTTCAGAGATCAGCCTCTGGTTAGCATGTTTGCTCTTAGCAATATTACAAATATTAACACAGAGAAAGCTGCTCTACAACACTGCCTTTATATTGGTTCAAAATCAAGGGTTAATTTGATTTCGTTCCTGATGAATTTGAACTTAATTTAGCACAAAATCATTCAGGAATAGCAAAAATGGCAATCAAAGTGTTGAGACACTGAGGTAAAATATTCAAACTTATGGTTTATCAACTACAAATGTAACCACAAATCTATTAATCTTGTGACTTAAAGTATTGTAGCTATATAACTATCTAAAGGGATGAAACAAAAAGCCAAACTGTAAATAAAGTGTACATTTCTGTCAAGTTAACAGTAGTATGTAGTAGGGATAAACACATATACAAGCAGGCATTTCTGATACTTATTCCTCCATCTTGCAGTGTTAACAAATCAATTTCAAATAATTTCGGATCACCACCAAAATCTAATGGTGTATCATAGCTGATCTCAGAACTGGGATGGTCTGAGTTGAAAATTAGATAATTACACACGGTGTGTAATGTTAGGCACTTGAGCCAAAACACTTTAAGCTGACACCTGAAAAACCTAAACCTACCTGACACCTAAACCATAACTTTTCTGTTTCGTGTGACTAATAATTTGTTGAAGTCTTTCTGATACCAGCCTCTGCAGTCGGGGAACAGAGCACTTTGTTTCCTCTGTATGCACATACAGTACAGGCTGCAGATAAAGCTGCTTTAGTCAGACACACTGATACATGACACGCAAGGTAGACACTCAGATAAGGTGGATCTTGAGTGAATGTTTTCCCACTATTAGTAGTACCTTGCACTGTTGTTTGTTAATGCTTTGAACAAATACGCAGTCATCTAATGGCACAGATGATTGTTTCTTAAAGCCACAGTTATGTGTAAATGTGTGAAGTTACAGGCAGCTTAATATAGCAAGCGATTGCTTCAGACGCAACTTTCAACAAAGCAAGGAATGGCTGATCAATTTCGAGTAACACTTAAATACACTCATTTGTTAAGTTTAACCCTTAAAGAATTGTGTTGCTCCACACTGTCTTTACTTTTCGTTCTCATTTTCCACCTGTAAGTGTGTGCGTGTGTCTGCACAAATGGCACAGAACTGAAATTAGAGTTTAAATTAGATTGATTAGATTAGATTTAAAATACAAAATAATTCAAGACCCAAGTAAGAGTGTCTGAAATAACAGCAATATATATTTGATCCGTTGAAATTTTAACAATATACATAAAAATGAAAACTGCATTTTATTAAGTTTCATTTTTTTACCCCCCAATAATGCAATGTATTTGTCAAAGGTTAAACATGCTGGTATGTCAGTTTTACGTAAAAATATTTCTATTGGTTTATTTTCTGGTTGCCTGATCTTTCCTTGGTGCCATTAAAATTTTAAAAATTCTGCAGCAAGACTCAGGGTGGCATTGATAAATCTGTTTTACAACATAACCTTAATATAAGGTTGACACGGACTATAGAATAGGGATGTTGTCTCAGTAATGTCACCCAGTGGTTTCTTAAGCAGACTGATCAAGCCAAACTATGAAAACCACCACATTGGAAAAGCTGTTATAAAACTGACCAGCATTCAACTAAACAACAGGGAATAAAAGTCTGCACTCTGCCAAACAGTTACACTACTCTTAAACTTAATAATGTCAAAAATGTAAACATGATTATTTCTGTTATAAAAACAGGCATAATATAATTGGTGCTAGCAGGACTTTTGTGAATTTTGAAGCCAAGCTCGTATGGACAGTCAAAGACGTTTTCTTGCACTTGTGCTGTGGCTTATATTTTTATAACTCTGAAGTTCCAGTTGCCTTCAGCCCAGCCATTTTTTTTCCTGTATAAAAATGTTTGAAATATCTAAAATCTGAAACAACCATAGATTGGTCCCTGAATAACAAACATGTTTTAACACTTACCATTGAAATTGATTCTCCTCTGATATTTGTCTGTGGAATGTGTAAAATAGCATCAAAACTCTATGTTGAAGTTACATTTAAGTCATGGGACTTTGATGAGTAAAACCACATATGAGGCAATAAGCCAATTGAGATTCAGCATGTTTCACTCAACCACCATTAAGCAGTTGTCTCAAGGATGATGGGAGTAGATTAAAGTGATGGGAAACCGTATCAGCAGGGCTCCCCATGGTTGTCTCCTCAGCACCATAATGGGATCCACAGAGGACAGAGGCACTTACCTGATAAATGGGAATATAATAGCGTATTCCAAATGGTGGCCACCTGCAGAAAGGCATTATGATTATTATTGTGATCCGTCTTTGTCTTGTTGCTGGGAGCGTCTTGCTAGTGGGAGGACATGAGTTATGAGGATGGCAGGGATTAGACGCTTACAGCACCTGTTTTTTTAGAGGCTCTGTGAAAGATGGATGCTTTGGAACAAGAATAGAAGGTGACGATTTTAATCAATGAGTCAATAGAAGAATCAATAAGCTTGTTCACGCCCTGTACTTAACACAGTATTTCTATTAATGTGGCCATCCGTCATGCCAGTGGGAAACATCAATAGACACTGTGAAAGGTTTTAAACTACAAAATATGATTCCTGGAGCAAAACAATCTATGAATTTTCTTTTTGTCTTTCTTTCAGGAGTGAACAGCGACATTGTCTACTCCTTGGTCGATTCTGTGGATGGATTCTTCTCCATAGAAGAGAACACTGGTGTCATCAGCCTGGAGCGTCCCCTGGACCGTGAGATGCAATCAACATATGAGCTGAAGGCCCGTGCCAGTGACCAGGGCTCCCCACGCCTCTCCTCGCTGTGCCAAGTAGTGATCTCTGTCCTGGACATCAACGACAACCCGCCTGTGTTCGAGCACCGCGAATACACGACAACAGTGTCTGAGGATGTGGCGGTGGGCACACAGCTACTCAGAGTGCAAGCAGCTAGCCGGGACACAGACGCCAACGGAGAGATCTCCTACAGCATCATCAGTGGGAATGAACACGGCATGTTCAGTGTGGACCCGCACACTGGTGAGTGATAATACATTAGATTTTAATACTTACCTAACAAGCCACAGCCATTTTTCGTCACACCACGTGCAATATACACTAGCTGTTTTTTACACCTTATGATTTTTGTACTGATTCTATATTATATTTTGTTAAATTAATAATGAGATGCAGTTTTGCAGGAGCACAAGAGCATGAATTCCACATAAACACAGTATGACAAGCACATGCACAATGCAGCACTCCCCTACTGGCTCCACATGCTCCCCTCTATCCTTTGGTATGCCTTGGATGCTACCTGCCGAGACAGAATAAAGAGGGGGTTAATTTGTTTCCCATTCTCCCTCTGTAATATCTTTAGGGAAGGTAATACGTCACTGGGGTGTAAATACTAAGGCTTGAAATAGCACCTTAAAAAGGGCTTATGGCACAAACATAATTGCAGATATTAAGCCTGTAGATGGACAAAATAAACAGAAATAAATATGATAAAAAAGTCACAATTTTCTATAAATTAAAAGCAAAATCAGGTTCTCAACTACAGTAGGTTTTTAAAGTCTTATTTTTTTTAAAGACGTTTAGAGAGTCTAGAAGTGCCTTATTTTTAACTGCAAGAGCTTGAATTTTAAATGACACTTTTCAAGACATTCCTAATCAAACACGTTTGTTAAATTAGCATTGTTTTTTTTTGTTGTCATTGTTTTTCTTTTTTGGGGGGAGGGGGTGTAAGGGGTTCCAATAATTTCTTGAAGACAAACCTATTTTCCCTTAATTGTTTGCCATGTCATAAACAGCAGCATGCCTCTTAACCCCTCCATTTCAGCCCTGCGTAGAACAGACTGTTTTAGTGTAAATACCCATGAGCTGTGTTAAACCATGCCCCCCTTAAGAAGTGGATATGGCTTAGTCTTTCCAGTGTTGTGCTTTAATGTTTACTGTGGCTGCACAGCCGTGTTATTTGTCGGAGCTGCCTGTGAGCTTGTCACATCATTAGGGAAACACTTTCAAACAGACTGTTAAAAACATGAGCTATAAGGTAGATCTAGCAACAGAAGGAGGAGAGGGACTTGTGTGATGTTTTAATCAGGCCATGGATGCATATATATGAATGGAAACTGTTAAAAAGTGTATTTCGCTTAATATGTGAACTTTTATGTGTCACATCATTGATACATCTGTTGGGTCTGCTGGTAAAATAAATGTTCTTTTCCTTGGAACTTAAAATGTCTTAAAATGTCTTAAAAAGTCGTGAATGTGATTTTTGAAAAGTTTGTTGAAGCCCTGAAAACCTCTATATGTTCAGATTTATATTATGTAAACCAAAAAAAAACAAACAAGTTAGAAAGGGACAAATATTAAGAGATATGGAATCCATAACTTACGGCCTAACATTCCGTTCAAGTATAAGACACTTTGTCATGTACGCCGCTGAATCACGTCAGGGGTCATCTGCCAGGATGAAAAACAAGCATTTCTCGGCGGAGAGCGTTATGTAAGTAACTGTTTACATTTTTATGATCGAAAAAAAAATGAAGCGAATTTCAAAAACTTTCAGCAAATTGCAAGATGCATTAATATTCCTTTAGTTTTACAAGTCAGACAGTTTGATGACCTCACCATGTGGTAAAAACAAGTTTTACAAAACAGTTTTGACAGTTGTTTTGATTTTTTTTAAGATACCATATGAAACTTTTACGGTTGTATGCCGTGTTAAACATTTCTCCTGAATGAGCAACAATTTTTGTTTTTTTTTATCACCCACAGATATGAGACAGCTCATTCCTGCACAGGTCTTACATTACTCATTGATTGTGATGCATTCCTGTAACAAACAAAAAGAAAATGAATATTCAACAGAAAAATAAAGACTTATGCAAAGCAAACAAGGATGAAAAGTATTCAAATATTCTGGCTGTTCTTGGTGTTTTTCAAAGAAAAAAAAGCTTCATGTTTTCAAGGCATCAAAGACAGAACACTGGTGATTTTGTGTACAAGACTGTAAAGAGAGCACTTTAAAGTAGAGTTAAGCATCACAGGTCTCATATCCCATGTCATCAGGTCGTTGTTGAGTCTGCACAGTCTGCATTCTTGTCCTCACATTATCACGGCATCATGCTAAGTGACTTTTGTGATGAACAACAAGGAGAATGGAAGAGTAAGTGAGCCATTTCAGACATCTAGTCACCTGTAAGAAAGTAAAAATCTGCAACAACTCAGTGCATTAGCTCTGAATGATACCTGATTTTAATGACACAGTGTTTCACTGTGATTGGACTTGGATAAGCCAGCTCCTCCAATGCAACATTAAGGGAACAAATAGGGTACAGTTCTGTTTTGAAGCTCCAAACAAAATACAGCAGCTGAGCAGAGCGTAACTTTAAATTTCAAATGAGAGGAATTGAGATGATCTTACTCCTGACCTGAGAAGCATATCCCCTGAAATATTTGAAAAAAATGCCAAAACTTAAAGCCAAATACCATTTTGCAGAAAGTGTTGTTTTTCCTCCAACTTCAACTCAATTGTCTTCGATGGATTTTAAGACCCCAGGTAAAAACAATGACTTAAAGAAATCACACCCGAAAAGACATTCATTCTGCTCCATACCATGGCATTTCTTTCTGAACTCTCCTGCTTCTTTGTTTGACTGCTTGAAACTGCCCTTGGAATGAAAACATGTTTCTTAGCTTGGACAGAAAAGCTACAATGTCCTCTATTGTTGTTGAGCTGGACGCTCCAACATCTTGTGCTGCCCTGATGTGATGACCTTGACTTCGCTGACTATTTTAGTATACAGGACCACAAATGGAAAAGAACTATTAGTCTTATCAATGCTGAGGTGCTATGACCTGGGCTAGAACCTACCCTCTGCCAGACTGGTCTGTCTACCTCCCCCCCACTCTCTTTTCAACAAAAAAACCTACAATGACAGTGAGAGCGTTTGTCTGTCAGTGTCTTTCTGCCATTTTGACTTTCTACTGTCTTTATCCCTCAGGTGGCATCTTTGTGATTGAGCCTTTGGACTATGAGGTGTCCCATGAATACTACATCACCATTGAGGCTACAGATGGTGGCTCACCGCCGCTCAGTGACATGGCCACTGTGAACATCAACCTGACTGATGTTAATGACAACAAACCTGCCTTCAGCCAGGAAGTCTACACAGCCGTTGTCAGCGAGGACGCAGAGCTGGGGAAGATCGTCTTGGCGGTAAGACAACACTTGCTACATTTAAAGACACATTTTAGTAAAGAAAGATAGAAGAACACTCTTTCTCTATTCCTCCCTATCTCTTTGCCTTCCTCTTCTCGCAGCCACTCATTTCCTCCCTCACTGCCTCTCTCCTATCTGCCCATTACTCACTGCTTACTCTATCTCATATCAGCACCTGTGGCAAATCACCATCTGGTGGCACAGCTAAATTAGCACCAGTGCTCTTCATGCTCACTGCCTCCCTGTTCTCGTGCATTATCTGACACGCATGCTCAAACAGCTTTGAATTAAAGCCGTTTGACTCATTAAGCCCCCCGTCCACGATCCGGCCTTCTCTGCCTTTTTTTGAGTGTTAAACTATTTCTGAATGCCCTCCTCGCTCCCCCTCTCTCATAAAAGACCCCGCTGTTAATCTGTGTCTAATGTACCTGAATATAAATTATCCATTAGGAAATCTGCTTTTAATACCTGTCATTGTCTTGTACTTTTAAATCTTCCGTCTGCTGATTTCCCGAGGGATCTCTTTCAATATGTGATGGTTGGTGAGCTTTAGAATTGAGTGTGTGCATGTGTTCCTGTGTGGACGTGTGTGTGATAAATATTGAAAGAAGAGTTTTGGTTATTTTTAAGCAATGGCTCAAACACACAGACTGAAGGCTTGTTTATGGTTTCATCATGGACAGACGTGCAGACCAGTCACCAGTGTTGCCGACTTTCTTGCTAAATCTAGCGACTTTTCAAACCCTCGTGGTGACTTTTTTTGTCAGAAGTGCAACAAATCGAGCTACTTTTTGGGTGAAATTTGCAACTTTTCTGGCACATGGAGACGCATGAAAGCACGAATCATTCTGCAGTTACTGTCCTCAACGCTGTCCTCAGGTGCTACGGTGAGGCATTTTATTGAGACAAAAAAGAGCGAGAAGATGGCTCATACGGCAGCTGAATCAAGACAGGACGAGACAAGGGGGATGTTTTTAGCCTTTTTTGAACTGACAACGGTAGTAGACCCTTAAAGTTTGCCATATCGCTGTCATCTGCATCTATGTCTGTGAATATTTGTGGGATGTGTTAACCTTGCAGTGCAGATGGATCAGCCAGATTTAATGTTTGTAATCAGGCAGATCCATTTTAGCAAACTTCATTCTACAACGACTGTGAATGTCAGGGAGTGGCTGTTTGTAGAGAGATTAGCATAAATGCTAACAGCTTTAGCAGCAGTTGTATAATTTTATTCATACAATACATTTTTTATAACTCAAAAGTTTTAAGGGTTTTCCTCATAAATGCACAATGTTTTATAGACTAAAAATTGCTTAGCTTGTTTTTTCTAAAATATGGATGGGAAATTAAAACCAATTCCAGTTGGGAATTGATAACAACTCCCTAAATGAATCAATATCATTAACTTTTCTGCTTATCAATTCCCCATGTCTTGCAAATCAAAGATGTCACACTCTCATCAGAGGCAGTCGGCAGAAATGATAAAGAAGTGAAAAATCATGACTGATGGGGCAAAAGTGATCAAAATTGTATCTTAAGTTTTGACAAAAAGGCGCTTACTGTAGATACCAGCAACTCGCAGAAGCATTTATTTTTGCAGCACGGCACTGAAGGAGTGTCAGTGAGTCAGGAGTGTTGTGTGTGTGACTTTGTTCCCACTGAAAACCTTTGTAGGCCACACAGAAAATCAGTGGGAATTGATAAGGGAATCGTTAAAGAATCAGATAGTAAGCAGAACTGTTGATGGCATTGGTATCACCAAAGTCTGAATAAATTTCCACGCCTTCCTAAAACAAACAACTTACTAAGCTAAAGAAAAAGTTTTTCTTGAAAAGTATTTTATTTCAGTTGTTTTTAGTATTTAGAGTGGCTCTAAAACCCAGCGGTACACATTGTTTTCTGCTTTTTTAAAACTGGAGTATGACTTTGACTCCTGAGGAGCTGCACTTCCAATATGACTATCTTCTTTCATCGCCCAAGTTTGCTGCTCGCTCAAAATCCCAAACTGTATGATTTATTATCAAAACAAGAAAACCTAAAACAACTGAGACTTGGTGCTAGCAAATGTTTTGTTACAGAAATCCAAGGTTGAAGCCACGCTGAGGACTTTCAGTTTGTGCACAGTTTTGTACCATCTGTGAACAAAGCAGTTCTTAAAACCTTTAGTCCGACTTTGTTCTGTTCTGTCTTCTAAACAAAATCGTAATTTTATAACAAAGACATCACTTTTCAAGTGTAAAGAAACAATTTTTCGATGCATCTGTCTGACACCAACCCACATAGCAGAACGTTCAAACATTAAAAATATTTAGAAACCAAACAAATCATCCTGTTTACCTTTGCAGATCCTAAAGACACTTGATTATATCTACAGCCCTGCTCATAACCAGGCTGCTCATGGGAGCTTTTAGTTAAATATTCATCAGTGCAGCTGCTGATTCATCTTCTGTCAATCTGGTATTGGTCTCTTCCTGTCAACAGCTGATTGATGGTTGTCTTGCTGCTTTGATTGATTCACAGGTGATGGCCGAGGATTTAGACGGACCCTCCTACAATCTTGTGCGGTATTCCATTGTTGACGGGAACCAGGGCAGCCCTTTCACCATCGATCCACTCAGAGGAGAGCTTAAAGTCGCTCGCCAGCTGGACAGAGAGCGAGTAAGTGCAGTGGCAGATACAACGCTGACTGTACACACACAGTTTAATCTGCAAAGAAACTAATTGCACTCTATGCAGAATCCAATCAGAGTCATGTCAGGTCTAATAGGGAGGCCTGTTTACTGATCACGGCTGCATTATTGCTTACAGAAGCAGCTTTTCCTGTATGCCAACTCTCTCCCTCTCTCTTTCTCAGACGTCTGGGTACACTCTGATGGTACTCGCTTCGGACAACGGGGTGCCCTCTCTTTCTAGCAGTGCCAAGATCAACATCGACATCTCAGACGTCAACGACAACCCGCCGCTTTTCTCCCAGGCCAACTACAGCCTCATCATCCAGGTGAGAGGGTTGGGGGGAAAGGGGGTCAGTGTGGATGGCTGATGAGAAGTGGAGGGAGAGAGAATGAGGTCGGATGAAAGCGGGAGAGCTGGGGGTACAGGAGGGGATTGCAGTGGACACAGAGAGAGGGATTAACAGGAAGAAATAATGGGAGACAAGCGTGCGGCTAGAATGTCAAGAAGCGAGCAGGAGAGAGAGAACAGAGGTAAGGACGAGGGAGAACGAAGGGGGAGGTGAGGAAATGTGCAGACAGAGACTGCATTTTAAGTATCAGAATGCAGATAAGGGATGAAAGGGAAGGACTGATCAAAAAAGTGGGATTGTGGAAGAGTAGGGCTGGGAAACATGGATCAAAACAGCACATATCCATAATTTCATAGCTGAATAGTGATACATAATAAAAGCCTCAATGATTATTTCTGTTATGAAGCAATAAATGCTTCTCTCAGTACCAGAATTATGAACTTTGCTGTGATTCTACAGGGTGCCTGCTGAATCTGAAAATGGATTTGAGTTTATAAATAACTCTTTCAAATGTTAAGCGTTTCACACACTCACAATGAGTGAATCTCTTTGTGGATCTGATCACTCACTTTCCAGTAGACTACAATACAGGAAATATTTAGGGCAGAAAGATGCATTTCCAAACTGTTAATATGGGAGAATAGAAATTCAGTCTCTAATATAGTTGGCTTCAAGATGAAAAACCAGTAAATACTTACAGGACAAATGTAATGAGAATAGACCATGGGAAACAATGCAAAAGGCACATAGGAAAGTTCAAATGTGGTATTTACATTTGTGTTTATGTGTTTTGAAAAGATCTTAAAAAGGTCTCATGAAGCCTTAAATTTGGGGTTGAAAAGTGTGCATCTACCTTGGACATGTTAGATTATGTTGTAGCCAATTACCAGTACATCAGTGGCTCTAACTTTAGACAGTCTCTAAAGTAAGCATTATTGATAGCAACAAAGAAACAATATTGTCACACCCTGTGTATCACAGATTGATATTTAAGGACATACTGATGCCAGTTTTTTCAGACCAAGTACAAGTCTTGGCGGTAAGACATTTGGCTAAATTTAAGTGTTTAATAATGCCCTCACAGTTCTCTAAAATGTTATTATGCTAGTTTTTAACAGATGCTCCTCACTCCTCCTCTTGACAATTTAGAATTGAATAGTTTGCAGTCTGATCCACTTTTGCCATTCTGATTCATGTTAAAATATTTCTAAAATGCAGACAGGGCTCCAACTTCATCTACATGCTGAGATGATACAAGGCTAACGTCATGCTGTTACAACAGTATCAGCAATCTTAAGCTAATAAAGGTGCTAACACTTGGTTTCTGGACTGTATCTGTGCATCCTAAAGAGAGATAAAAAAGTAAAGGTTCACTGCTTTCCCAGTTTGAGAGACACAAAAATATAAAAGATGGTCCAGAGGAAGGAGGGTGGATGACTCTTTTCTAATTGTCCTGTCTGGTTAGGAAACTGAAAAAGCAATTTAAGAAAAAGTGTGGAGAGTCACGCTACACATTTCAGACAGCACAAGCTCCTGAGGATGAAACAATGTTTTGACTCAGGAAAAATCCTGACTGGCTTTATTTTACTCACTGAGGAGCTTTGATCAAAGTGGAGCACAAAACCACGACAAAGCAGAACAAGAGGAGAACACAGCAGATATTGTACACAACAACAGGGATATACTGAGGGTGCCTTTTTTTCAGTGCTGGATAATTAAAGTGAGCTTTGAGTCAGGGACCTGAAAGAGTCAACATGAAGGACAGATCTGAGGCGGTTTCGGCGTCACTATAAACAAAGTCTTTTCTGAGAGTGACATGCTGCTTTGACTGGAGCTCATCAGGAGCAAAGCCACAACATGGAGGACCAGCTGTTTGACAAGGACGACTAACAAATAATACCAGAGCAGAATCAAAAGCAGGAGAGGGAGATAAATCCGTAGTCATAACCTTGATGAAATCTCTTCATAGTTTTTTACTAAGGCCAGGATCAAATGAGTGGATGTGATGAAACTGTAAAACAGAAATCAGAAATTAATGATTTGCAGCTCTTTGTTTCTTGCCCTGTTGATTTATTGTTTTTGTCAAGTCCTTTAGCTTTTTAAAATATACATAAGCTATACAATGTTAACTAATATGTTAGTTACTGTGAGATGTTATGTATTCTTAATGCTTTTTATTCCATTAAGTCATTATGCTGCTGTGCATGCAGAGACAAGCTCCTGTTGTTCTTGAGATTGTAAATTGATGCTACTATTATATTTGATATCATGATTATATATTGCAATATTAAGAGTAGGATGATATAAAACATTTTTTTCTGTAACAGTATTGTATGTATTTAAAACACCTTATAATCAGTGGTATTTATATAAATTATGGTCCCTGCAACATGGATAATCGTTGCTGTCTGTTCCAGTAATAGAAATATTAACCACTATAAGTTCTTCGATAGCATAAACCTCTGCCAATTCATTTCCAATATTATCAGGAGGGTTATTGTCAAAATGCAGAAAACTGCCCTACCTCACACTGTAAACAAATCCTTTAAAATATTCCTGGATTCACATCTGGAATCAGATCACCACTAAATGGGCCTACAGACGATTTCTCCAGAAGCAATTACAGACCAAAAACATGCTCTTTAGGCTAGTTTGGTAATTCTAATGATGCATCCCATTTACCTCAGAACTCAGACGCAGGAACTGGGAATTACATCACATCCCAGTTAGACATGTTACACTTATGAGCTGGTAAAGTCTGGGCACCTGAAGGTTGTCCGGTATGTAATTTGCAACTCAGATAATCTGACTCCCAAGATCAAATGGAATACACCATAAATTGTTTGTGAGTGGATTTGTTTACATGAGAGCTTTAATTCCCCTTTAATTCAGAATAAAACTTAAATGCTCTTTAAAAAGATTAAAAATGACCATGTAAACACCTAATTCCGAGTGAAAATGACCACTCCGAATTAAACTTAATTTCGAAGTAGGTGGCTGGTTTATTCTGATTTTAAATCCAAAATGCACAATTCCTCGATCGTGCATATGTTCGCTCTGCTTTAAATTAATTCCAGTCATTATACGCATGCTCGTTTCCTTGTTCCTTGTCACGATGACGCACATATTCCAGGCTGACGGGAACAGGAAGGCTGCCCGAAGCAAGCGTTGGACTCCAGCTGAAACAATTTATGTAATTAGAGCCTTAGAAGATTTGGAAATAATGAAAAGAGTGGATAGACGTAAGCATAAAAATGCGGACATTTTTAAAGTTGTAGAGTCCAACTTGGATGAGATTTTCCGGACAGAGACGCTGGAGACGCTGAACTTGAGTTTGTTTTCTTCTGGTAGACCTACATACGTCCAATCAGAAACATTCCCAACCTCTAGACCTTAAGCTGAATTGAATAAAGGCAAATAAACATTTTTTTCCATGTAAACCTCAATTTGGAATTACTGTTTCCATGTAAACGCGGAGGAGAATACTTTAATTCTGAATTATTTAATTCTGAATACTTCATTCCAAATTAAAAATGGCCAGTGTAAAAATGTCTGGTTATGTGTCTCAGTGTGTTGGCTCTGTGATTGGCTCGCAAACAGTCCAGGGTAGTTTCTGTCTGTTACCTATTGACTGCTGGGATAGGCTGTAGCTCATTGGGATCCCAAAAGGGATAAATAGTTTGGATAATGGATGTGATACAGCGTATATTTATTTAAGAATATGCTGATGCCATTTTTTTCAGCCCATGTACAATTCCAACATTTGGCTAAATTCAAGTATTTAATAATACTGTCCACTTTGTATTTTTTTATGTTTTTTTTACCACCACCAGGAGGCACAAAGATACAGGACATCTTCTTTAAGTTTTGACTTATTGACTTTATAAATATTCAGGATTTACAATTTTCCATTTTCAGTTGTTTTCATTTCATGTTTTTTTGGTTTTAATTCATTAGAACATCAAAAATCAGATCACTACCAAACATCATGAAGCCAAAAAGCATCAAAAGGGGGACCCCTCACAAAAAATATTAACATATGACGTTCCCCTCTTGTATCCCTGCAGGAGAACCGACCAGAGGGCACCAGTGTTCTCCAGCTCACTGTGACCGACAGGGACGCTTCCCACAATGGCCCCCCTTTCACCTTCACCATCGTGGACGGGAACGAGGGCGACGTTTTCCACATCAATCAGCAGGGAGCTCTCGTGGCCGTGGGGGCGCTGAATAGGAGAACGAAAGAACAGTACCTACTCCAAGCACAGGTGAGTCACTGCAGCAAAGAGAAGGCAGAGTTGAGAGGTTGTATTGATTGAACCGTCAAGCCACAGCAACCTGATCTATTTGTCTTCCCCCTTTTCCCCTCCTCTCTCTACCTTTTCTCTGTCATGCTCACTCTTCACTTTCTCCTTCCAGCTAGTCAATGTTTGTCTCTCTTCTTTTTAAACTTTTTGAAAAATACTCCAAAATAAAGCTTTTAAAGAACTCCATGTGAGATACAGAATTGGAGCAGGAATAAAATGAAGCTGCTGCATCAGAGTGCAGCTCACAGGAGAATCATAAATCAAAGAGATTTGTTTTGAGTTGGCGGGATCACGTGTGTTCCTGTGTTGATGTGTCACCTTAGAGGAGAAAACAGGGAAAGAAAGAGTGGGCAGATGGGATATGAAAGGAAAGTGTGATGTCTTTTTACACACGAGATGAGCTCTCAGATTGAATCAGAGTTGTTTTCTCTCCTTGAAGGCTGATGATCATGTGTGATGGTGTAAATGTTAAGATGTATGATGAGTATGTTTGTGGGCTTTATTATACACTCTTCTTACTGTTTATTGATGCTTATGGGTAACACAGACAGAGCTTGATTGCCCTCTGCTGTTCAAAAAATAAAGCATGCAGATTAAAAACCTATAGTGAACTGCTGGGTTGTTTTATCCTGGTCAAATGACATATCAAGATCACTGATATTTTATCCTGTCAGAGACATTTTTCTGTTAAATAAAACAGTTTCATGTTAATCATCTCCCTGACCCCCAACAGTAGGTCAGACATGACCCATTAGTAGCCTTTATTTCAACCTCTGGTATAACATTACACAATATTAGTACTCAAAAGTATAAGAAAGAGCACTTGTGTTTGGTTGTCATCATTTGGCAGCCAGTTGTAAATTGGTGCAAAAAGAATCAACATACAGTAAGAATAAAAATAAAAGTCAGTGGGAAGAAAGTAAATTATAAAAAGAGGAAGGAAATAGTGTAAATTAAATTAGGTATAAATATAAAGATATATTTAAAATGAAATTATAGGCACAAAAAAGAACAAAAACAGAACCCCCCAAAAAATGGTACTTAATAGACTTGTGCAAAAAGTGTAAGAAAAGATCCAGTTATGTGTTGTTATACTCTTTAGCAGTATGTGTATTGATATTGATTTTTCAGAAATGACACAGCCCAAAATGATTTGAAAACAGTTGGAAAATACACTTGAGGTAATATCACCCATAGTGCTACTCAAAAGGTGGCAGTAGAAGCCAAACCACTTAAAGCAGTGCTTGCGCTGAAATTTCAAAAACTTGAAAATAACTCAAGAATCTGAAATGTAAGTCAAATGATCTTGTCCTTGCTATTTTCTTTTATACATAAATGAAAAAAAACTGTCAGAAATCCTTTAAATCATGATCAGTGTTCACACTTTATGTGTGCAGCAGGGGTCATCAACTACATTTGTCTGAGGGCCAGTGTTTTTTCCTAACATGCTATTGGGGCCAGACTTTAAAATAATGGTAAACAATATTAATGAAATATTGTTAAATATGGTGATTTACATACTGTAGTTGGAGATTTTCAGAATTGTCAGTATTCCTTAGCCTTGAAAAGTGAGATCAGTCCCTATCAGCCACAACCACAGAGCGTTCAGTCCATGAAGTTCTGATGTGCAGTTACATTGTTGAGGGGTGCGTGTCAGGACAGTTGTGTAGTTCTCTTCATTAGGGGTACATGGTCCCACAGCTTAGGCTGCTGCTTGGACATAGAAATATAAATCAGGCTAACGTTTGTGTGTATTCACACAATATTTTATCACATTAAAACTCTCTCAGTTTACCTGAGTAAACTCTGATCAGCACCTTTTCTGTCATGCAAGCTGCAGAAAAATTTCTGCTAAAAAAATTATTTGCAGAAGGCCAAAAAATGTGTTCATAATTACAAGTCTATTGATGGTGCAGCTATACTATGAAGTTTTAATTTGTGAATATTCTTTTCATCTTCCCTGTCACTTAGGTGTCAGACAGTGGCAAACCCCAGCTCTTCTCCACCGCCTTCATCAGCGTTCGCATCATTGAGGAGAGCGTCTACCCTCCTGCAATCCTCCCCCTGGACATCTTTGTTACCGCAGCTGGAGATGAGTACCCCGGAGGAGTCCTGGGCAAGATCCACGCCACAGACCAAGACATCTACGACACCCTCACCTACAGCCTCGCCCCCTCAGATGGGAGCGGTGCCTTGTTTTCAGTCGCCTCCTCAGATGGTAAGGTCATTGCCTTGCGCCCGCTCGATGTGGGACACTACCCCCTCAACGTGACGGTGACAGACGGGCGCTTCACCACAGCCGCTGATGTCACCGTGCATGTGAGGCAAGCAGCTCGCCAGGCACTGGATAACTCCATTGCAGTCCGCTTTGCAAACATCGCCCCTGAGGAGTTCATCGGGGACTACTGGCGCAACTTCCAGCGAGCGCTGAGAAACATCGCAGGAGTCAGGAGAAGCGAGGTTCAGCTAGTGAGCCTGCAGCCTTCAGAGCAGGGGGATCTGGACGTTCTGCTGACTCTGGAGAGATCTGGCAGCCCGTACCAGTCCCAGGAGGTGAGAGAAGCCATTATTACACTTAACTAGTTGTGTATTCATAGATGATGGCTATTTTGTTGTGGAGGACAGTTTTGTTTGATCTCCTTAACGGTCTTCATGGTAAAAGTCCTAGAAGTGTAACAGTGCAGCATCTGTTCACTCTTCTCATATATAGACAACATTTCAAGTGCTGGTGTTTGTGTTTCCAGGTCGTCTTCCGTAAGCTGAACTCCTCTGCTGCTGTGATCGAGGAGATGACTGGGGTCAAGATCATGCGTGTAGTGCAGAAGCTGTGTGCAGGTCTGGACTGCCCCCTGCGTTTCTGCGATGAGGTCATCACTCTCGACATGACGGCCATGTCCACCCACAGCACGGCTCGCCTCAGCTTCGTCACACCTCGACACCTGAGGACCGCAACTTGCCAGTGTGAAGGTAGAAATATCACACCATTTGCATATCTCTGTGTCCATTGTCTGTTTGAAGCTCTGCGCGGCAGTAAGTGTGCGTTATGTGTATTTAGGTGGCAGATGTCCTGTGTTGAACAACCTGTGTGAGAGCAGCCCCTGTCCTGAGGGGATGGAGTGTGTGGCAGATCCTAAAGATCCTGTGTATAGCTGTGTTTGTCCAGAGGGCAAAATTGGAAAATGTTCTGGTAAGATCATCCACTTTAATAGCTTTGCCCCCACAACTCTTTGCCCTGAAACAATCTCAAAGCTCCTCCTTTGCAATGCTTAGTTTGTTTTATTTTAATTTATTTTAACATGTTTTCATTTTATTCCTCTTCTGCTCTTGTTGATGTGCAAGTTACTACCCTAACTTTGATAATTTTATCTGCGTTTGCCTAATGTAACTTCTGTTCTATTGTTGCCTGTACCTTAAGATCATTGTAACTGACCTTTTTTCAAGCCCTCCCTCCTTGGTAACAGTTATTTGGTTGAACAAAATCTTTTCATGAGGGTTTCCTTCCCATTTTAAACTATTGAAAATACCTAACAATATGACTTACTAAAAGGAATTGTTCAGGTTGTTTGAAGGGGGTATGCTTGAGGGCCCATGGCACCAGGAAATATGATTGCCAATAAAGCAACTAGCCAGTTCTGCCCCTGTGGGCCTAAAGTCTGGTGTGCACACAAGGTGATATATTGCAGTACATTATGCCACTGAAAGTCCAATAATTACCCCATTTTTAGGTTAAAAATACAAAAGAGAAGAAGCAAAGAATCTTACTGTTGTGTCTAGTTGAGCCAATGTTGATTTTTCCACGCCCAGAAATGCTCCTGTCCCGAGCTCATCTGATGTGGATCTACGCAAAGTGGAAAAGTATGCTGTGGTCTGCTGGGTCCATATTTCAGATTGTTTTGAGAAATTATGGACATTGTGTTCTCCAGGTTGAAAAGGACCAAATAGATTTGTATCAGTACAAAAGCCAGCATCTGTGACGGTATGGGGGTGTGTTTGTGCCCATGGCATAGGTAACTTGCACATCTGTGAAGGCACCATTATTGCTTGAAAGGTACATAAATGTAAAAGAGCATCACATGCCGCCATCCAAGCAACATTTTTTTCAGTGACATCCCTGCTTATCTCAGCAAGAAAATGCCAGGCCACATTCTGCATGAATTACGACAGCGTGGCTTTGTATTAACTCAGTGCAGGCCCGTCTGCAGTCCAGACCTGTCTCCCACTGAAAATCTGTGGTAAATTATGAAACGCAAACTACAACAACCAGGACCCTGGACTGTTGAGCAACTGAGATGCAGATTTAAGTGATTGACACTTAGTTTAGGCAACTGGATGGAAATACTTATGAACTAGAAAGCACTGGGAGAGTGCAAACCTCCGCTGAGGTAGCTCACATATTGCTCTTACATCTATAAGCAATAGTTCCATGATAAAGTTTCCATCATAATATGATTCCTTGACTCTGAAAGCCCACACCTAGCACTCTGAGTCATGTAAATATCATTATTAGACAGTTATTGAGCAAAAACAATCACTCGCTAATGGCTGTTATCTGGATCACCACCAAAATCGAATCATTTTTAAGTTGGGCCATTACCAACATCTCCTGAAAATTTAAACAAAATCTGTCCAGTTGTTTTTGTGTAATCCTGCTAACAAACAAACAGACAAACATATGCTGGAAAAAAACAAAACATAACCTCTGCTTTTGCTGATATCCCAAGAACACATTTTAATTATGTTAAACTGAAGAAACTAAGATCACAATGCACTGAAAAGACTTGGCCTGACTTCGCCATCGGTGGGTCAACAACCAATCACAGAGCAAACACAGGATAAACCCACAAGACTTGAATTGTCTGCTTAAGTGTTTTACAACCATAGGATCAATAAACTCTTGGATGTGAGAAAAAGCTCTCACGTGCTCTCTGTTTTAACAGTACATGTTGTGAGTAGCATATATTTGCTTGGCAGCTGATCCCAAAAAACAGACCAGAAGATTTTAACAAATAAATGAACGACTGAATCAGTGATGTTGAGAAAGTTTGTCTCTTTGTTTCAGACGGTCACTCACTGACTTTCAGTGGCAGCGGCTACGTGAAATACCACCTGATGGAGAACGAGAACAAGGAGCTGATGAAGCTTTCTCTGAGGCTCAGGACCTTCTCCAGTCATGCCACTGTCATGTACGCTAAAGGAACCGACTACAGCATCCTGGAGGTGTGTGTGTGTGCATGTTTGTCCGCTTACTGCAGTACATTAATTCTCTCAGTAGCTTCAAATTAGAACAACTTTGCTTATCATAATTAAGTCTAGCCTGACCGTGTCTCTGCATAACTGCCCAACATTTTCATATCAGAGAGGCTGAACAAACAAGTAACCGACTGACCCACTCCCATGGGACTCTGCCAAGCTGCCGTGCAGAAGGGTTCAAGAGGACATTCTTAAACCCCCCTTTCACATGAACGGCTATGGGAATGTGGTAGTGGGCTGAAAAAACTCGCATACAGGAGTTATTTTGGTGCTGGGAGGGAAACAGGGAGCACTTTTCCACACATTCCTTTTTCCAGTCCGTCTGGTGGAGCAGACTTTAGAGTACAACCTGTCTGGCAGGGAGGATGTTCTTGTTTTTATGGCTTTTCAGGCTGTTATGTTCGGCTTTTAGTAACTGTAAACTTTCAGAGGCTTGAACAGAAGTCTGCAGTTTTGGTTAAATTGTCAGGAAGAGTGTGTTGAGATATAATTATTTCTTGGCATGCTGATAAAGTGATACACAGAGTATTTGGGGATAAGGGTTGATTTATTACACAGTGTCACACTGATTTATAACAGTGGCTTGATGATTTGATTAAGATCTTCTTCCTGTATTTAATCAAGTGGAGTCATAATACATTAAGGTATCAAAGGGCAAAACTGATGAGGTGATTAACTTCCTACAGTCTGATAAAATCTGTCTCTTTATGTTTCATTTCTGTGTTTTTAGATTGTGAACGGGCGTCTTCAGTACAAGTTCGACTGTGGCAGCGGCCCAGGCCTTGTCTCTGTTCACAGCGCTCAGGTCAACGACGGAGAATGGCACACCGTGTCTTTGGAGGTGGATGGTAATTACGCTAAGCTGGTGTTGGATCGAGTACACGCCGCCTCAGGCACAGCACCGGGCACCCTGCGGACCCTCAACCTTGACAACAGCATTTACTTTGGTGGACATGTACGGCAACACGCCCCCTCTCGCCACGGGCGCAGCCTGCCTGTCACTAACGGGCTGCGAGGCTGCATGGAGGCCATGACGCTGAATGGCCAGGAGCTGCCTCTTAACACCAAAGCTCAGCGGGCCCATGCAGTGCTGGAGGACATTGTGGATGTGGCTCCAGGCTGTGCGCTCGCACCTGCAGAGACTTGTTCCAGCAACCCGTGCACCAACGGGGGAAGCTGCACCTCGCTGCCTAATGGAGGTACATTATGTTCTGCTCAGCTCATTGAGCACTCTCAAGTTTTATTGGAGATGCTCATGTAAAATGTCAGGTCTTTTTTTCTCTTTAAGTCTTGTATGTCTGAAAGATTAAAGAGGGTGTTACATTCCTTACTCGTTCATGCAGTACCACCTTCAAAGCAAACAAACATAACGGCTATGTTTCATAATACATGATATTTGTGCCCTATAAAAAGGAAAAGCACTGAGATAAAAGACCCCAAATCCCAGTCATGCACCTATTTGTTTCTGACAAGCACATAATCCACCACATGAACCCACATGCAACCCAGCAACATTGCAGTGAAGGCTCCATACATGTAAGAACCAAGTGCCAGCACTAAAATGAGGGGGTAGGGGTAGGCAGAGCAACTGCCTAATCTGCTGGGCTGACACCTCACCCTTGCTCTATTGTAGTAATGCCATTACTACCTACCTGCCTTAAGGCCATTCACTGGCCCCCAAAATCCAAATATGTAGACTGAAAAGTACGAGAGCAAGGGTACTTTTAGGCTGTCAAGTCCTGACCTTTACTGGTGTTAATGTCCAATTAGCCCCTCAGTACCGTAGGGAGGCTAAACAGTGGGCACCTTTCCCAGAGCTCAACACAATTTCTATGCTAACTCCCACTGCTCAACATTTCAGCACAAAGACAATCTTTTCTTACCTCCCCTACCACACGGCCATTACAGCCCAAACAGCATCACCACTTCCAGCAGCCTCAAGCTCCTGATAGTGACAATGCTGATACCACCTACCCTATGACCTTGCCCCTAACTGCCCCCACAAATACAACACATCTGCTCCTGGTATTAACATGACACATAAAGAAATGACAAAGAGAACACATGAGAAGATAGAAAGACAGAAAAGTCTAAAGAGAGAGTTCATAAAAAGGATGGGGGAGCAAAACAGTGTAAGGTGCCCCAACTCGGGTTAGGATTCACCTCAGCCAGGTCAGGCTTTTGCTTTTCCTCTGCTATTTCATTTTCACAAGGGAGAAGAAGAGGAAAGGCAGATTAAAGTTTTTCCATGCATTTAATTCACCAACCAACTTGCAGTTTCCTTCTTCATCCAAACCACTTAACAGATTTCACTACTTTATTAGTAATCCTCAACATCCCACAACCACTGGACAAGCCCCTACTCTCTATTTTCTTGTTGTTCAACTACAGCCTGTAAATCACTTCCCTTTTCTCCATTACATCCTCCTGGGTAACCACAAAGTATAATAAGCTGTTGCAGTTTTACAGTCAGCTTTTATCAGTTGTGTACAAATTTGCTCCTTTCCCCGCGCTTTGTCAGTTTGCAGTTAGTGTTGTTTGCACATGCTAACTCGACACTCCTGCATCTGTTTCACATGAAAAACCGGCCAGTGGTTTGGAGAGCATCATCCCTAATCGTTCTTGGAAGGCATATGTATTTGGGTGACCATGTGCAGGCTGTGTTGTGTCTCAGAAACATCAGCTCAATTAAAAAACAGTGTGGAAAGCATATTGTGTTCCTGTCGCTGTTCTATTTGAACTGATGTTAATTATGCAGAATTTAATGAGAGGGCCATTAAAAGAAAAGGTCAAGTACTTTGGTTATTTTGCCCCTGACCTTTACAAGTGCCTGACCTTTTCCTGTCATGAGAGACAATAACAAGTGATTGTTGCTAAATGGCCGTAGATTTAAAGATGCAAGGGGGTGTAAACTGTCCACTTTTATAGTGTAATTGTCTAAAAACATGTTTTTTTAATTATAATTCTTTAGGCTACTTCTGCAAGTGTCTTGCCTCTTTCATGGGCACCCACTGTGAGATTGGGATCAGCCCCTGTGCCTCCAACCCCTGCCTGTATGGAGGAACCTGTGTCCCTCGAGCAGGAGACTTTTACTGCCAGTGTAGAGGGCAGTACTCAGGACAAAGGTAATGCATCTTTTTTTCTATATAGCAAGTTTAAATAAAGTAAGGTTTTCATGAACATGCAGTGGGACAAGGCTTGAACAAAGATTTAGGTTGTTTTTGTTATAAAGTTTAACAAATGTAAAAATTGTTACTGTGCTATCACAAGTCATCTACTTAAAATATCATATTGACAGTATACATATGGCAAATTGGGAACAGATTTTTAGAATGATTGATTAAAAAAACAAAGAAAAATAAAAATAAAACCTGCAAAAACTGAGCTAATCTAATAAGTGAAAAATATACCATCAAGATAAACTACTGCCTCTTTGCAGCCTGCATCATGAGTGATATCACAGCATTAGCTAAGCCAGAAAAAAAGCAAAACTGGAGGCAAGCATGAGTTGCCACTGCAGGCTAACAGGCTGCACAAATATCTGAAAAATGTTATGTTGTGTTGTTGGGCGCCCAAAAAGAGGGGCTATAGTATAGAGCTGAAAAGCAGTCGGTCTACTCCATTTATTTAGTCTTAACTTATTCAAGTTTTACTTTCAGTCTTGTAGAGTAATACTTAGAGTATATACGAAGATAAATGGATATTTAAAATTAAATATTTAATATTGGGGTGTAAATATTAACCTCCCATATGTAAAATGGAACTGAAGTGATGATGAAAGTGCGGCTTCTTGATTTCTATCTGAAACTGACTTCTAAATCATAATGGGCCCTATGTTAGCAGGATGGCGTTCCAGTGACTTCAGTGTTTTTTATTGTTGCTTTACATTTTTTATGATCCTCAGATTGCATTGTGTTCAAGGATTTAAAAGAAAAAACTGTATTTTTACATTAAGTTACTGGAGTGCCTTCTTGGAGTATTTGTGATAAAATATGTTAAGGATTAAGCACAAACGTCAGAATGTGAGAGCATTTGTCGATTTATTTTAAAGACTCAATATATTTTAAGTCTGCAATTCTAGCTTACCCTTCTCATTTTACAGTAGAATACCAATCAGAACCAAAAAATATCTGTGCTGTGTAATATTTTATCACTGATGGAAGCTGTTCCACCTGTAAAAAAAAATGTATCAGAAATGTGATTGTCATTTCAAGATTTTCTTGGTTGTTGTGCCAAACTTATTGTGTATTTAGGTGTCAGCTGGGTCCATACTGCAGAGACAACCCATGCAAAAACAGCGGGAAGTGTATTGACAGCCTGGATGGTCCAGTGTGTGAGTGTGAGCCGGGCTTCCAGGGAGACAGGTATGTCAACTTTAAGGGTAGAGAACTAAATGATCTCTCAAAGTAACCCTTCATATTAAGCATAAGGACCTCTCTGTCTGTATATGCAATTAGAACAAATAAATACACAAGATTTATTAGTTTTGAGGAAATTAAAATGTGAAATTACACGTAAGCTGCAACTGTTCGATTCACACTGGGTAGTGATGTTTAATGTTTGTATTTATTCTTCCTCCCACTCCTTTCTGGTCGTCCTTACCTTGATCTTTATTACAGCTGGATTCTTCCTTATTGTTTTCTTTGCTATAGCTGGTCTTGGGATAAAATAATAAGAGCTTGAAGGATGTTCCTTTTAAAGAAAATGTGTTTTATGTTTTACCTCAAATGCATTCCACAACAATAACTATATGTAAATTTGTTATTTTGATTTTCTGAAAATCTATAAATCTACAATGTGTCTTTGTTCAGCATCTGTTTAGAAGACACTAGTGTGAAGTCGACATGTGCTGAGCTCCCATTTAGAGATGAATCTGGTTGCTTAAACCTTCCCCTCCTTTAAACAAACCTCTCTGACTCTGCTGTGGTCCAGGTGCCTGAGTGATGTGGATGAGTGCATGAAGAACCCGTGTTCAAACGGCGGTCACTGCCACAACACCTACGGCTCCTACAGGTGTAACTGCTCCATGGGCTTCAGCGGACAAGTGTGTGAGCTCCGTGCCGAGGTCCGCAACGAGTTCATCTCCACCTCCTGGAACATCGGCGTGGAGGAGGTGATCGGCATTGTGGTCTTCGTGTCCAGCATCTTCGTCCTGGTCCTCCTCTTCATCATCATCCGCAAAAGGGCGTGTCGCCGCAAGTCAAAGACAGAGGACAAACACGGCAGCTCAAACGTGCCTCACTCCTTCCTGCAGAGGCCGTTCTATGACTCCAAACTCAACAAAAACATCTACTCGGACATCCCGCCTCAGGTCCCCGTCAGGCCCATCTCCTACACTCCCAGCATTCCCAGCGACTCCAGGAACAACCTGGACAGGAATTCATTTGAAGGCTCGGCCATCCCAGAGCATCCAGAGTTCAGCACCTTCAACCCAGACTCTATGCATGGACACCGGAAAACTGTGGCCGTGTGCAGTGTAGCACCCAACCTGCCCCCACCCCCACCCTCCAACTCAGTGTCGGACAGCGACTCCATCCAGAAACCAAACTGGGACTACGACTATGATGGTGAGTTTGATTCAAGAAAGCTTTCCGGAAGTAACAGATGGATCTCAGCTGTGTTGCTGTGCTCTAGAATTATTTTTGTTCTGTGTCCATGTTTTTAGGATTTACACTAAAGTCAAGCTGTGCTCTCTCCTCTAGCTAAAGTGGTCGACTTAGACTCGTGCCTGACCAAGAAGCCCGTAGAGGACAGCGCGTGTCACCCATACAACACTCGGGGCAGCATGTCAGAGGTCCACTCCCTCAGCTCCTTCCAGTCAGAGTCCTGCGACGATAACGGTATGATACCTTCCAAAGGGTTCAGTCTTCTCTTGTTTGTCACAAAAAGCTTTTTAAAATGTTAAAATGATTGAGATGTAATTCTGCACTTTTGATGAGTTGTTGCTCTTCTCTTCTCTGATCAGCCTGTAAAGATCTTCAGCAGTTACCTTTTCATGCTAACACAGTTTCTCTGCATGCTCACAGTGGATGGCCCTTAAACTGTGTCTTTGGGGTCACTTGTCCTTTTTCTCTTTTTTTTTTCTTATTGCTGCGGGGCTTCAGCTCCCATATGGATCAAATCAGTCCACAGATCCAGAACAAGGTTTTAAATAGGGGGTCCGGCCTGTAAGTCCTCAATCACCTCCTGTACAGACGGAAGCAATCACGACAACTTGTGCTGTGTAATTCTCCCGGGATTGTTTATGATTGTTCAGATGTACTGCGCCTGCGCTCGCTCGGCCAAAGGAGTTTGATGACTTACTCAGACAACAGTTTTGTTGTTGTTGAGAATCACCCACAAAGTCATTGTTCTGTGACAGATTTTATGTTGTTTTATTTTATTTCACAGCATGTCCTTTCTCCTTTTTTGTCTTTTTTTCCCATTTGCATAATGTAGCTAAAAGCAGATGTTTGAAGCAAACATCTGGGAACAAATCAGAAGGGTACACATACATATTTTATGTTTGCCATTTTGTCATCATATCATGCTTTTTGTCATCGTTGTAAGGATATCATGTCGAGGTTTTGCTGTTCATAAGTCATCAAAGAACCTTGTTTGATCCATCAAGGTAATAACAGCCTGCAAATGTAACAAACTAAATACAGACCTGCTCGCTTTTAATGTGGCATTTCCACCATCGTTAGAAATCCATACACATAATAATAGTCACCAAGCAAATGTTCATCAAATGTCATAGCTGTTACCTTTGCAGGGTCTATTGTGAGAGTCTTGTTTTCACAAATGTTAAATATGTATGAAAAGTAATCTTTGTGGTCTTTGTTTTTTATATACTTATGCACCTGCCATTGTGGAAATGCATCACTTTTAATGTCTCCTTATCTTTATCACATGAAAAAATAGTTATGTTTGTAATGAAGATTAACCACGAAAACAGGCCACAAAATGTTACACCTTGTAATTTTCCATATTTGCAATCCTTTAAAAAAAATCTTGGATCTGCATCTGTATTCAAATCACCACAATAATCGAATCACTTCTTCCTTGCGCCATGAAATGTCCTTTAAAATGTAATCAAAATCTGTCAGGAACTGTCTGAGGTATCTTACTAACAGACAAACACTGGCATAGAAATCACCTCCTTTGTGGAGGTTAAAAATTCTGTCAGCCTGAAACTTCATGGCCCAAAATCTTCTTCTTTGATTCAGACAAAAAAAGATCACAGAGTTTACATGCTATAACACCAAACAACATGCTCATGTGTTATATTTCCACCAGTTAGGTGGCCACTTTGGTAGTAAATCAAGATTATTTAAAAATAATAATAATAAATGTATACTGTACTGAAATATTTTTTCGTCTGTGTTTATGACATAGGCCTGGTATATCTTCTGTATGTAAGGGACAGCAACAGAAGCACAATAACCAGAGTTTGTTGCAGTCATTGGCTGTCAGAACAACTCAGAAAAATGCAAGTGCAGATGAAAATAATTCACAACAAGAGGAAAACACTAATAAAATAGTTTAGCTCAAGGTCAAAGACAAACAGCACATCTGATAATAAAACAATTTTAAGATAAAGGTTTCTGTCCAAATGCACTCAAGCTCTCTCACATCTTCTTCTCTTTTCTGCTCTTGTGGGACAAACGCGCCTTGATGTTAGTGATGGAGTGATTTTAAATTCAGGGCTGATGCCGACACAGATGTTCAAAGTAAAAATTTAGACTATTACGATACCAATGTCTTTCTCATTATCTCTTTTGGTGTTATTCTCCCACAATGCTAATATTTTCTCTCTTGTTTTATCATAAAAACAGATTAGAGTTTGTCTAGGAGGGTATTATTACTGCTCAATGTTAAAAATCTTCTCTGAATTAGCAGTTAAACGTGAGAGACTCCAAAACTAAACGATAACCCCAACAGAAAAAAATCTGAAACTGATTTTTTTAATCCCACATTCAGTTGCAGATGTTTATATAACAAAGGGCAATTTTAGCCGATACTGGTGTTAAACTGATGCAGATGTGCATTCCTACTTGATGTCCCACAGTTACATCTACTTTTGGCCTCCTTGCTAGTTAAATTGAAGTATAATTAGAATCTCATTTTAATATCAACATCTACAAATGTTGCAGACAAAAAAAGACAACTAAACTTTGTTAGTTGCCACTTTAGCTTCAGTGAGAGAAAAAATTTGCATGTGTTTCTCAGTTTGTCTTAAAATTGTTGAATTTAATTTTATGTGGAAACCCTGCATATCCCATTTTAAATATAACAGAATATAGAAAAGTCTGAAGAAGTTTATTAGGTCCAAAAAAGCCATGTACTGATCTGTAAACTACTTAAATCAAATTTGTCTGCATTTTAAAAGCCAAATACTTTTTGACAAATAGCAGAATATTGTTGAAACATCCTAAAAGATCTGAAACCAGAGTGAATCAGGCAGTTTCATGATTGTTCAGAAATGTCCTCTCAGAAAGAATTCAGATTCTATTACAGTGGTGGGAGTGTGATTATGTTTGGAGGATAATAATGTTAGAGCTGCAGGTCTGTATTAAGCTTGTGGGCTGCTATTATGTTGGCAGGTCTAACAAACCTTCATCTCCTTCCTTGCAAATTAAATTAGAATTTGAATATTTTCAGAGCCGTTTTTCTGTCATTTTTCCAAACACATTCAGTGGTCTTGTTTTCTCTGTATTCCGGTCAAAGTTGCGTTCCAAATCTCTGGAGAATTTCACTGATCCTTCCATCTTTACTGTCAATGGCACCCCATAGTCACTCAGTATGTTGTTATTGTTTGGTATCTCGCCTTCCTGCTGCTGTCCTCCATATTGTCTTGTCCCCCAACCATGAACACCCCCCTCCCTCGCCTCCCCCACAAACACTCAGCGTTGGAAATGTGTCCGGAAACATGGACAGCGACATTTGTGGGAAGTGTCCCATGTGTTGGCATCACTCCCACCATCATTTCACTTTATGTGTTTTTTATTTATTTTTGGAATCAAGAAGCATTTGTACTAATGCTGGATCTTCTCCACCCACTCTCCCCTTCCCTCCCTCTCACAAGCCTCCATAGTGACAGTAATCCACCTTGTCAACCGTGCTGTTGACACGGTGGCAGGAGAAGGTACTCTTTTATTGCTTCCATCTGCAGCTAGTTGTGTGGTGGAGTGTAGGATGTAGAGCTGCCATTCTCTTACACTGACAAGTCTTCCTTTTGTTTATCGTTGTAATTATCCTGCTGGATCTACAAACACTTAATTAAACCTGGATTAAACATGTTTCAGTATCGATCTGAGCCAACGTTTGATTACACACCTCCAGGAGTCTGTTTAAGAAAATGGCAGAGGTGTAGTCCATTACTGAACCTGTCACTCCCTTTATTTTCTCCCCCCCTTGTTTCATTGTCTTCATTTCATCCATGTTCTCAGCTGATTGTTCTTCCTCTCAGGTTTTAATGTGACTTCTTTCTCTTTCTCTCCTTCTTCTCGCCTCCTTTAAAGAGTCTTTTTTGGCTCATGATCTCAAGAACCCGAGAGGTGACTTTTTATGTCTTTCTTTGCCTGATGTTCTCCCCTCTAATTCTCAAACACTAACACTGTAAGATTAACAGAAAGAGGGTTTAGTCTGCTGGTGTGACGTGGAGTCATGTCTGCACCAGTGTCCTTGTGTGTTGTAATATTTGTTGCTGAAATATTAGGAATAACCCTTTAAAAACACAAAATTCACATGCATGGTTTGATTTTGTCAGAATTAAATAAATGTTGATTAAATGTTTATCCAAAGCAGGGGTGTCCAAACTATTGCCCAGTGGCTGACTGCAACCTTAGAGCTATGTAAGGGGCCGACAGAACCTTCAAAATAGTAAAACTACATTAGAATGTAAGGTCTTGCATGACTGATGGAGAAAAACTAATCATGGTAGCAAAAGCAGGAGTTGTAGGGATGCACAGTATTGGATTTTTGCCAATATGCTGTATATGTATATATTAATTATTATTATTTAATATTTCTGAATTCACAGTGGCCTATAACCATATAGATATTCTGTTGAGCACAAAGCCTTTACTGTGCAAAAATGTGGTTTGTTACTTTCATTGTGACAGTCTGTAGCCCCGTTCATTCTGCTGTTTCAAGCCTTAATATTTACACCTCTGTGACGCTTTGCCTCCACTGTGAATGTTATGAAAATAGAACAGGGGTGAACAAGTTGACCCCCTCTTGCTCTATCTCCAGCGGTAGTAACAAAGGCGTGATATTGGAGAGAGGCACAAGGACTCTGCGGGAGACAGGAGCCCCGCGAGTGAGCATCTCTGCCTTTGTGTGCATGTGGGAGTATTTGCCATTGTCGTGCACATCCAATAATAATACAGTAATAATAATAATAAAGTGGATTTTATAAGGTGAAGCATTATGGTACATTTGTGTGCTTTTTTGCTAATAATACAGTCCAAATATGCAAAATGTATGGCTGATATATCGACTGTAAAAATCAGCAGAAATGTCAATATCTTTCGATAACAACAGACAACTTTTTAGACTCTGGTACCAGTTTAATACCAGTAATATTGTGCATCCCTCAGTTGCTCGATTCTATACTACCTCAAGGTCCAATATACAAAACATAAAGAGCTAATCATCTTCACGCTGCAATATTCATTCAAAAGTTAGAGGATTCATGCAGTTATCTCTTGTTTTGTGTCCAAACGTGAAGATGAGCCATTAGTAATTCCCTTCAGTATAACAAGGAGTATTTCTTTACTCATTCTTATCATTACCAGGAATCTGATTGGCCACCTAAAAATCTTTAACTCATCTGCACAGAAGTCAAGGCATGTCGAAGTGTTCCTTTCATTTATTTTTTCAGTATGTGGCCCTAAAATCACAAACGTTTGGACACCACTGATCTAAAGCAATTATCTGAATCAAAGTTCTGCTAAGAGTTGGATTGACAAGGCAAGTCAGTTGTGTTTGTGTGTATCTGTAACTTCGTCTAACAAAGGCCAACCCGAAAGATGATTTTTACTGTGTTCAGAAGTGGAAGTTTATTGTTGATGTTTTGTTTCGTCCTATTTGGTGTGTTGTAAGAAAAAGAAGAAAAGACATCTCAGCAGTGAGAGGGTCCGTCTAGAGTTTAACATTATTTTAATGTGAAATTGAATATATGGTGAGGTTTTACCAAACACAACATTTCAGTCGATTCTTAAGAAATGTTCAGATGACTTTGAAGAGAGTATTTATAGAGCCAGAGGTTTCAAATACTCTTCAGTTCATTGGCTTTAAAGTCAATTCTCTGTGATATTAATGACCAAGTGTAGTGTTGAAAAGTAGCTCAACTTGAAGAACTACACCCACCTCATAAACATGTGAACAGCAGAGGAACGGATTCTAAAAATGCAGGAAAACCTTTGCACACTGCCACAAAACCTGAAACATGGCCTTGTCTTTGGAATTTAGACTGTCCAAAACTGACTGATTAAAAACAACAGGAACAAATCATCCAATCTTGAACCTCTGTTTGTTGCCCTGATATCAAAATAGTAGAGACAGGAAATGACTTGTGAACATTTACATTTCTATAATGTCATGCAACTCAAACCTTAATTTAGAACTTTATTTTTGCCATCACTTTTACTGATGCCTGGTTGCAATACAGTAAAACTGACAGCCAGTGGCAGCAGTGCAGCTGAAAGATGGTGGCTAAACACCATTAAATAACAAAAGAAGAAAAATACAGCTGAGATGCAATGAACCTCACTTTGCTTCTTTTAGCTGAAGAAATCATAAAGGTCCCCACTTATGGCAAATAATAATCATTTATTCATACAAATATATGTGGTCATGACCGGTCTACAACCCCCTCGACCATTAGAAAAACACACCTCTCCCTCTGCTGCTTGTTCCACCTCACATCTCATGTGTACATTGATAGTCAGGTCTTAGGTTTTCCTTGAATCATGCTTAATGGGAAATGCCACCACCCCCTGATTGCAGAGACTTTTTGAGTCAGGTGTTTGTACAGTTGGCTCAAGTGGGAGAATTTTGTCAAGACATATCTGTGCAGCTTAAGTAAACATTAGAACACAGCACTAAAAAAAAAGCTGAAGCCACTTCTTATCACATTTTTGAAAATGTCCCATCTTGAGTCATAATCCGATCTACTAACAACTGACACAGAAAGACTAGAGAATAGATTGTGTATTTTTCGAGTGGACTGGCAGAGTTAGTAAAAAAAAAAAAGAGGTTTTTGCCACCATTTTGTTTTTTTCATGCATGTTTTCTTCCTAGAATAAGAGCTACTAGGACAATAAAATATCAGAGCAACAGACATCGGTCTAAAAACACGAGTTTAATTCCTTATGTCTGTTAGCGTGTCTGCAGTGTGTTGCTCTCACAGTAGCGTGATGTGAAGTGTTTATTAATGATCTCATTGTGTTTGTGTGATGTTTCGTTAAATGTTGCATGGTGTGGAATTTGAATATTAACACATATAGTATAATCAATGCTTAAAGCTTTAAAGCAAACACTAATGACTGTTTGTGCTTCCATCAAACAGGATATCACTGGGACACATCTGATTGGATGCCAAGTGTTCAACTTCCTGGAATCCAGGAGTTTCCTCAGTATGAGGTTGTGGAGGCGCCCTGCCCCTCTGTACAGCGACCCCAACGCCATCGACACCGACTACTATCCGGGAGGCTTTGACATAGAGAGCGACTTCCCTCCCCCGCCAGAGGACTTCCCTTCAAACGACGACCTGCCGCCTCCACCTCTGCCAGAGTATGCCGACCGCTGCGACACGCTGCGGCCTCTGGGCAGAGATCTGGACCTGCCTGCGAGCAGTCCAGGAGGCTCACCTGGGGTCCGCCAGCGCCCGGCCCTGCCCCAGCTCTATAGCCTTAACCAGTACCTGCCGCAGCACTCATATGGTAGCGACTCGGGCGACAACGAGGGGCAGGGCGCCACTTCCACCTCGAACGCCACCACCCCTGTTTCTACCATGGGCACCGGCGGCTACAGAGGGGGTTACTCATTAGGGTGTAGTCGGGACTTTGACTCGTCAGCTCTGGACAACATGTCAATGTCTCTGTACACGTCCACAGCCTCCTGCTCGGACATGTCGGCGTGCTGCGAGGAGTCCGAGGTGATGATAAGCGACTACGAGAGCGGCGACGAGGGTCACTTCGAGCGGCTGGTCATCCCGGGGCTGGACTCCCAACAGCACACTGAAGTCTGACACTGGATCCAAACAAAAGTGCCTGAACCCACAGCTACACCTTATGTTCGCCCGCCACTCACCACCCACACTGTTTGTGCACACAGAAAACACACACACACAAACATTTACACACACAGAAAGAAACGAACACACACACAGGGGTTGTTGAGACTGGTTTCAAAGACCAATCGGCTGAGAAGATCTCATGAAGCTACGCGAGAGACTCTGTAGCATCGCTCCTCCTGCTCAGTCCAACTCCTGCCCCCTTTAAGCAGGTTCTGTCTTCGCTTTAACTGTCATCATTCACAGGAAGTGGATCGTCTGAAAGATCATCGTTTTAATGTACAACAGGAAGAGCAGAGCATTAAGATAAAAAAAGAGTATTCACAACAAGATCTGTGTTTCTATAAATAAAAACCAAGCGAAGTTTTTTATACAAGTCCTCATTTTCAATGTAAATTTAAATGTACAGTTTTGATTTCAAAGTTTACTAGGTTTTGTAGATATTCTATGCTTTTATTTTCAACAAAAAGAGTTAAATGGTGTGTCATTATCAGCCTTACTGTGCTTACATTCACGAAAAAAGAAATGTTTAAAAAAAGAGAAGAAGAAAAGAAGCTTTTCTGAAACACACAGTGTACTCGTAACATCTATCGTCTTCTGCTTTCAAAAAGGGTCTTCAATGAACGATTGCATATTCTTGTGTTGTTTTTTTTTATTTGTTTGTTTGTAAATTTTGACTTTGGAACCTCTTTATTTTTCCACCAAGAAAACGGGACCCAATATATTTATAGTGCAGAGTTATCCATGGACACGTGACTTTTTCAGGTGTCTATGTGTGTGTGAGCAATGCTATGGTCTTGTTAAGGTTTTTATTGAATACTGCCACGAGCTCACGCTTTCCTACTGGCAATAAATTATTCCTAAAAAATACCTCCAGTGTCTTTGTGTTGTTATTTATGTACTAGAGTTATGAAAAGTTGGTTTCATAGGTTTATGTCAGTGTTATCCTTTTGGTTTTTAATACTCTTATTGTCAAGAACCACGGATGGAGCTGGAAAGAGCCAAAGGAAGTCATGAATGTGGTGCAGAAAAGCAGACGGAGTTACTGGCCTTTTACACACAGGTTGGTATTTGGTTGATCCGAGGTTCGCCTTTGTTTGGAAGTGGTCATGTCCACTGCTAGAGCTGTCGAATTAATCACCATGTTATAGTTTTTGTGATTCAAACTGTCGCAATAAACATATCGCAGCATCTGTATGTACCACACTAAATCACAAACAGCTTTTTCCACCCTCTGATGCAGTCTGATGAAGCTAAAGCCGACTACAAGCTACCTTTGAACTTACTGGTGTGAATTCAGTGTAAACAGAAAAAAAAGAATTTCTTTTAAATTCAAAAAAGTCATCACAGCTACATCCACAATTGTTTTATAAAACAGGTAAACTACAGAGTGTAGAGCTCTATAGCCCTTGCTAAATGATCACAATCCATATTAATACTGAACTGAAAAAGTTCAAAGAGCATGAACTTTCACCAAGGCATACCTGACCTTGTTAGCCAAGTAATTATCAACATATAAAGACAACTGCCCATGGCACCATGTAAACAACCCATCCCCTCAAAAGATGCAAAAGCATTCAGATAACCACCAGTGTCTACTCACTTCTTTGTGCCATGAGCATCACTTTCTTAAAATGTCATAAAAATCCATACAGAACTTTTTAGTCATCTTGTTCACAGAAAAACCTACACCACCAAACCAACTAAAAGTGCTGAAGGGGTAAAACCCAAACCAAGGCAATTGTTAATCAATATGGTAGTCTCCAACTGCTGTTAAGGTTGAAGTTGTGATCATGTTAAATGGGGCTGATTGGCATTCTTCCTAATTTTTCTTGAAGACATATCTGAAAAATATCAGTAGCACATATCTGAAAAATACTTTTGATACTAAAATGAAAAACAGCTGATGGATCGTTCAATAAGAAAGAGCCCATAGAAGGTGTTTGGGAATGGACAAACCCTTTCATAAGCATATCCAGCTGGTGATTGGATGATTATTCTGTCAATCACATTCATTGTGGGCCAATCAGATGAGGTGGTAGGCAGGCTCTACTGCAGCAGAACTGAACATGCGTCACCTAATAGATTAAACTCTCTGCCAACATGTCAGAAATGAAGTTTGGAGTGTTGCTGTTTGTTTCTCATTTAATTAAGAAATGTGGTCCAAATCTGACAAAACTGCTACTGAAGCTGTTAGCATCTATGTTAATCTCTGTATGAGCAGTCACTTCCTGCTTTTGTCTCGTTCGTAGCTTCCACCTCTTCCTGCTCAAAAGTATTCTGATTGGACTGTGCCGCTTCGGGATGTTCACAGTTGTAGATTTGGAGCTTTGCATGGATCTACCTGATTACCTGCTGATTACTGACTGAGTCGGGCGAGTCCATCTGCACTGCAAGATTACCCAAGAACAACCTGTTAACACACCGGTTCTGCATTTCTATAGGTGAGCCTGTGTATGCGGGTGCACCCTGACATTTAGGCCCCTGTTCCAAGTATTCTTTAAATGCCATCCAAGGTTTTATGGATAATTTTCAGTTTTTCAGGGTTGAAATATTTCTAGCTGAACACAGGAAACAGAGTATATCAGTCAGTCAGTTTTTACGCATTTCTCTGTCACTGAGGAACAAGATCATCCAGACAGTGAGTTGTCTAACATTGTCATTCAGTGAGTGATAACCAGGGATAACTGTGTGTGATGGATTTCAGATACAAACTCTCCATCATGCTCGCTTTCAGTCAGACAGCTCTGTCACCTCCTCCTCTGCCTCTCTCTGGCTGCTTTTGTCCATGACGCTCACTTGTCTCGTGCGGGGCTGAGAAACTAACATGACCCTGATACCTCCAGGCCTCATCAAGCACGGCTCACTCTGTCTTTGTCTCCGTTTGGCTCTGAACCGAGCTGGCCCGGTCATGACTCGGCTCAGGACTGACTGTTCCTCCTCCTGGGCTCTGCTGTGACGAGGGATGACCTTTTGACCCCACGTCAGGACAGCAGAGTCACTCCACATCTGCTGTTACAGGATGAATACTGTCAAAAACATCTCTGCCTCTTCCCTAATGAATCCTAACATGTCAGCTTAGTGACACCCTGTCGGCACGACGGTGCAGCTTACAGAAGAACTGAAGAATTTATGCAGGCTGAGGATCGAATACTACTACATCAGAACCAGTTCAGATTGTTTCATTGTATCTAGTGGTTTTTATAGAAGTAATGTAGAACAGTTGATACCACATTGGTGGGATAAATGCTGACAAAAATGTATACAAATCTCTCATGGGCAAATTAGAATCATCAAATAATCCAAGTGGCCTTTATTGTATCTGCTGAAGGGGTCAGAGCATCCTGAGAGAAGTGCCAAAAGATGTAGTACCACCAGTGTCCACTTGAGGCTGGCTGCAGAAACCTGACACCTTAATGATTGTAAGCAGGGAAATGATGTTTTTTGTACGGCCCAAATAAATATCTTGACAGCCTGGTTCAAAAAACATCTATAAGCAATAGTTCTATGAGAAAGTTACCATCGTAATATGATTCCTTGACCCTGAAAACCCACGGCTAGCACTAAGAATCATGTTGATATCTTTATTAGTTAGACAGTTATTGAGCAAAAATGATTGTTTGCTAATGGCGGTTATCTGGATCACCTCAAAAATCGAATCATTATTTAGTTGGGCCATTACCAACATCTCCTGAAAATTTTAGCCAAACCCATCCAGTAGTTTTTGCGTAATCTTGCTAAAAAAACAAAAAAATACAGATGCAGGAAAAAAAACTCAACCTGCTTGGCAGAGGTAATAATCAAATGGCTGACTTCACTTGGCTTTGTCCAATTCTTTGACAGTCTATGACCTGAACCTGAAACCTGCTTAAGATTGTACTGACAAATGCAATGAGGCTGTCATTTTGGCACAATTGAAACCATAAATTGTAACTTCAATTGAAGACTTACGGAGAAGTTTTCAAGTGAAACATTTAAAAACAATGAATAGAAATAATGACATAAGAATTAGAAACAAATCAGTTAAGAAACCACAGTCAAGATTGCAAAAAAACATAAAACACACAAGAGATGATATAAATACACTCACCAGCTACACTGCTTCAACTGCTGGTTAACACAAATAGGAAATCCGTCAATCACACAACAGCAATCAATGCATTCAGGCATGTAGACATGGTCATGACAACCTGCTGGAAGTTCAAACCAAGTATCACAACGGAGAGGAAAGGTGATTCCAGTGACATCGAACGAGGTATACTTGTTAGATCCAAGCAGGCTGGTCTTAGTATTTCAGAAACTGCTGATCCACTGGGTCTTTCTCACAACCATCTCCAAAGTGTGCAGAGAATGGTCTGAAAAAATGAGAAAATCCAATGAGAGGCGGTTCTCTGGGCCACAATGCCTTGTAGATGTCAGAGTAGAACGGCCAGACTGTGGCAGCTCTGTGATACTAACATGTCAGTATGGGCCAAAACCTCGTCTGTCACTGGGTTGATTTAAAGTTAGTTTGAGACAGAATTTTCTACATGGCAGATTGAATTCCAAAGCCCCCTGTCTGTAACCAAATGGCTGATATCACAGAGGCTTTGTTCAGGACTGTCTTCAGTCTGTGGTTAAAACACAGCTCATCTGGTGCTGCTAGTCTGCTGCGTTTCATCTGCTCACCCTGTTTTGCTGCTCTCGCCTCGGTGCAGGCCGCTTGAGTTCAATTCCAGCTCACAGCCTCTTTCCTGCGTGTCTTCCTTGACTCTCGAGCCTCACTTCCTACTCTATCAACCATCTCTCTTCTATTGATACTGGCAAAAGGCCAGAAAACTATCCACAGTCAAGTGGAGGGACATGCTTGCTGTACACTTGTGTGAGAGTGTTGACACATGAAATAATGTGTGATGGCGGTTTACTCTGCATGTCGTCATTTTGTGGGGTTTTGATGAGCCTGGACAACATTAGATGGGACACATTTTGTCATAGCACGCATGAGAACAAGATAACCAAAAAACAGATAAAAACAAAAATAAATAAATAAAATACCAGTATTGAAAACTTTGTTTTAAATCATGCAAGTACCAAAAATTCACGACATAGGTTAAGTAATTTTCATTGAGACAATTCATCATTAAAACTCCATATATTTTACATTTAAATCAGACATCTTCTATTTTTCCACAACTTTTAACACAGTGTTTCTCAAAGAGTGGGCCCCAGCCCCAAAGGGAGGGCGCAGTCGCATGCCAATGGGGCGTGACTTGTCCAAACTGAGGCTTGGGCCCCTACGGGAATTCTGACTGGTACCAATCCAAAATTCTGCCCTGTGATTGGCTATTCCCAATGTGAGAGGTGGTATTTATATAAAGTCATTGTGGAATATGTAACAACAGGCTTCTGTTGGGTATATTTGGTTTATGACGTTTTGATATTTTAATTCACGTTTACTCAATTTTTACAGGACATTTTAGCAAGAAAAAGGAAATAACACCCTGGAGAGTTCAGGATTGGCTGATCTTTACAACATTTGTTCCTTTGCCATTTTTAATAATTTAGTCTTTCTCTTGTCATTTAACACCAACTGTCCATTTTTCTTTTGGCATCTTTCCTCTTGGATGATGTTGTTTAGTGTGAAACTTTTCATTTGTTAAAACTTTAAATTGTGCCTTTAACATTCAATCTTTTCTGTGAGTCTTCAAAAAAACAAGTACATTACTTTGTTTTTCTCTTTTTAAGATAGTGTGAGGTTAGAATAGAAACTTGTAAGTGGCAAATGGCAACTAAATACTTTTGATTTCAGTGTTTAGACACTTACACTTAATGGAGAAATTGGTATTTACATGATTTGAGCTGCAAAGAAAAATTTTAGTGACTTCGCAGTTGGTGGAGGTGGGGGTATCGTTCTCAAAGGGAGGGGTCATGACAAAAAATAATTGAGAACCACTGTTTTGTTATCAACCTGTGACACAAAATGATTTAATTTGTGGAGATTTACGCTGAAATAAAAACAATACATATAGTAAATAAATAAAAATGTTACTTTGTTTAATGTACTACCTCCAAGGACGATGGGGGTCAGCAGTTGTTGGCACTGGTGTTTTGGGGGTTTGCAGACTGAAAAGTTTATGAACCCCTGATTCAGAGTGTGTTGAACAAATTACATCCATGAATTCTTGAGATACTTTCCCACAAAGCGCATCTTCATGCTGCTCTACTTCTCAAAGAAACACAGAGCATATGACATTCTTCTGCTCCCCTTACAATCAGCTCATTTGTGTATCTTTAGTTTCTCTCTTCTTCTTCAGCTGCTTCATTTCGTCTAAAATAACCTGCTGCTTCGTCACATCCCTGGGAATGAGGCTATGAGACTATCAGAAAAAGCTCCACATTTTGGGTTGTTTAATGTAGAGAAACTAACAGCGTAGAGGAACCAGGCTGCAGCGGCCCATGTGCTGCCTCATCTCATGCTTGGTGGATCCAATTAACTGCGGGAAATGGCAGCAGGTGTTTCTCCCATTAAATAAATTAAGATTCTTATACCTTTAATGCATTATTCATATGACTGAATCACGGAAGGAAGCACTTCTGTGGGAGAGAAGATGTTCTGCTTCAAGGCTCAGGGCTTATTATTAGCTTCAGTAGGAGGGTGTAATACTGCTAGAAGACCACAAGAGGGCTGCAAATGACAACTCATAACAGAGCCAGGAACAGCAGAAGAAAAGAGGGAGGCACGTGCAGTCTCATTGAGGGGTTTCACTCAGTGGAATCTTCTGGATGAATGAAGGGAGACAAATCGGACGATTCATGGATCAGTTGGTGAGAAAACGTGGTTATGTGTGCGGATATGTGACGTCAACTCAAACTCTGCATCATTTCATCCACAATGCTCCATCTACCATTCACTTCTGCTCTTACAGCCAAAATAACAGACCCAGAAACCCAGAAGTGGCCACATTAGAGAGGTTGAGTGGGGTTTATGGTAGTTTGGAAACAAGGACTTAAACTGGAGCTATTTCAGTGGGAGGTAGTCTACTTTGTCAGATTTCATTAAGTATCTGAGTACTGCGTAAAGTGATACGATGAAAATCAGAATTAATCAAAGCTTTCAACTAGTGTGGCCACAATACCAATATTTCAGCTTTGATACTGATATCCTTGTACTGACAATCTTGCAAAGACACTGTATTTGCCAGAGTTCATGTCTGTCATCAGGCAGATCCATCTTGCAAAGCTTCCAGCTTACATATTTGTTTCCAATCAGAAAGTTACCAGATTAATCAGCATCCTTTGAGGTGTGGTTTGTTGCACAGAAACCACAACGTAACTTTAGAATTCAAAAGAATTCAAGTCTATGGGGAGATTGGCATGGATGTCGAAAAGCGACTGGTCTTGTCCATTTGTCTGTTACCTTCACCAAGGATGCTATGTTTTTGCCAGCGTATGTTTGTTTGTTAGCAAGATTACGCAAAAAGTATTGGACAGATATTGCTGAAATTTTCAGGAGATGTTGGTAATGGCCCAACTTAAAAATGATTAGATTCTGGTGGTGAGCCAGGTAACCGCCATTTGCAGATGATCATTTTTGCTCAACAACTGGCTAACTAATGATTCCAAGTGCACGTTGTGGGTTTTCAGGGTCAAGGAATCATATTATGATGGTAACTTTATCATGGAACCATTGCTTATATGTAACAGCAATACAAGAGCTACCTTGGTGGAGGTTTGTTTGCTCCGAGTGCTTTCTAGTTTGTTTATTTGTCTGTCTCCAAGCAAGATAACTCAAAAAGTTTTCAACTTATTTTAATGATTTTTCTATGAAATGTTGATCATGGCAGGAAGAACTCATACAATTTTGGCGGTGATTTGAATCTGGATGCAGATTCAGGTTTTTTTTTGAAGGATTTGTTAACACTGCAAGATAATAACTTTGCAGTGCAGCTGGATCAGCCTGACTTAATGTCTGTAATCAGGCAGATCCATCTTCCAAAGCTTCAATCTACAACAACTGTGAGCAGTCCAGTCAGTGTCCTTTGGAGCTGGGAGAGGTGGAAGCTATGAGCAAGATAACAGCAGGAAGTGCCTGCTGATACAAGGATTAGCATAGATGCTAGCAGCTTCAGTAGATCTTCCGATCTGGACAGCATTTCTTTTACTAAATGAAAAATAAATATAAACACTACAGACTTCTCTCTAAAAAGGATATTTTCACTTCACTTTGGACATCTTTGCTGAGATTTTTTTTTACGAAGTGGATCCTGTTCTGTCCTTTACTCCACAGCAGCAGTGCCTGACTATTACATTAGCTGATTGGACAGTAATGAATGTGATTGACATAGCGATCATCCAATCGCCTGCTGGCTATGCTTTTAAGAAGGTTCTGCCCATTGCTAAACACTTTCTACAGGCTCTTTCCCAGATGGACTTGTGAAATGCAGTGGAGGCCAAACACAATGCAGCCCATGAGGGGGGATAAAGGGGAATGATTTCTAGGACCAAACAACTGATGGGCACCAATTGAGGTCAACAGTAAAATTATCCACTATATTGGTGTTAAAACACATTTTCAACTAAAATACTCAACGCTACATACTAAATTAATAGCAGTAAATTAAACTATTACTGTTAAAAATTAGAACAAGTGGCTGTACTTTCACTTGACTAAAATATTGTTCTCTTTCCACCCCTGCCCAAACCTGATAATGTATTCCTTTTGTGCTATCCACAGAAGAAACCGTCATCAGTGTAAATCTGAGGTTATGACAGAGAGATTAGTTTTTCATCAATCAAACGTCGAGCTGTGATTTGCTGTTTGCTCAAATTGTGTGCACAAGACTGTTAATAAATGCGAGGCGAGGTTCCTCATGCAAAGCGCAAATATCACACACCTCAAATATCAGAGAGAGTCAAACACAAGTGACTGAGAGACAGAGAATGTGGTTAACAAGAGGCTACCATGCTGTTTAAACATGTCTACATTAAACTGACTGAGCTAATCTGACCCACAGAGCCAAAATTTAAAAAAAAATGCCCCATCATTTATGAGACTGACGCCAAGAACCCCCCTGACCCAGAAATGTCTCATCTCCACACAGAGTGGGAGCTGATATTAACATCGACCCACCTCGGCTGTCTGATGCTCCATTATTATTCTCAGACAAAGCAGACGGGGAGAGGAATCTGTGGGTAGCTGCACGGGAACAAAGACACTTGTTGAGGTCGTGGGTCACAACAGGAGCAGCAGGCGCCACGACTGAGGCGAGGATCCCCTCCATGGCTGATTTAGCATCTTAATGACGTGTTTTACTGCGGAGGAATCATCCGAGCAGACGTGTTTGTTTACTAAAATGTACCCATGAGTCATTGTGGTGGGCTGGAGGAGTCTAACAGAAAGTTTAATTGGGTGAACATTTAAAAGTGAAATAGAGCAAACTGAAAACTTGCTTGGAGCAATGTTGGCTACAAAAGGGTCAAGGGCCTTACAGATGTAGGTCAGTTTATTTAGTCATAAGTAGAGCTCCCCTTTGACAAATTAAGAGCACTCATTTTGGCAACTATTTTTCGATGTACTATGTAGATTAGGATATTGTGCTAATTATTATTATTATTTTTTACGTTAAAGTTGTGGGCCCTCCCAATGAATATAACTGTTGAGCCAGTCGTGCCAGACTGATGCCAGGACATGATTAAAAATTAATATGCCAAAATGACTTTTGAACCAAATAATAACCTTCTGAAGCAATGTTTTCAGTCAGATTTAAAGGCTGATCTGATCAGCGCACAGGGGCCAAATTAAAAGGAGACTAGTGCAAATGCAACTGAGGAAAAAGCAGTGAAAGCAGCTAGCACAAGTGAAAGTGTTCCCACGACAATGCCAACCCAATGGCAGGACAGAGGGGAGCTTATCGGTGAAGGGTTTGCGTTAATGTTTAATCAATCTCATGAAATGAGGGGCCCATCCATCATGCCATTCATGGCTTGAAAAAGCAGTGTGAATTTGGGCTTCTGACTCCTTTCGATGCAAAGGAACAGCAGCTCTACTTCAAGATCCCTCTGGATGTCTGATCTCCGCATCCTATCTGTAAGACAGGGCCCAGCCACTCTCCTGTAATTTCTAGGGAGAGTGGCTGATTAAAAATGTCCATCTTTGCCCCTAGGGATTACAAGGCCCAAGCCCCAACCTTGCCCTGCCCCTGTACCAAAAACACTACCCTTCTGCCGCCACTATTTCAGAAACACTGAGCTTGTGTTTGGTTGAGATAGCACACACAGTATGGCAGCATCCATTGATACAACTAAGCTAAAACTAAGCTGAACTGAATAGCCTAATCAATAATCGTTTGATTAGGCTGAAAGCCTAGCCTAATCAAACGATTATTGTTACATGGCTTAACCAAAGTCTTTCTACATTCGGTGATCTAAACTAGCTCACAGGTGTCACTAATGCAAAATTACCTCATTAAAATCGATATATCCAGAATAAGCACATTTAAATTGCTCTGTTAAAGTGATAAGGAGAGTGTAAAAATCCTTAGGAGGAGCTCTTAACCAAAACAATAACAAAAAAGGATGAGTAGTGACTGACTCACTTCCAATGGCTTCCACTACCGTCCTCCAAGGTTAATTTTTTGTTCTAAATTGACGACTTCATCCTATGAAATGAGTTGTCCTTATTAAAGTCACATTGACACACTGACTTTCTGGCCAACTTTACCAACAAGGGTAACGTCCAGCCATGTCAAGCTAAATCCGGCCAAACAGAGCTCAGTTAAAGTCAGTTTGGCAACACTGATGTTCATTGGGTACACCGAAAATCGTCAGACGTTTGTTTAACATACTTGCGAACGCCAGCAAGAGTTGATCTCCGCTACCCTCAGTTAAGCTGCATTCATTTCTGTCAGCTCCAGCTGCTTCCTCGTCAGTCCCGGACTCCTGTTGTATGACTTATGGTGCCCCTTTGGGAACAGCCATCTTTCATCCTCAAGGCATGGTGTTGGAATACTGAGACAAGCTGCGATTACACGTGGTGAAATGGCATATATGTCCACTTTGTATGACATTTGTGTGAATCAAGTGACACCACAATATGTTTGTACAAGGATAAGCAGCACCAAGCTCCGTTAGGCTAAAGTTTCCCAAAGTTTAGTGAGCAACCCATGTGTTACATCTACGCTGGCGACAATCAACATCATACTCCACCTGCACAACGTTTCCCTCAACTTTAGATATGTTGACCTTTGTTAAACATGACAAACATTGACCCCGGGGATGATAATAAACATTGATATGTGAATGGGCCTTAAACCACAAAACAACATATTTCATGGATGTCTTGTCCATTTGATCTTGTTTGCTTATATGGTCATAATGGCTTTAATCAGAGCACAGGATCAGCTCAGCCAGCATACTTTGATTGTAAATAAATAAATAAATAAAGTAAATAAAAAACTCATTTTGACTGCCATCAGATCTTGAAAGCTATTACTGTTTCTATTTTCTCTTCCAAGTCTTCCAAATTAATCAGGAATTGTTCTTTTTGTATAAAAAATGTAAAAATAGTTGAAAAACACACACAAACAGACCTATAAACGGTTGAACCATTCTGTCCGTCAGTGGGAAACAAATTCCTCAGTGTAACTCCCTGGGGGTTGGGAGTCTGGGGATTAAATAAACAACAAACACAACAACAAAACATAAACAAATAGTCCAGTTCATTCACGTTAGATTAAGTCCCTGGGGAATTTTTTTTATGTATAATCATGTGCTGTGAGAAAACGTGTCTGTATGTGCGTGAGAAAGAGACACACACACACACAAGAACACACACAAGCAGAGACCACTGACCCCAATAATCCTCTTTCTACCAGCATTCACATCTCTCTTCCTGGGTGGAGCTCTGCTGTTGTCATGGCGACCGGCCCAGTGGAGGAGGAGGGTGGGGAGGGCGGGGGTGGAGAGTTGTGGGGGCAACAGCAGATAAAAGCAAACAGTCGTGTTTCTCCGTGGGATGTAGTGATGACCGGTGAAGCAGCAGAGACACGCCGCCGCTGTGTCGACATCGCGCTCATTACATTTCTGCCGTCTCCTCGTTCTGCTGACAGCTCCATCCAACCAAACCTGTACGTGTGTGTGTGTGTGTGTGTGTGAAGGAGGGGGGTCTTCCCAGCACCCTCCTGTCCTCATCATGGGTGCACCTGCCCTTTTCCTCCCCCGCATATCGCACTTGTCTCCCACTCTCCTTTTTTCCCCTTGTCCACCTTTCGCCTTTCCATCCCTTCCGTCCCCCACAAAACTCAAACTCACTTGAACCACATTCTCTCTTCATCACAATGGAAATCTAACAGCTCTGTGAACTGTGGTGCTCTGTCTTTCTGCAGAACAGAGAATATAAATCTTGGCCATAAATTTACTTCGCAAAAAACCCCAAACTGTTGTCTTTAAATCACAAGGTGCTACATTTGAGGCTATTTACTCATTGGCCATATTTTTGACCTCATCTTTAGTCAGTATGTAAAAACATTGTTAGGAAAAGTCGGGTAATACTGTTAGCTCAACTAAGGCCTTGTACATATGTATATCTTGTCCACACATATTTCATAAAAAAGATTTTCCTTCACTTTCAAACAAAAACTAGAAAAGCACTCCGAGAGTGCAGACCTCCACCAAGCACCTCAGTTATGGCAGTGGCTTATCCACTTTGATTGGGCGGCCAAAACTCCGCTCATGTCTCCGCTGGCATCACAAGGGAAGCTGGGAAATGTAGTGACATAGGCTAGAAAAACGTTGACATCAGTTAGCAAATAAACTACAATTCCCATAATGATGTACAGGGGGCAAAACCCTCACAGCAGCCAAGGAGAAATGAATGGGATTTGCCATTTTAAACTTCAGTGTTTTTTTGTGACCAGTTGGGATCCAGATGAAATTTTCCTTGATGATGGACTTTTATTAAATATATTATCCTGTAAATTTTGAAGCCAATCCATCAAGTGATGTCAGAGATATGATTTTTAAAATACAGCCCAATGTTAAGTTACGGGATTTTTTGAAAATTGTTGGAATTCTTTGCATCTGGACAAATACGCCCAGACTCTGGATGTCCCAGAGTCTGGGCGTATTTCCCTCCTCCCACACATAAGACAGTCAGACTCCATCACATCATTCAAATCCCGACTCAAAACTCACCTGTTCAAACTGGCATATTCCCGCCAACTGGACAATGTGCGCTTCACTTGTTTTTATGTTGATGTTTTGTTTTACAACCTCTGCGAGCTCTTATGCTTTTATTTTCTGTTGGGTGACCTTGGGAGACTTGAAAGGCGTCTCCAAACAAAAGGTATTGTTATTTATTATTATTACGCGGATCAGCACCAAAATGTAATGGCTTGTTCCTTGGACCAAACCACACCTCTGGTAAAAAAATTTTTATGTAAATCCATCCCATAGTTTTTGCGTAACCTTGCTAAAAGACAAACAAACAGACAGACCCTGGTGAAAACATAACCTCCTTGGTAGAAGTAATAAACACAGATGAGATTTCAAAAACATCTTCAGAGGGTAGCTGGTTTAAGGCGTGATTGAAACATACTTGGAAGTTGGTTTGGTAGTTGGAAGATGTAACCTGACTTCCTGGGGCACTACTGCCAGTTGTGGCAGTTGGTAACACAGCTGAAAGGGGTTAGTAGCTGTTGTCTCTGGAGCCTTGGATTCGCACCCTTATGCCCTTAAACATCATTGCATGTAAACACCTACGAATAAAGTCGGTTTAATGTTGCTGGTGGTGAAAATGAGCTGTCAGCCATGATGAATTGTGAAGTACTAACCCAGCATGTGCTCCCAAACCTGACCTGACCTGGTTCTTATTAGGGTTGCAACAGCAAATCGATAAACAAATGTGATGTCAACTAATTTGGTTACAGAGTCATTGTGTTGCACAATTATTGTGTCACATGTTGTGGTGCGGAGCTGTTTACGACACTCACAGACTGTTGAGTAGAGAGTCGAAAAGCACTCAGTCTGCTTTAGCTGTTCATTTGGGTCACCAAAATCTTAACTCTCAGCTATTGTTTTTTTTTTTTTTCAATAAATCAAAAAATGGTGGACAGATGAATCAATAACACAAATAACCGTTTCTTGCAGCCCGAGTTCACAAATCAATTTTTGATGACTGCAAGGGTATGTCAACAGTCATGTACAGAGATGGGATAATTATGATGTTTAAAGTCAAAGAAATAATCTTGGTTTCATAATAATCTGGATCCTTTTTTCAATATATATTAGCAAGACCATGAAAGCTCATTATGATGTACAGTATTTTTCAGTTTCTGTCTTTTCGAGGAGGATGAGGCTTGACAAAGGGTCTCTTTAAACATCTCCACTCTCTTCATGTTTTACTCCAGTCATCTGTTCTGTGCCCTGCTTTTCTTAAAGAACCTCTGTAAAAGAGACAAAAAGCTTTCCTAAAAGCACAGGAGTCAAAACAAAACAGAGTTCCCCCCTCTGATTCATCCCTCCCTCCTCAAAAGCTTGTTCATTACTTGTTGTGGGCTGGGTGACATGCTCTATGCTTACTCCTCTACCGCTGTAATTACTGATTTATAAACTGCTTCAATTATCCATTAGATAAAAGTCCCATTGCTCTGGATGCCTATAACGGCACGGCAGGGGAAACTCTAAATCATGGGCTCAATTGAAGGATACAAGGAGACATTTGCTTCCAGATTCTGGTCTGCAGCAGGAAATATTTTGACATAAACCACCACAGTCATTTTTTTTTTCTCAGGAGGAAGTGCAGTTTTACTGAATGTATATGATATGAACTTCCTAAACCAGTGACTAGTGCTTTTGTTTGAGTAGGGTTTGCAAAGAGCAGCTTTCAGAACCACTTCAACTCCATCTGAGACAAAAGCAGTTAACCACTTGTTGGCTTGACAGCTACTGCCTCCTTTGTTCTGAGTAATACCTCAACAGCTTTGTGACTCAGCCCATTACTGGTCATAATTAAAGTACGAGTGGTCAAGGTATGAGGTCAGAGGCGTGCTCATTGATTTGAGTTTTGACAGGCTGGTTATTTATTGTCATCAAACCCTGAGCCAATGAAACAGAAACAGCCAATTAGCCAGACTCCTTCATATCTCGATAATACGTATTTGTAGGAGTCACTCAATGAAAATAGACAAGATAACCAACAAAGAAAATAAATGAAAACTTACATAATAAGGTATTTATAAAACACAATAATACAGATTCTGTAAAGGCCAAAGTTCTTACTTATTTGTGTTCAACAAATTCTTGATTATAGAGTGTAGAGTTGTCACAATAATTAACCCTTCACAACCTGAACTTTTGTATGATGTATTTTCATCTGAGGTGTATTGACCAATCAAGTATCAGTATGCTTTGGTGTATGCAAGAGGAACAGTCCATCCAGACAGCAAAAAAAAGGTACAAAATGGTAACCACAATCCTGATAGTTATAATGTTTCAATGTCCTTTAGCAGACACTTTTGTCCAAAGCGATGTACAACTGAGAATAAGTACAACACAAGCAAGAATCTAACTGGAGAGAACAACATCAGCAAGTCTAAATCTGCATCAGCTTTGCCCCAAACCTGCGCGGCTCTCACTCCTCTGTCTTACAATCCAGCACGACCTCAGAAACAGACCAACACCATGGATCAGGTTATGCAGTTCATTGAGCCCAGTTGGCAGTTCATCAAAGACTCCATCAGGCTCATAAAAAGGTGCACAAACCCAGACAGAAAAGATCTTCAGAATACTGCTACAGCCCCAGCAATCAGGTTTGCTATGGGTTTCATTGGTTTCTTTGTCAAACTCATCCACATCCCCATCAACAACATCATTATTAGTGGTTAAATACTGACTGAATAATAAACAACAGTCTCTGTGGTCGTGAGCTGATGACTTAACAATAAAAATAAAATTTTATTTATAGAACACATTTCATGACAGTAATGACTTGTTTATCTCCATAGAGGTATCTGCTACAGCAATTCAAACTTGAGGCACAACCGGCAAGTTGTCAAATCCACTTTGTATTCTCTTTTCTGATCTACCTTGGTGTTGCGTCACAGCTTTAACTGAAGGAAAAACATAACAAGACTGGAGTTAAACATGAACTTCAACCACAGGCAAGCAGGCAGCTCAGAAGCCTTACCGAGTTTATAAATTAAAACATATTAGTGCAGTTTTTTCCAAATTATTTCTACTGGATCCCTCTTCATCAGATATGATTATTTTCAAGTCCACCAACCCTCACCATCCACTTACAAAAAAAATATATCTATAAACAATAAACACACTGTTAGTCACTCCATTTTCTAAGAAATGTATACATTTTTAAGATTAACCACAACAATTTTAAAGACTACAGAATGGACTGTTTACAAGTGATTCTGCAATGTGATCAATTAAAAATGTTGAGATATAACAACAGCGTCACAGGTGAAGTCAAGGGAGGGATATGGCTCCTTTATTTTCTTGATTAGTGTCTTTTTTTAACCTGACTCACCAGATGGATCGTTCAATATATTTCACTAGTCCATCTGGAGAGAGCCCATAGAAAGTATTTGAGAACGGGCAGAAACTTTCAAAAGTAGTTGTAGCTTGGCAAGATCTTCCCGAAAAGAGACTCTAAACCAGGCTGATCTATCTGCACTGCAAGGTTGGGCTGGCTTTTCGAATAGCTGTAATGTCTGGTATACACTCATTTGTTAGTGTGGAAGTCCTCTTACAGAATTGGCTAATGCATTGCTAACGCTGGACCACATAATCTTGAACCACTCTGGACTTCTGGCATCAACAAAGCAGTTTCACTTAGAGAACTTCCAATCACTGGATACTTGCTCTTTTTCTTACCGTTCTCTATAAACCGTAGAAATGGTTGTGTGTAAAAATCCCAGCAGATCAGTAGTTACTGAAAAACCAAGACCAGCCTATCTGGCACCATCAACCATGCCATGTTCCAAGTCACTTAAATCCCCTTTCTTCTTCAGTTTGATGCTCGGGTTGACTGTGTTTACATGCCTACATGCACTGAGTTGCTGCTATTTCATTATCTAATTAGATATTTGGGTTAACATGAAGTTAAACATGTGGACCTAATGAAGTGAGCGTATGACTGCCATGTTAGGGACTTTTTTCCCCAATTTTTTGTTAATAATTTTGCCCTTTTCCAGATGCTTATATTAATTCAATCTGAACAAGAATATGTTTTTATTTTCTCTCTCATAAATATCGCCTCCTCCTCAAGACAAAGGCTTTTTACTTGCCTTTAAAGATGAATGAACCATACCATAGCATACAAGAGCATCCAGAACTCGTGAAACTTATGGACGTTGATGTCGTCCCAAGATTTGAGTGAGCCTGTCTTGTCACGTGGAAAAAAAAAAAAACTGGAGGCACCTCAACACAGGGGACTGTGTTTAAAGGTGGAAAAATGGATATGAAACATCCCCCTTAAAATGCCCTACAAAATGCCGGAAATGATCACACATAATCCACAAATAGATTTCCTTTCTCTTCTTTTCTTTCCTCACATAGAGTCATCATGTTCTCTTTCTTTCAGCATGCTTGCCTTTAATCTCACTAATGCAATAATCATTCCTAAATCAGTCATTGCTGATGCTTTTCTGTCCCTGGGCTTTATTTTGACACACAGAATGATATAAGACTTTTGTAATGTCGTTCTGAATGCACTAAAGATTACAGCATGTGCTGATCAATGTCCTCAGGCAGTGCAGATCAGCGTGAAGAACATGCTGACCCAAAATGTGATACGATGGAGAAACGAAGGGAAAGAAATAATGATTGTATTTTGGATGAATGTGATTCACAAATTGTCTATAATAATGAGCTGTTTGTATCATAAAATTACTTGATAAAAGAGATGACAGAAAGAAGAAAAAGAAAGTACAAAAGGGAGAGTCAGAAAACTATCAGCCAGCATTGTAGCTAATAATTCTGGAGATGTTCTTTAGAAATGAGCTGCTGATGTTCTGAGGGGTAGAAAAGAGTTAAAGATTAAGAGTCAAGGTTTGATAACTGCCAGTGCAAATCAGAAACATAGCATTTTTGGGTTTTTAGACCAAAACCTCACTTATAGACCCATACATTTGGTGTCCGAAAGTCAAAGCTTTTCAGAAATATGTTTTCTTCATAAAAGTCTGTCCTTACATCAGCTGTTGGCAGTGAGTAACATTACAAGGCCATGAGTTTCTTTTTTACATCAAGATAAGCTTAAAGGCAGCATGTAATTGTGTGTCCTCATTAATGAGTCTTTACGGTTTGTTTGTTTGCCTCCACGCCATGTACACAGAGAGAGGGATTAATTGACTCGGGTATTGACAAAAGCAAAACATATTGATGGTTTTGTTTGTTATAGCACAGGTGAAGTACGGTATGATTATTGTGAATGGGCTTAAGGAGGGAGAAATCTATAACTTGTCTGTGTTTGTTAGCAGGTCACTTAAAGGGCATTAGCCGAGGCAAACTGGAACCAGGTATTATAATACCGTAAAACTTCAAATAAAAGCTCCTCCCAATAGAAGGCCCAAACCCCTCAACAAAACTGCTCTTGCTTTTTACTTTGACAAAGGATGGGCATTGCATGAAATGATTAGGCCTGTACAATCTGCCATTTTAAAATTGTAACTGCATTGTGCACATGCGCAACAGTCAAATTGCAGGATGCAGCTCGGAGTATATCTTGCTGCCATTTTAAATGTTGTTTGGTGGACAGTGAAACAGCCGGTTGTCTTTTTTCCTTAGCCTTCTAGAAAGATTGTCATGATGCTACAAAGATTTTAGATGAAAAGAAAAAAAAAACAGGAATTATTGTCAATATACAACATGCAAAGTAGTTTTTTTTGTTTTTGATTATCACAGTCTGGGATGGGGCAACAATTAGCAGCAAAACTAATTTTTATACATTGTTTATTTTACATTCACACTTTACACTGCTAAGCACAAGAAATGTGCATTTCATAAGGTAGCTGTAAAAACTATTATACACTGATATTATGTATTTCCAACTGTTTCTGGCTTGATTTTTAAGCCAACATCAGTCCTAAACAAACACATCAAATACTCTTACATTTTTAAATATATTAACCCTTTAAATGAAAGATTTTTGTAATTATGCCACTATGTTTTAAGGTTAAAAAAAAGAAAAAGAAAGTATCCTCAGTATTTCGCATGCAAATTAAATCTTTTTGGTACTGAATTATTGCAGTCTGGGATATGTCAATGTTACTCAATATTATTTTTGTGCAGTGTCAAATACTCACACTCATTTTCGTATGGTTAAAATAATGCCATCCGGTGGAGAATGGTAAAAGTGACCAGTTCCAAGATAAAAGCCTAGATTGACACCAAGACATAATATAATCCATGTCTTATGTTTTGATGAAAGTGAGATTGAATTGAATTGAACGTTTATTTTGAACACGTTAAAAAAGAAAACAAACATGGGTGGTTACCATAAAAAATACATGCAAATACCAAAACAAAAACAAAAGAAAAAACAAAGAAGGTAAACTGTTGAACTTAAACTTATTTAATCCTACCCTATTTATTATTACGTACTGCAATAAAGTTTTCAATTTCTCCACATTTATCAATTTTCACCATCTATTCAGGAACCAGTGGTATATATAATATATTGACTTAAATATTTTATGAACTACTTTTACACAAATGCACACATACTTTTCACCTATATATAATATTTAATTTCTACACATATAATACACCTCTACATACACTCAGAAAAAAGACATTACAAAACAAGACAGTATATCCATATTTTTCCAGACTCTGCCATTACCATCTTGCTCTTGCTGCTCTTCATACTTATATTTATTTAAAAATTGTGTTTTTAATGTTCTTTAAAACTTGCTTATGGTTTTACTTTTCTTTAATTCATCTGCTAAACTGCTCCATAATTTAGCCCCAGAGATTGACACACACATACTTTTTCATGTTGTTCTAACACAATGCATTTTAAAGTTCAGTTCCCCTCTTAAATTAGATCAAGACTTGAATGGGTTTTAATGGAACATTTTTTGCTCTTAACAGTATGAGCGTAACACTTGTTTGTACACCATGCATTTAAGACTTCCTGTAGGAGCTGAGCTGAAAATAACAAGATAAATAAAAGTACACAATCTTGCCAAAATTCATGCCACATGCATGAACAGAGCCAAAATGATCACAAAACAAAGAAAAGTTAAGTTCGGTTATTCATTTAGGATTACAAAATATCACATTTTCACGTCATCCTTCGCTTTAAAAACGCAAATAAAAGTGTCTTTAAGTTCTCTTTTATTTTGACAGGCTGTCATCTTCTGACACGGCTCATTAAACTGCGTGTAGACTGTGTGTGTATGTGTGTGTGTGTGTTGGGGATGACCTATTTAATGTGAACATTATTAACAAACAATAGAATAATTACCGCTTTTTGTTTGGAATACACATAGTCGTTGTGGGAATCCGAGTTGAATGTTCTATGTTCTATTTTTATCTGCGCATTTAAGGTGTCGAAATTTTCGAAATAAAAGCGTAAAATCGCATCAATAAAAATATATTTTCATTAAGAAATAAGAGGACGCAGTTTCTAAAAGTAACATTTTTGATTCAACACCTTAACGTGTCGAAATGTGGATGATTCCAAACATATGAATCTTCAAAATAAGTGTTTTAAAAGAAGAAGTTAGAGTTTGCTGTCGGTTGTAGCCTTCTTGAGAGTGTGGGAATTTTTCAGAAACGTGGGAAAAACATGAATGATTCCTCCGAATGATAATAATGAATGGGCTGCAGAAATAAAGCAAAGCGAGCGACCGCAAAGCCATGAATGAACGCATCCTGTAAATGAAAAAAGGAGGACGCTCCTCTCTCGTGCCTTCACACGCTACCTGTCGTTCCCCCTCTCGACCACCAGGCGTCAGTATTTCCTCCCTTCTCAATAAAAAGCCCGCTCGGCTCCGGACTGTTTGATCACATGCTGGGAAAGGTTTGAAGTTGCGGGCTTCATGTCACACACATGCGTACCGACAAAGTGAATGGCACACGGGCGCAGAAGTGACACCCAGAGAGGAGGAGGAAGACTGTCTGCTGGAGCCGAAGCACGGCAGGAGAAGAGGAGAGGGGGGGAATAAGAGAAAGAAAGAGGGAGGAGAAGAAGAAGCGCCTGTGGGGAGGATGAGGATGAAAGCCGCGGGAGGCTGTAGTAGTATCCCACCACCGGCGTCTCCAAAAGCCCGGCTTTAGCGCGCACGGGGGGACGGCGGCGGGGGGAGTCGGTTGAATTTGGACCAGTTGAGAAAGTTCAGCGGCGGTAGGCAGGGGTAGGGGTAGGCTGTACAATGGTTATAAATGGGTCTTACCTGAACAGCTCGTCGGAAGAAGACCCCACTGACGCCGTCCTGAACCGCCCGCCGTGGGTTACCACAACTTTGGGATGCTTCCTCATCTTCACTATCGTCGTTGACATCCTGGGCAACCTCTTGGTCATTATCTCCGTGTACAGGAACAAGAAGCTGAGAAACGCAGGTGAGTGTGAAGTATGGGGAAAAGTGAGCGTGCGTGCGTGCATGGCGACTGACTAAACTCAGCTGCCTTAAGAGCAAAACAAAACTCGGACATTTTACACTTTATAATAGTCCCGACTTCTTTGAGTGTTATTTTTTTGACAAAGCTGTGAAGAAGGCTGTGTTTTTCTTTTATTTGAGGCGTGTGGTTGTTGTGAGCTGCATAGACGTTTTATTTTGGTGGTGTGTAACGGCTGTCCATCTTCGTCATAACAAATCCGAGCAGCCACAAACATGCCAGTGCACGCGATTAAATACAACCATGTCAGCCAGCACAAAATCGACCTTTACAGCATTTACTGCCTCTCTAATGATGTTTCCCCATCTGTCACGACAGCAAACATATTTTCCCTTAGTTGGAGAACGTATGTACAATATTTCAATATTTATATGACATGAATCAAAACATGCCAAGCGCGTGCGTAAAATACATCGTCACTAAGGACACATAAACGACATTTAATGCTTTGTCTCTTTTTTCATAATTTTCATCTTTACCACGCCATCATGAACACATGTTTTCCCTTAAAATTTAAATAAATGGTTAAAATCTTTCTCTGACCACAAAGTCTACTGTGTATCCCCAATATAAACATATTAGTTGCCTTATGCCATTATCAGAATATTGTTTATGTCCATATAAAACAGTAGTGTGACTGTTATTGCCTGTATATTAAACTGTATCACCTCATTGTTGTTCTTGTCCATATCATTCTCAAAGATGAGCATTAATTTTGGCTTAAAAACAGTTAAATGGTTTAAATATTCCTCTTGCTCCTTAGTCTACTTGAAAGTAAACAGATCGATATTGAACTATATCACTAAAATACTGTTCTTGACCATATATAATGCCAGTGTGAATATACTGTGTCCTGAAATTGAAGTAAAAGCTTAAAATGTAATACTTGTTCATCAACAACTTGGGTACAAACTTTCTTTTTGGTCATAATAATTAATTGCAATTTCAAAATATTGGCTTTCACAAGTAAAATAAAGTCTTTCGCTCTTGAATTGAATTTCATGGTGAAAATACTGTTTTTATCAATATGTTGTTTCAACATGAACATAATTTTCATCTCAAAATGGAATTCCACCACGAAAATGTTGTTATTCTCCATCTAGAACTGGAATGTAAATATAGTTTTGCCTTAAAATTGAATTCCATCATTAAAATGATGCTGTTGTTCAGTCCTGTTCTTTGTAAGCATATTTTTTGGCTTTAAAATTTAATTTTAACATTAAAACATTTATCTTGTCCTAAATTTCTTCAAGAAGAAAAACATGATTTTGCCTTAAAATACAATGAAATTGATAAACTAGGGGTTTGTCCATATATAACTTAAGCATAAATATAGCTTTTGCTCTTAGGTCAAAGTTTCATTACAAAAAATGGTTCTAGGTCATAATAACAGTAAAACAAATATAATTTGACCTTTAATATGAATTTCATGGTTAAAATAGGGCTCCTATCCAAACATTACTTAAGTATCAATACAGTTTTTACCTTAAAATAGAATTTCATCATTAAAATGTTGTCCTTGGCCATGAATAATGCCTGTCAGAAACATTTTAGTTCCTCTATAATTGAATTTAGTAAATAAACTTTTATGTTTTCTTTCATTTATTACATCAACAAAAGCATATCCCACCATAAAATTGAATTTCATGTGAAATATTTGCTTTGTGTCCATATTTGCTTCAACAGAAACATACTTTTAAATCAGATACCATTGTTAAATTTCTCCCACCAAAAGCAACCGAAAACACAGCATACTTGTTTTAGTTGTTTGGAAAATACTAATTCTGTCCATTCATTACTTTACCATGGACAGAGTTTTGCCCTAAAAGTTATTGTCATCACAGGGTTTGACAATAATTATCCTAATATTTACATTTACATCATTTTAATTTGTGTAGGTTTGATTTACATGCCCCCCACATGCTGTTCTTGACCAAGGTAACACAGACAGTACTGTATATTTCCCGAGAGATGAATGCCATTGATCAAATGTTGTTGATGATCATCAACAAACACATTCAAATCTATAGTCCCAACACTATACTCCGTCATGTATCCCTTAAAGATAAATCTATTGCTTGCCCTTAAGTTGAACTCCATGGTCAAAACCCACTCTTGACCTCATATAACTTCATCATAAACTTACTTTTTGCCTCAGAATGGAAGCCCAAAGTTGTCATGTCACTCTTGACCACAGCTGTCAATTGTGATGGATGGCTTAAATTGACCTCGACCCGCCATAGCCTACTTTTTAAAGCAGATATTTCACTGACCCACGCCAAGTCCGCCAGCAGCTAAGCAGCTCAGAGGGAAGAGAAACACTATAGCAATTATTGACACAGTCTGAAGCCACGGGGAAAGCCCAGCGCTGCTTACACTAATGCTTCCCAGGCTTTGCGACTATTGATGCTTCACCAGCTGGAAAATTTAATTTAATAATTGTGAGGACAACAGAATTTTTAATGTAATACCAGTTCGATGATGAAACTTGTGCTATGCATGAATGTTTTTCTCCTCTGTTTTTTCCCCTGCACGCCACTTAAGCATGCATTTCATTATGATATGGGCTTGGGATTAAATTGCACGCCCCCTTCGTTTGGACAACATTGACACAGCAGTGTTTGTCTTGCTCGGTGAAGGTGGTAAAACGCTCATAATTTAATAGTCAAAGAGGACGGGGGGCGGAGGGGGAGACAGAAAAAAAGAACCTGAGAGGCTCGTGTCATGCTGAGCTGAGCACACACCAAACTGGCGGCTACACATATCACGGCTGTCATCATTTGGAAGCTGTAGTGGGGTGATTTGCTAAATACACTCCTGACATTACCATTTCACTCAGCGAGGAAATGTAAGGGTCAGAATAGATTTACATCATGTGGATAGAAAGCACACAGAGCCCCCTGTGAGAAGTATAAAGCATATCTTGAATGTACAGAGATGTGATTGACTCTGCGTGAGATTCCTGCTTGCTCCTGATGCTTCATAAACTTGATAAAGAGCCCATTTTATTCTGAAATACTCCCCAGATTTAAGTATCTGCTCATAGATCTGCTCTGTTTGCCAAGCTATCTCAACAAATTTGTCTCTTGTATCTGCGTGATGCTGTGATGTTTTTCATGTTAAATTGTGTAACAAAGCCCAGGATAAGAGGAGAGATAAATTTAGGAAACTGCATCTTTGAAGTTGTTCCCTTAATTATTTCTAATCACATGCAAGGAGGTCATAATGCAGCAGCAGCAGGGATTTAATCAAGCATGGAGTTATTATCTACATATTCAAGCCTTTCATGTTGCATACAAGGACTGAAAACTTAGAATTACTACTTATTTATTCAGCTCAAAGAACAATTCAATTTTCTCCTTTCTTTGCCACGCTGAAGCGCGACTGAGCATACCGCGGAAAAGTCCACCGTTTGAGGATCAAAAAGGGAGCTGATGAGCAAACCCTTGGCTTAATTGTGTTTTGCAAAACCGTCCATGAATACTAACCAGTCTCCTCTTACGTACATCGATGACGTTGTTCTCCCGGTTCATGACTTCAAGGCGCTTTTTCTACTTTCCATTCAAGTTTTCTAAAGACGTGCATGCCTAACTCGAGTCGCTCGCAATTTGCTTTTCAAAGAGCCATTGGCAAATCACATGCAAATTGGCAGACATATTGATTGGTCCAAAAACTTTTCCATTCATTCTTTCATCACTGCTGGAATGTTTTGATGACGAGTGAAGCTGTTGCTGCTGGCCCTTATATCAGGGAATTTGATGCTGCTGAGGATTGTTTGAAAGGCTGCCACGCATTTGACTTGGACTAAACACCAGACTGAACCCTGAGGAGTGAGAGTTTTTACTGCCTCACTTTCCGTCCACTCAGAATTCAATTTCCTGCTGAGTAGATTGAACAAAAAAAAAAAGAAACAAGAGGGCATGAATTTTCTTGGCGTGAACTTAACGTGTTCAGAGACGGCACAGCAGTAAAACAACAAGGGGATAAATATAAATAATGAGGAATGTAATCTACTTGGTGGAGAGCCTGGCATGCGCCAGAGGCTGCGTATTGCAGGCAGCAGCAGCACTGCTGTCTCTGTGAGGCCAAAGTCTCTGTCAGTGCCTGAAATGGCCAGTGAGTGAAGCCAACAACACATGGTGAGGGGTTTGAGCTGCATGGTTGGATACAGAATCAGCGCTGTGAGCTCAGCTCAATGCCAATAAATCATCTTACGTGTACCTGCTCTGTTGTAGATAAAGGGAATTTTTCAATCATGCTGGAGAAAAGGACAAAAGATGCCAGCAGGGAATAGCCATTGACCATTTGGTGAGTTGTTTTGCTGGAAGGAGACTATAACTCAAAGAGCTTAAGCTGATATGGGTGTTATGAAGCTTCTTAAGAGGAGAGATTGCCTTTTGTGGAAAAATATAATTCATTTCAGTGTTCAGTGGCCTGGTAGCCATGATGTAACTTGGAATTAGAGATGGGAATTGAAAACCAATTTCAGTTAAGAATCAATAACAACACGAGTCTTTTTGCTTGACAATTCCCATATCAAGTTCTTCTGCTTTGTTCTGCATGCGGTACAAATCAACAACATCCCGCTCTCATCAGAGGCAGACAGAAAGAAGTATAAAAAAAAAAATGTTATGGCAGAAAGGGTTGAGAAGTGATCAACACTGAGGTTTAACTCTTGACAAAAGGACACCAGGACTGGATAACGGAATTCTTAAAGAATCAGATCATTGAGCAGAATCAGTAATGGAATTTGGTATTAAGTCTTATCAATTTCTCTACTGGAAATGCACAGGTACCTGATTACAGTAGGCTGTTCTAATTAGCATTTTACACCAAAATGTTAAACTTTTATTGTCTGAAAAGGAAGGAAGGAAGTGATGTTTGCAGTTTGGAGATATTTCCACATAAATGAGGATGAAAGAAGAGCCGACTGCAAACTATTAGGGCTATCTCGATATTCATGCCAGATATCTCGATATCGATACGATACGATATGACTACGGGTTCAGTGAAAACCAAGCATTTTTCAGAAAAATAAAAACGGTTTGAAAATAAAAAAGGTTTATGGTTGGCCGGCCTTAGCGGGGCATTCAAGGGCAATCGTAAACATGAAATTTGTTGTGACTTCCAGAGCTGTACATGCAGGGCGAGCGCGGGGGGAAATCTATATCATTTATATCGTTGTTTTTTCGATATTAATATCTTGAATGTTCATATCTCGATATCGATACGATAATGATATATCTTTCAGCCCTACAAACTATTCACGGCTTAATTGTCAAGAGCAGGGGAGAGAAGCATCTGTTGAAAACAAACTTTCTTTATTATGGATAACAAGTAACAAGTTATGATGGGTGGTAGTGCTGTAAGTGTGTGTGTGTGTATCTTTGCACAAAATTTGGCTTCCGAGACAAAAGCCAGTGTCTGTGATTTCAAACAAGGGTGAAAACGGCAGCAACTTGAAGAAACATAGGCTGATGCAGCGTGGTATTGAATATCTACAGTGCCATGTGTTTGATATTGTTACAGAAAACCTGTGTTGGCAGGAATAGGAATTGATACGATTTTATTTATCAGTGTCATCATCAGTTCTGATTATTAATGTGATTCTTTACCAATTCCCTTCCTGATTCCTGTGGATTTCTTAAGGAAAACAAAATTACCTACACAGGATAACCTTGGCAACAATGTCAAACACATGGTAGTACTCTAATTAAGTGTAACTGAAAATTACTCAGAGAATCTGGATGTTCTGCATTTTGCTTTGTTTTGTGTACAATTAAGACAGAATTTTGACCTCCTCTGTCTCCAGTTTGCCACAATTACGTCTTTAACTTCTTAGTTATTGTTTTTGCTGACTGCCTAATGAGACCATGAACTTCTTGATTCGCAAGGGACGCAGAATTAAGTGGGAGGAATTGATAAGGGACTTACTGAGCAAAAAGATACATATTAATTCCTTGAGCTAGTTGATATTGTCTCGGTCGAAGAAGAAGACATGTTTTCAGAGTGAAAGGACTGAGAGCCGAACATAAGAGTGATTTATCGGCGGTTTATCAGCATTTTCTGTGTAAGTAATGTAAAACATTAAACACAACAGCATTAGTATCATTCTGGAGTGTTTTCTTTTCGTTCTTTTGCCGTATTTTCTCTGTGTTTTGCCGTATTTCCGGCGTGTTTTATCGTCTTTTTTTTTACATTTATTGTATTTTTGATCATAGTTCGTTTTTTATGGATTCCATAAATAGTAATTTTAGAAATATTGGAGGAAGAAATGTCGAGATCTCTGTCTTAACCTTGACAGGAACTGCTTCAGGGACTACCATCAGTAAAAAAAAAACACCTGGATATGGTCTAATATAACAGGCAGTAACATGGACATTAACGCTGTAGGCAACAAAAATCTTTGAGTTATGTAAAATAGGTGAAGTTTATTGTTGGTCATCTCAGAAAATTTCGACATGTTCATTTACAACTGTTTATGAAGAGAATCCTGGTGAAAATTCAGATCCTTTTTTTATTCTTTTCTTGTAATTACACACTGTTTAATGCATTTATAACATAATAATGACAAATACTTGCAAGAATTGTTTACTTTTATTTCTCGTGAAAAAAGGGTGGAAAATGTATTCAAAGGACAATTTCTGACACATTTATTGACAAAAAAGACCAGATGGACATTTAGAAATAGAGTGTAAACTGTCATGTTTTTACATTTGTACTCCATATGCACAAATAAGTTACTACTGTGCAAATTTTTATTTTCAGATGTTTGCTCAAAAATATGAGGCGACATACCACATATGTTCAAATTGGCATCAAAATAAAAAAGGCAAAAATTGTCAACAGGAACTCTAATTATTTGTGTATTTCTACTTCTTACTGAATCGATACACAATCGAATCGCCACCCAAAGAATCGAATTCGAATCGAATCGTGAGGTTCTTAACAATGCCCAGCCCTAGTGTCATAAGTTGGATTTGTTGTTGCATCCCTCATGAAATAACACGCTGCTTTGACATGCTGGGGTGAAAAGGGTTAACATCTATCTTTTAGCAAAGTTGCGAATGGAAAGTGTGAGACATCCTCTTGGCCACTGTAATGGCCCTTCAAGTTAGTGTGTCATCAATCCTCTTAGAACAACAGTTGCATCATGCTCCCCTCCCCTTGTGTTATCAGCTAAAATGAATGAATGATGACAAAGAAGTTCTTTATTCTTGCCTCCTCTTCAGAAACAGTCATGTCTGTTTTAAGCCGTCTCCTTCTCCCTCGTATGGATCTCTCTGTGCAGAATCACCAGCACAGGAGTTTCAAAGAGCGGCTTACCTACTGTACCGCTCGCAAACTGTAGTGACAGACAAAGACTGACACCTCTGTGCACCGAGCTCTGCTGTTGCAAAACAAACCAAAGAGCTCCACATTGGAGCGCGCCTGTCTGTTTTTCAGTGTGACATGGAGTTTATCCTCCTTTTTCTTCCCAGCGCTGCATGCGTGACTTGGCTGCGTGCCGGCAGAATGTTATTTCGGATTGTTCATTACACTTCTTCCGCTATCTGTTACCAAATGATTGCTCTCAGAGTAATGAATATTTTGAGGCATTAATGCAGAATTAGAAGGTATTTACATGGGCCTCCAATTAAAATGAGCGTTTTAGGTTTCTAAATATCCATTGGCTTTGTTTAAAGATTCTGAACGGAAATTGGCTCAGAGCTGCGCAGCTTAATAAAGAAATGATTGTGAAAAGAAAACAAATCCTCTTCTGTAGATGTTGTGGAGTGGATGCTGATTTTGCTGCATCCTGTTTTATGTTCCATTATAAGGGGAGCCTTTAGAAAGATGTTTTGAGAATCATTTGCAGCACACTTCACGGTCACACGCATCTGAATGGATTGCAAAATTTTGATTAAATGGACCAGTTATTTGGGTCTGATGACTCAACATGTAGGAAAGAGAGACCTAGAACTTAAAACTTCAGCACGATGGAAACTCCAACAATATTCATACTTGTTTTGTTGACTCCACAACAAATTAGAAGGTCTTTGCACCTGATATTAGGGAATTTATATCAACCAATAATTTAATGAAACTAAACAAGAAAAAAAGTATTCACTTGTCCTGAAGCCAGAGTTGTGTGCCCAAAAATCAATATTTTTATTCGTCAGTTTCATTGAAAGGCTAGGACCAGATACTTTATGTTTTGTCCATATTTTCATGTGTTGGTTAGTCTCAGCGAGATCATTCAGTTTTGTTGGACAGTCAAGGTCGATGTAGCTCATGCTCATCACCTCTTGTGGACACAAAATCTAAAGAGTTTGAACTAGATCAGAATGTCTACTCTGACTGTATCCCAAACTCCTTACCTCCACCAAGGAAGTTTGTTTTGCTGGAGTTTGCCTGTTTGTCTGTTAGTAAAATAACTCATTCAGGAGCAAACCTGCACTCATGTTTGATTTGATGTTGTTTTGTCACGATGAATTGCCCTTCAATTATTTCATGTTGTGCATAATATCCCTCCTATTTTTTTCTTTTAGAGTTACAGTTTTAATTGTTTACTCTCACAAAAGCCCATCTAGGGACGGGTGGTGAAAATTGGTGATCATTACAAATGCTATTATACATGGATTTGATAACTGTTTTCAGTTTGTCATGTCTAATATATCTGTCCCTTACAAATCAACCAAGAAATAAAATAAATAAACAAAAGTTATAATTGGATTTCGTGTAAAGTTTCCAGGAATGTCGATCATTGAAGCATGAAAGCAGTGATTAGATTTGGTAGTGATCCTAATCCGTATGTGGATCCAGGATTTTAAGATGATTTGTTAACATTGCAAGATAGGGCAGTTTCCACATTTTCACTAATAGCTCAACTAGTTCTCAACAGATTTTGATGAAATTTTCAGAGTATATTGGTCATGGTTTAAGAGAGATGTTACTATATTTAGGTGTTGATCCAAAGCTGGATTAAGATCCAGGAATTTTTTCAAGGTTTTGTTAACAGTGTGATATAGGGCAGTCTTCCACATTTTTGACAATAACTCATCCAACATTGTTGGAAATCCTTGGCAGAGGTTTGTCCTCTCAGAGCACTACTTGTTAAATTTTGAAGGTTATAGGTTAAAAGCTCCAGGACATTCTACCACATGTTCATCACCTCTTGTTTATGCAACATCTCAAGAGTGTTTTGATGGATTTTGTTGAGACTTGAGACAAATGTCCACCCTGACTAAAGGACAAAGTCATTACATTTTGGAGGTCATTGGTCTAAGGTCAACAACATTGCACTCCATGTTAATCATCTCTTGTGGACAGTATATTTTCAGAACACTTTGCTGAATTTTATTTACACTTGGGACAAATGTCCATTCTGATTAAAGGACAAACCTACCACATTTTTGAGGTCAAAGGTCAGGGTCATCATACTGTGAGTTCATCACCTCTTGTAGATGCAACGTCTAAAGAGTGCTATGATGGAGTTTCTTTAATCTTGAGACATACAGTATGTCAACCCTGACCACAGGACAAACGTATCCAATTTTGGAGGTCGTAGGTCAAAAGTCAAGTTCATAGTCACATTCATGGCTGCAGTGTCCTCAGGATGCAACACGGGATTTTCTTTGAGAGGTCTGGGACGTACCCTGCCTCTTGTCCAAAAGCAGCTGCAGTGGCCTAAGGTCCTGCCTAGGGCTGAACGATATGGACAAAATTTCATATCTCGATATTCATGCCAGATATCTCGATATCGATATGATAAGATATGACTACAGGTTTGGTGAAAACCAAGCATTTTTCAGAAAAATAAATACATCATAATACAAAAGAATGTGGAAAGTGCAGTTTAGGGCTGAAAGATATTGACGAAATTTCATATCTCGATATTCATGCCAGATATCTCAATATCGATACGATACGATACGACTATGGGTTTGGTGAAAACCAAGCATTTTTTAGAAAAATAAAAACATCATAATACAAAAGAATGTGGAAAGTGCAGTTTTAAATCTGTATTGTTTATATCGTTGCTTTTCGATATCAATATCTTGAATGTTCATATCTCGATATCGATACGATAACGATATACTGTTCAGCCCTAGTGCAGTTTTAGCTCGGGAAAATCTATATCGTTTATATTGTTGCTTTTTTGATATTAATATCTTAAATGTTCATATCTCGATATCGATACGATAATGATATATTGTTCAGCCCTAGTCCTGCCTCAAAATTTACAGGGAAAATCAGTATGGATGATGGATGGATGGATGGATGATGGATGGATGGATTCACACAATGTCTGTCCTAACTCAAGGGTACTCTGAGTTGTTTTGTAGTTCATATGTCAAGGTCAAGGTCAAGGTCACTCTCATTTAAGTCCTTTGTTGCTGTTAAACACAACAATGTTTTTTGTTATGAATAGAGGACATACTCTTTACACCATGCAGATCATAGGTTAAAGGTCATTGGAAATGATAGAATTCCCCATTCTGTTAAGAAGAGGACCTTGTGGGAAGTGATTCCTGCATTCACTCAAGTAGTACTGGTCACTTTTTGGGAAAGTGACATGATAATTATTTTTGTGACACTCAGAGTTCTCAAAGAGTCAGGATAGAAACAACCCCCCACATGGGACCAATCAGACCAGAGAAGAAGTCCTCTCAGAAGGTGAAGAAGAGAAGTCTTCCCAATGTTGTAGATGATACTAGATTATTACTCTATAAAAGATGTTTTATATAAAACATTTTTGAATGAAGGAGGCCTAATTAAAACTTGATAGAAGTTACCATAGTTTACTGGAAACCCAGCTGAGAGATGAACATGACAAGGAACTCTAAATCAGCACAAAACAATCTGACTTTTGTGGTCACAGTTGTTATTTGCTCATGACAACGGTCTCCAAGTCCCCGTGGGTGAAACTGAAACTGTGCGAGCCAAAGGGGGGCACAGCAGGATTCACACAGAGGCCAGCGTGTCATCAAAGGTGGAAACATACGATACAGTCTCCCGATACCAACGCTGCTGTCAAAGGATACATTATGCAGGGCTGCAAGAAAGTGACTGCCACCTTTCTAAATACCCAAAGCTGCTTTGTGCAGTCTGTATCTGAACTTAAAGAATAAGCTGGTGTTCAGCCTTGTTTTTATTGGTGTATACTTATGATGATATGATACTGGTGCCAAACAGTTTTTGAGATCATAATTTTCAGACAAAAAAGAGCATCAATAATAGTTGTTCTTGTTTCAGCCCATATGATAACACTTCTGTTATTTTCATTTCTGTATCTCATAAGTGCAGCAGCATTTATTCACTCAATGTATGTTACTAAAAAATGCTGCGCTAGCCCAAACTTGTTTTAAGTTAGATTTCAGCTGGAAACGTTTTCGTTTTCCTCCGGGCAAATTAAGCTGCTATAGCCATGAATCTCTCATTCATGCTGCTAACTGATAGCGCCATTAGCACCATTTACCTGTAGAGGAGGGCTGATGGAGTGGACTTATATCTACGAGGCTTAAAGGCTTCTGTCAAAACTTTAAAATGGAACATGTCATTTCAAATGCAAAAACACAATCAACATTTAATTGTCTCACCCAGGTTTCAAAAACAAGACTTACACCAGGTGAAAAAGCTGTTAACTCTCCAACTAGCCCACTGCTCATGAATAACTTACTGGAAGTCACTGTCGATTGTAAAGAATGTCCATACTTTACTGTTGACTTGTCTTTGTGCATCTTTCACCCATAAAACAACTACGCATACTGGGAAACCCGAAGTGTTCTCGGACTGGAGACTTTAAAGATGGCGGGGAGAGGTTTGTTATTGGCTGCTGGTCTAAGCATGTGTGTATGCTACATCTTAAGGGTCACTGTAGAACAATGATTTGATGTATGGTCCTACACATATGTACATATTCATTTGGTAAAGGTCTGTACAGAACCTAACGGTCTGAACTTAAAAACAGTTCAGTACTAATGCATGTGACATTACACCCCTAATTTGTAATACAATATGTAGACTTTAAACACTTAGTCCTCACATGTCTGTATGAAATCACATGGATGGATGGATTCTGAAAATCAGGGCCAATACCATGACTATTGTGAAAACATATAAGTTTGTCCAAAAGTTTCCTTTTGCCCAATTACAACTTGCTTTCTGTATCAGAAGTTAGTTGTCCTTGATGCTGTATTCAGTCAACACAAAAGCAGCATTCTGATATTCATACAACAGGATGATATTGGCCAATACTGATGTTGAAGACGTCATATTATGCCATAAATCAGGTTTATATATTAATTTTTGATGACTGCAAGAGTCATCAAAGTCACTAATGTTCTAGTTTCATTCACTGAGTACAGCTGATAGGGCTGTCTGTCTGAGACACTCTGTTAGAGCTTCTGCCTCTTTATGGCTCCCTTCCTCATGTGGGCCCATGGGGGGAGAGGTTTTAGTTTTTTTTATAGAGGTGCTCTGTATCATGCAGAGGATATATGGTAAACACAGTAAAGGGCTTCAGCCGAGCCTCAGCCACCCTTCCGTGTTAGTTGCATTTCTATCGCTTTATTTGTTATCTCACAGTAGTCAATTTCCCGTGAGCCCTGTAAAGTTCAGCATTCTGGATCAGCAGATCCACAATATTTCAAGTATCTGGATCAGTCTTTGTTGTGTGGTAGAACCTGTCATTGCTTTATCCTGTTTTTTTTAATTTATTTTATTTTTTTCAAGCTTTCTGAGCATCATTTGTGGAGTTACAAGCAAATTTCATCAAACTCCATTTAAAACTTTTTGAGTTATCCTGTTAAAAAAACAAACTAACAAACAAATGCTGGCAAAAACATAGCCTCCTTGGTTGAGGTGACTAATAAAAAAAAAAGCATGATACGACCTCTTTAAATGAAAGCATTAGCACATCCCTATCAAATACACTGCTCCCCATGTCCAGTGACTTTCAGATGAAAGAAATGTGATGGGTTTAGTTATCATGGTGCAGTGGATGGTGACATTTAATCACTAATTGGGGTGATTGCAGACTTTTTTTTATGTATTCAAAAGCTTTTGAAGTAAACCAGCTTTAAGCCTAATCCAAAACCATGTTTGAATTAAGAAAGACAAGCTTGAAGTGATTATAAGTCTAAAGTTTTAGATTAGAGAGTGTACTCAGAAGTATCTCTTAAGACATATAATCCTGTAATCACCCGACGGAAACCTGATAAGAGCAAATTTTATAGCAAAATAGAATTAAAGGTCCTAAAAATGTAAAATATTTGTTTTGTGTTGGATGGATTTTTTATTTTTTCAACAATGGGTAGGATTAGATGCAATTTTGAGTAATATGCATGACTGTTTTAAAGGAGAACCATATTAGGTATGAATTTCTACTTGAAGAAGAGAATGCTGTTACGTCATGAAACACATATGAAGGGGATCACTTTGTTTCTTTTGCACAAGCAGTGCATATTCAGCATTTCTCTGAAGTATTCAAGAATCTTGCAGGAGTTGGAGCGGGCCTCAGTGCTTAATCCGTTAAAGGGTCTCTCAAAGACCGAAGAGGTCACAGGTTTTAGAGTGGGCCTGTATGTGAAAGTTGACATAAGAGGTACTGCTCTGTATCCTCTGTATGTTTTTGGTCAATACAGTATCAGATTCTACTCCCTGAAAATAAACACAATCTCAGAGCAGCTACATATTTCATGCTCTCCATCATGATGGAAGTATGCTATACCATCGCGAGTGTTTTTCCAAGAATTCATTAGGCTCCAAACGAAAACACGAGGAAACATCAACGTAATAAGACGACTTTATTTAATATGAGCTCTCACTGCGGCTGACGCTCTCCTATCATTCCTACTGTTCTCTCTCCAGATATGCGGAGGCGAGGAAGTCACAGCTGCTCACTGGGTTTGTCAGTTTCTGTGGCGCTCGCTGTGATAAGCATCGGAGCGGCACGGTAGCTTAATGCTATCAGAAAGTGGAAGAAAAGGGCTCAGCGGTGAAAAACGCAGACTAATTGGGGACCCACAACAGCCACGGGGTTATGACTTTGCAATTAATTTATAGTTTGCCCAAGCTGAATAAATGAACATTGAGTGACAGAGGATAAAGATCTTCTCCTTTTTACTCATGAGGCACTTAACTCCATGCTATAGATTGGTTAATGCCCCTGCTGTCAGCCCGGACACAAGAAGAAAGCAACACCTGCCCTCGTCCCCCGATGCTGCTTTGCACCTGATAACGTACAGTCAGCATTAAGTGATGCTGTCAGGGCTCCTGTTTGTCCTACAACATGTAAAGTGCTCTCTATATTTTCATTAATTACAGCCAGCTCACGTATCTACTTTAAACAGATTTTCAGTCAGAGGGCTTTTGGCTCTCGTAAGGATTAAAACTCAAAACATTAGATCACACACACATCTAATTATGTAGCTGATACATGCACAGCTGTAGTGGCTCCGCTGGGATTGTGAGCATGATGTTATCGTTGTTTGTGTTACTTACCTTGTCCAGCTTGTTTTCTGATGCTTTTATTTACTCCGTAATGCAGCGAGTGGGGGAGCGAAAGGTTCACAGTGGTACATGATAGTGGAGATAAAGACAAAATAGGGAGGAATACTGCGAAAGAGGCTTATTATTTATTCTGAGAAAGACCTGCAATCGCTATTCCTGTCATTTTACATTGTTGCTTCCGTTGTGGGCGGCTGGGTTCATGGTTTTAGCGATATAAAAAGCAGCAGTCACAGGGAAACTACACTGTTTCTCAGTTTACTCTATTTCAGTCTTGGCAGGTGCCACCTCGGACTGATTCAAGGCAGTGCTTGGCAGTAGACTGTGGTTTTGAGGTCTATCCATATATTTTTATGAGATAAAGGGTAAGGCAGTCTTATCAATTGACCAATTTTCTGTATTGGAACAAATGGATATTTTGTCTTGGTTCAGGGTGTAAATAATAGGTCAAAAGGTTAATTATCAGTATCAATATATGAACAATACTGCTGATATCTTAGCCACAGATATCAGTACAATGTGCACATAGATAAGTGCAGTTTCAAACAGAATCAACACACTAACCTAAAACTATCTTTATCTTTTCATTTCATCATTTAAACGTTAAAGAAGTCAAATTTCACCTTAAATCAGGTTGTTATATTTATTTTTCATAACTGCTAAGGTATGTTCACAATAACTAATATTCAAAAAACCTATAGTTTTCATATACAGAGAAGCCCTGAAACAGGTCACCTCTGTAGTAATTGGTCAGTTCAGAGCTGCTTGCCTCCCTAACGTCTATGCTCTGCAATGGGTTTGCTAAGTAAGCCAATGGGCTTAAATTGATAACGACACAATGGTAGGACATCACGCTGGTAGGTCTCTTTGGGGATTAGGGTGGAACGAGACTTTTTAAGCTGCTGTAGGTGCTGCAAAGAGGGGGAGGGGGAGAGGTCTTAATGCTGTCGACTGTTTGTCTTGTTCATAGAGGTGCTTTTTCATGTGGAGGAGACATGCTAAACACACCAAAACTTATATAAAATAATAAAAATCATGACCTCTTTAATAGTAAATGAGTTTGAAAATATTAGCGAACTGTATTGATATCAGTATTAGCTAGGATTAGCGTGGAGATATTAGCATATTGGTGGGGAAAAGAAACAGCAGGAAGTTTGGAAATATTGGCATATTGGCATTGATATCAGTATCAGCTGAAATACTTTGAATGTATTGGACTTCTGGTATTGAAATCAATATCAGCAGCATATTAATATTGGTAGGGGTGTCCCGATCCGATATTGATATTGGATATCGGTCCGATATCAGCAAAAAAACAGATATCGGATTATATCGGCCTGCATCTAAAATCTCCGATATTAGCGCTCCGATATAAGCAGTACATTTTAATTTATTTTTTATTTATTTAATTTAGTTGTAGAATACTCTTATGTTTAAGTTAAACAAAGTAGTTATTTTTCAATTTAAAAATATATGTTTTTGTTTTTATTGGATTTATTGAGGTTACTTTTCAGGGTCTTCTAATCTATTTTTTATTTATTTTATTTATTTGTAGTATATTCTTATGTTTAAGGTAAAATTTTATTCAACCCATTGGTTAATAACAAATGGGTCAGTTTTTCTCATGCCTACTATTGCTGACTACTGCTCTCTGTTTGAGTAATCTCACTTAATCAAGCCTTTTCTTACAGTCCATACTACAAAATAAGTAATAAAAGTAGGTATGATTCCTGCTGATATCGTCTCGGATCAATATCGGTATCGGCCAATAGCCAAGGCTGCAATATCGGTACCGTATTGGAGGTGAGAAAGTTGTATCGGGACACCCATAAAATATTGGTATCAGCTAAAGTGAGGTTGGAAGCATCCGCTAAACCACAACCCAATGAGGATTAATGGATAATGGATGGATAGAGATATCAGCTATTGGTAATGATATTAGAGTCAGCTTCAGCTAAAATGAGTTTGGAAATACTGACATATTCATGTTATTAGTATCAGCTTGAATGAGTTAAAATATGAGTATTTTTAAATTAAGAAGCAAAACAGAGGTTGGAAGTATTGGCATAATTGTATTGATGTTATTATCAGCTAAAATGACATTGTTGATGTTGTTGGTGTTGGCATATTGGCATTGATTTCAGTAATATCAATAAAAAGTTTAGAAATTTTACCATATAGGTATCAATATTGGTATGAGCATAAATTATTTCTTAAGTATAGGCATGTTGGATGCAGGCAAAAATATTGTTTGTCCGTAGTCTGAGTTCATTTAGCCTTTGCTGAGAGCAATGATGACTGAAATGACTAAAGGCAATTTAGATAAAAGATGGCAGGCCTAATGTCCTGTAAATTCAGTAAGTTTGTTTACAGTAAGAACCACTCACAGTTATATTAAACTGAAATACTCAGTCTACATGAAAATATAAAGAGCATTAACATGATTCTCAGTGTTTCCCCTACCATACATTTGGAGTGGTGGAGTACTGCCCCAGTGTAACCCGCACCAGTCCAAAGGAAAGGCATAAAATTCTCAATTTAGCCTTAGGAACTGACAGTGTGTACTTATTATCTGTTCTGTGATTGTGGCGAATACGAACAGTTGCCCTCAATTTTGTTTAGGGCAGCAATCATTCTCACTGATACACTGACTGTACTTTATGTTTTGTCTCTAACGCAGTGCTAGGTAATGAATTATTAGACTCTAACCAGATGGAGAGACAAGGTTGTTCTTTCCTTATACCTTATTCTACTAGATTTATCAAATACATTTACAATATCAAGTAGAGCTGGACAATTAATCAAATTTAATTTAGATTACAATTACTGCCTCCCACCATCGTAGTGTCTCCGTCTACAATTCCCGACAAACAACAAACATTTGGGCTGAAATCTAATGACTTCAAATGTAGTTGTATTCAGGCCAGTTTCAGGTCAGAATTATCATGATCTGGGTCACTTGTTGGAGTTTTATGGTGTAACAGCCCTGCTTTGATACCTTATCATGCAGTCAGAGGAGGCTAAAGCCAGCTTTAAGCCCCTTTTGATGTAATTGAGAAAAAGGTTCTTGGAATGTTTTGATTCAGAAAAAACATATTGGCCGGTGTTATGTAAAATAGGGCGAAAAGCAACATTTCTGTTGAGGGACCCTAAAGACGTGAAAACCTCAAGTCGTCCAAGTCAAAATGTAATCATAAAAAAGATTATTCCATATCCCCCTGACCACCAGCTTACACAAATAAGAGCTTGTTAGACATTTTTAACAACAGTTCATGATTGTAAATTACCAGTTAACCTGACCCGAGGAAAAAGCACACAACCTTAATATTATTCTAGCTGAAAGGTGGAAAGCCTGCATAGTTCTCTCCAACAAGTTTGCAAATGTCATCATTAAATGTAAATGTTGTTGACTTTTTGAACCAATAGGATCACCATTTTATCTCCTGTCATTGCTGGGGTTCTACAGGGTGATAAAGCTGATGGCTTGGATTCAGATTTATGATGATGAAAATGTTACTTTGTTTTGTAGTAGCTTCTGAAATTTATCGCACACACTCCAAATACACCTGCCCAGCTTAAAAGGCATGCTTTCTGAATCATTTTTATTGGCACAAGACTATTTAATCATTAACTTGGGTATTAGAATTGCTATTTCAAGAGGAAGGACATTTGAGACAATTTTGTCCTAACTTGTACATCACTAATCTTCATAATCATAATAACACTTGGTTGAATTTTCACGTTTTCAAAACGAACCCTACTTAAGGGCACTTAAGTATCAGCTTCCAAGCACTTTTTATCCTTTGTTTCTTTATCCATAACCACATTGTTATTGTAATGTTGAACTAGAAGTGCGTCAAAAACACAAATCTCTGCCAAGGCATTAACGACATTAATAACAAGGTTATTGGAGAAAATGTGGAGATCTGCCCTATCCCATAATTTTAACAAATCCTTTAAAAACTTCTGCATCTGGATTCAGATCACCGTCAAAATCAAAATACCTCTTTCTTCTGCCTTAGACCAACATTCCCTGAAAAGTTCATCCACTGACCTTTTTTAGTTATCCTGCTTACAGATGGAGGGATATATAAACAAATCCCAGCAAAAATAGAACCTCAGGGGGTTCTGGTGTGAGTGGTAAGCAACCAGGCACGTCCCATATGTGCTTCTGCTGGCCTGGGTTCGAGTCCTTTCTCAGGCTCATTTGCACACTACTTTTTTCTTACCCTCTTTCTCAAGACTATTCACTGTCTCTCTTCTACTGTTAAATGAACATTTGTCTTTTTTTCCATAGAAAAACAAAAATGTTAAGACATCCATCAAGTATGGCTTAAAATATGGTTATTGGTCAGTTTTTCCCAGCCCTCCATCCAAGGTCATCTGAGGAAGAGTACTTGACCCAGTAAGCGCCCAGTTGACTGTGTCCACTCCATGAAAGCTTGCTCCTCTTCTCAACATTGTCATGATTTTCTAATATTTGCTGGATTATCTGAACACACAGCCTTTGTGCTGTAATCCATTCAGTATATTTGATTTTTTTATCAGCTGTTTGATAAGAATTACCCTCCATGCTCCTCCTTGGTCTTGTTTTCATTTTGACGCACATTTTGCATCCCCTTCAGCTAATTTTGCACCCCATCCGAGTCACCCACCTTTTTGTACTCCTCCTCCTTCCAAGCTTACTCACCCTTACACACTCACTTTTTTTTCTTCTTCTTTTCACTTAAATTTGACCTTCCGGGCATCATATTCCATGACACCCTGTCTGCTTGCATCACTCTGATCCAACACCCCCACTGTTCTCCGAGGACGTTATGTTGTCAGACCGCATACCTGTGGAGGAATTCTGCCAATAGTGCTTTGCATCAAACCGGTCAGGCAACGAGCCGGTTATCACACCAGCCTCAGCGCATTACAGATTATATAATGGCCAATTGGTACAAATCAATACACTTGTTCATTTTGATAAGTGTTAAACAAGGACCAGTACGACATGCTTAAGTTGAATGAGCTAAAGCGCCTGGCATCTGGTCCTTTCCATCCCGATCCCTGTCCCATGTTTCCCATGCCCTGCTCTCATTCTGTCTCACACAGGAGATTGTGTTTTAACTTCAAAAGGACGACATAATGAGTCTATAAATACTTAGACATACATGAGAGCATATTTTCAGCCATTTAAGATTGCATCCCTCCCACTCGGGCTAACCTCCCCCTCTTCATCGTTCCATACTTTCCTGAGCTATTTTTAATCATTTACAATATTATACAGTGCAAACTTGTTTCTGCATGAACGGAGCCCGGGATGACGCACATGGGAAGCTTAAGGCAGTGAGATCAAGTAAAACCGAATGCTCATCCAAGGGGAACTATGCATAACGCATGCATACCGCGGAGCGCTTGCTGTAGAGTGGGAACTGTTTGATTACGCACACACACAAACGCAGTGCCAGGCAGCAGGAGCTCGGAGGTTAGACATGCTGGCTGGTGATGAGAGGGGTGCCAGTTTGAATCCCAGTTGAGAGAGGCAGAGGAGGGGGGGAGTGAGAAAGGCTCTCTGTGCTCAAGGTGCCCTTGAATGGAGCACTTAGTCCACCATCGCTGCTCATAGGAACAACAGAGGGAGATGGTGGTTGGACTCAGCAGCTTCCAGCTGTGAGTGTCAGATTGTGTGACCATTAAAGGAGGGTGGTGATGAAAAAAAAGAAATATACAGGGTCAGCTTTTTTTTTTTTTTTTTTAAAAACAAAATGAAAAATAAAGAGATAAATAACTGACCCCTTGTTGTAATGTTTTCTGAATCTTAACTGTTTCCTATCAAAGAATCCATATTATGCCCTTTACACATGTGTACGGCGCCAGTAGCTACCTAATACATCTCATTCCCCCAGCTCCCTGAACAGACCTACCAGTGTGACACCCTACCAACGTTTCATTATCAGTTTAAGCCCATTAGCTCGTTGTAGCAAGCCCAGTGCAGAGCAGAATAGAATGAAAGCAGAGATGTTGATGATTTGGTGCTGATTAGTCCTGACACATTACCGCAAACTTGACCTGTAAGCCAATCAGAGCAGACTGGGCTCAGAGTTCAAGCAGAGCATCTCAGATAGAGGAAGAATACAGCTGGATCAGGGGTACTCGATAAGTGAAACTAGAAGGATTTTTGAACGTGAGTGATTGTGAACGTAGTAGTCATCAAAAATGAATGTATGAACCAGTGCCAAGGCAAAGTATGGGCTCTATAAGTTAGGACATCATGTTAAATCTGTCATTGAAACTAGGGTGGGTATAGTTTGGGTTTTCTTTGTTGCAAGTACTACAGTATCTTGATACTTTCAAAAAGATGCTGATGCTTGAATCGCTCCTAACCAAATATTTTTTTAGGAAAAAAAGGGAAATTAGAATGTTTACCCTTGTTTTGTTAAGTTAAGTTCCAGTATCAGATTTCAGATTTGTAATAAGTTCCCATGCTATCTGGTGTCACCTACAGTCCACACCACTGGTGGGCGTTGAAAGCCCCCCTTCTTGCAGAGATTTTGTTGATACTAATATCTCAAGGCGTGCCCAACATTGAGAAATAAAATAATCTGTATAATCTTATATAGGACATTATTATTGTAAAGATATTTAAGTTTTATGGGAAGTTAAACATGATGGCTTTCTTCCAATAATGCACAGGAACGCTTCCTGTGACACAACGACGGGCCAGAACTGGTCCTTCGGTCTTGACTTGGCTGACTTCAAAATACATCTGTCAGAACAAGGCAACTGATCTGTCTGTGTGAAATAACACCCAAAGTACTTAATTTGCTGATATTCTACTGATCTTTTAGCACGTATCAATATTGGATACTATTCTAAAGCTAGTTTTGTGTGCAGGCATGCTACCTGCTTCAGCAGAGGGGTTGTCAGATATTTTTTCAAGCTGGCCATTGAAAGGTGCAGCATTTTGATTTAATTTGGTTCACATCAGGGATGCACTGTGTTATGAGAGCAATATTGTATCAGTGGATAATTGCTTGAAAAGCTTCTAGATATTGGCTAATACAAAATCTTTGCTGATATTTTCAGCTGAAATTGGCCGTTAATATGCCATGCATTGGCAAGATGGTCAAACGTACCACAACGGTTTACCTCATTATCATCAAATGCCCACTTTAATGAATGAACATTATCATTCAAGAGTATGATGTCTTACTTCACATCTATTTCTAACAAAAATGGACATTCTCCATGAAAGAAGCAGGTCAGTTTCAGTTAAGTGAAGGCTTTTGTGCTCTTGCAATATAAAAAAATCTGTATCCATAATGCTGATAATGACTTTAGAAATATTGCAGATATCCACAAAATTCTTCTATTGCTGATGTGCTTTTTTGCCCCTTTTGCACGAATAGATATCTTTGCACCGGTGGTATAACCATATATGATATGACAAAGGACTCATGAATCTCTACAGCTGTTTTGATGAGATCAAAGATTATTGATGTTTGAGGGGCAACCATCCTTCTATTAGCCCAAGATCAAAAGGAGGAAGTGCCAGTTATAACAAATCTTAGAGTAAAATGATACATCAAATCTTAGGATGTAGACATAAAGATGTGTCCAAAAACCACACCACCATTCTCCAGAACAGATAAAAAGATGGCTTCTCTCCTGCTGAACCTTGGAAAGTTACTTCAGATTCTATCAAGCAATCCACATTTTTGTCTGTCCGTACTGGCGTAAGTGTAGTAATGTGGAATTCTGATGTGAATTTTGATCAAACCAGGTTTTATAGATACTAGTTGATGCTTAGTCTTAACGGTGCACAGTGTGTTGTCTATGTGCCGTTACCTATTATAATAAGCTTCAGTGTTTGGACCTAAATGTTTTCAGAAACAGAGGAACAAAGTGGCGAACTGCTCCATCAGGAAGCGTCATCACTTTCTATGTGCCAACTGTGAGCTTCAGTGGAGTGGCCCATTGTGACGATTATTACGGCAGACACATGAACTGTATTTAATGTAGCCGTGTGAGCACTCTCTCGTTCAGCCACATCGGACCGCTGTTTCTGGGTTCAGTGAGGTGTTTTATCAGTCAGATGCACCACTGATCTGTTCACACACTCCAGATGACTGCACCGCATTACAAAAATAACCATTCAAAACAGCTACAAAGCGAAAGGAGCCGGGGCATAACATTCTAATAATAATTCTGGATTAGAGATGTGCATGTTGTTCTCTTCAAAATTAGCAACAGGGTCCAAACAGAGCCAACTCTAAAATAGCAAAAAGCAGCATGTCCTTTGTTTGATATGATCTTATTATGCAGCAGAGGTTTTCTGAACACGTGTTGTCCTGTGAGAAAAACAAACAGGGCTCAGAAAAGGGAGAAGTTATTTATTTACCTGTCACAGAAGTAGAACTGATGCTGACAACTTCAATGATCTTTTTCTTGAAGTCATCCTAAATTTCCACAATACCCTCCGTGGACTTCTGTGTTATCGAGCCAGTTGTAAAAATGTTTTTGTGTTAGAATATTAAACCTAAAAGAAGTCAACAACGAGGGACTTCTATATGTTTCCAACGTAGCAACTAAAATCAGATGAAACAAACTAAAATTGATTTGTGATTTGTTTTCTCCTTGAGCAATAACTGAAAATTAAAAACCCTTTGTACTTGTACTTTTTAATTAATTTCTTTAGTTAATTTAAATTGTATCCTAAAGCTGGGAAATTATTTTTTATTCATTAGTTTTATTCTCGATTACAAATACGGCCATGATAGGCTTGAGAGTCAAACATGAGAGTGATTTAACGGTGGTTTATCAGTATTTTCTGTGTAAATAATGTAAAATATTAAACACAATAGCATTAGTATCATTCTGGAGTGTTTTCTTTTTGTTCTTTTGACGGATTTTCTCAGTATTTTGCCATATTTCTGATATTTTTCTCTGTGTTTTACAGTCTTTTTTGTCGTTGATTGTCCTTTTCATCGTAGTTTGTTTTTTATGGATTCCATAAATAGTAATTTTAGAAATACTGGAGGAAGAAATGTCGAGATCTCTGTCTTCAGCTTGACAGGGACTACCATCAGTAAAAAATCACCTGGACATGGTCTAATATAACAGGCTGTAACATGGACACTACATGCTGTAGTCAAACAAAAATGTTTGAGTTTATGTAAAATAGGTGAAGTTTATTTTTTGTCATCTCAGAAAATTTCTACATGTTCATTTACAATTGTTAATGAAGAGAATCCTGTTAAAAAGTCAAATCCGTTTTTATTCTTTTCTTGTAATCAAACACTGTTTTGAGCATATATAACATATAACTGTTTTGAGCAAATACAAATACAAAAATGAGGATTGTAGAGGATTAGATGCGCTCATGACTGAGCAAATATGCCATGGTTCCTTATCCCAACACACTGACAAGGTAGATACAAAGCAGAGCCAGTACAGGGAGAAATATGCATGGACTCTTATACGCGAAATCAGAAAATACAGGTTTTTTAACTGAGCAGTGCAATATTAGATGTGGAATTAGTGCATCCCTGTCAAGATCTTGGACTTTTTTTAAATTAGATTTCAACATTGGATTGAATTTTTAACCAGCAGAACATAAAAAAAGATTGCTTGACCTTACCATGGCTGCTTTGGGTGGAGGACAGGGATGAGTGACCATCAACAGAAGTCAGAAGACTAGATGATAGACTTCATCCTGAGCTGATCATCCAAAGTGCTGATACATTCAATGTTTATTTAATGAATCAACAAAATACTACTGTCAGTATGTCAGCATTGGCAGATAACAACTTACAAAGTATAATATTGGAACTTACAGATATGAGCTTTTCTTAAAATATCTTTCTGCAAGTATGAAAACTGCTGTGGGTGTTTATAGTCAATGTATGTGTCGGCCATACATGCCCCTTATATCAAGTGAATATCAGTAGAATGTATAAATGTACCAAAACTCTTTACCTTACTATCACTGAATGTCTACATTTAAAAATCAATAATATAATTTATTAGAATAATTTTCTCTTGTTATACAACGGTTTTTAACACAGATAAACTGCCCCAGTGTGAGGGAAAGGTCAGTTTTAGTGAAGCCAAGACTGTTTTCTCTTGAATAAAAATACTGGCTTTGATATTGGTATCTGTGATGATTACTTTGAAAAAATTGGCAAATCAGATATTGACAAAACTCCGATTATCAATCCAATTATTTACCGATTCCCTTATTGATTTTCTTACCAATTCCTGTGGATTTATTGGAAAGGAAAAATGGAAATACCCTGTTTAAATATACCCCCAGGAATGTTTTATAACTTTTGTTCTTCTCATCCTTCTTGATGTAGTGAATCGTTGACTCATTCATACCGTAATAGCGGCCTACGGAAGCATAACTCTGTCCTTCCTTCAACATGTCAAGAAGTTTCACCTCCTGAATCGTCAGGAACTTTCTCTTCTTCTTTGGCTCACCAGAAGCCTGAGCTAATGGGCATTTGGGTGGCATCCTTGGGGATATCAATAAAACACAAACACAAAATCAGCGCACAAAACACTGAAGTTATGCAGAACACTGATCACTGTAGAGAGACATGCGGAACTGAGAGAGAGCAAAGCAAGAAAAAAATACCAACACTCTGATTGGCTGAATCGGTATGTACAGGCATTATGTTGTGACGTGCAAGATTTAAACTGCTAAACATTGCTGTAGAATGCCGCAAAATGGTGAAAATGTACGCGATATCGAAATTAATAGGTCTTACAGAAAAAAAAACACGAAATACAGGGACCGCGAAAACTGAACTGCGATATCACGAGGGGTTTACTGTATTAAAATAGCTAAAAATTCATCAGACACTGGATGTTATACATTTTGCATCATTTTGTGTACAACTATGCCACAGTTTTGACCACCTCTGTCTCCTGTCTTCCGTGACAGGACTGCCTCATGAGAGCACGGTGTCCTTGATTTGCAGGGCATGCAGAACGAAATGCAAGAAACTGATGAGGGAATTAATAAGCAAAACGACTAATGATTTTGATTCCTTGAAGGAGTTGTTAATGAGCTCTTTTTTAATATAATTTTAAATTTTTATTTACCAATAAGTGTATACAAACAAATATGTGTGAACAGAGAAATATGTGCATAGCAAGTTGTGGTGTTGATTTACAAAATTCTATAAATACATTAAAACAAGGGGGTAGAGAAAGAGGAGAGAAAGCAACCAAAAAAAACAGAGAGAGAGAGATAAGGGCAGACAGACAAAGAAAAGGGAGAGACAAGGAAAAACAGTGTAGCTACCAAATGATCTTAAAGGTGTCGTGTGTAGAAGTTGGCAGCATTTCGCCGGACAGAAATGGTGAATATAGGATATAATGTTTCTATTTGTGTGTAAAGTCTGTCGAACTACGTGTACAGTCATCCCCATAAAACTTTCGTCTTGTTTTTATTAAGTTAGAAAAAGCTTTTCATATTTATGTACCATGGGTCTCACCTTTGTGAAGGCTGACATAACGATCCGCCATGTTGTCTACTGGTGGGTTTTGGGGACAAAAAGAGGGAAACGCGATTTTTTAATACGAGTCTGGCCGCCGGTCCTGAAATCTACCTGGATGAAGAAGAAGAGAGAGAGAGAGCGGGTATTACAAGAGAAGAAGACGGCGGCTCTCATCGCTTAGTGATGTGATGTTTTGTAGCGGACATGCTCATTCCAAAATCTGAATGCTAGATGTCGCTAAAATGCCAATTTCTACACACTGCACCTTTAAATGAAACAGAGTGATATATTTTGCAGGAGTTTCATGATGACTTAGTTATTGTCACTTTCCTTTGAGATTCAAATAAGGTTTTTTTTGTCCTTTTCCCTTCTCCTCGTCATGTTGTTAATGATTCTCAACCGGAATTGGTTTTCGATTCCCATCCCTTGTTAAGACACTAACATTTAATGGGAAAATTGGTATTTACATGTTTTGTTGGTTTAGACTAATCCTGCAAATTTGCCCTTAAACTGGGGGCATTACTGATAGTAAACAAATAAAGCACAAGTTGGAATGTGCCTAACCCTCGTGATAAAACTGCTTATTTGTCTAGTCTTAACAGATACTTTGATTCATATCTCTGTGCTCAATACTCAGCATATTCAGTAGTTGTTGTCACTGAGTGTCTTGATGTTGTCCGCTCTCTGATCCTATCATTAACTGTTTGTTGGAGAAAGCAGTCACTCATCCGTTTCATTCTGTCTAATCACCAGTGAAAATGTCCTTTATTAGCACTCCTTTTTGCAGACAGAGGCTGACTCAGTGTCTCTTTGTCACTGTTTTGAAACTCAATAATCTCTTTGAAATCTGGCTCCATTGTTAAAACTCATGTTAATTATTGCACTTTGTTTCACCTGCAGTTAAAGTTAAATCCTGGAACATTTTCTCACCTGCCTTTTCTCAAAGAAGAGTCTAAAAAAAGTGGCAGCTCGCCGTGCAGAGGTGTGCACTAACTCTCAGGAGGCAGATTATGATGCGTTCTCCGTGGCCTGTCACGTTCAAGGAGTAATTAGTCGAGCCGTCTAATCGAGAGCTTAGTGTTTGAGACTCTCATCACAGTATGCTTTCCTTTAATGACCCATAAAATGCTTGCCGTGATTATTGTCCAAATGAGTGTGTTTTGTCACACTTTCAGGCACATTCACTTGGGCTGAATCCAGCGTTCTTTTGGGCTCCTTCCAACAGCAATAGGAAAAAATGATGCTGAAGGAAGTTGGATGTTCATGCTGTTCCTGCGCTCGGTGACCTAGTCCAAGCTTCAATTTCTCTCTGAATATGATGAGAATGAACTTGCGTGGCAAGACGCATTATGAAGAAATAATCTGATATATTTTATGGAAAATACGGCACCGTGATAAAACTGTAGATGTGAGTAGATATGTGTGATATCACTGCTGCTCGGGGGACGTTTATTAAACACTTTTTGCTGACTTGGCTGCCGGAGTCGACCTAATATCTTACAAAATCAAATTATAACTAGAACACTATTCATGATGCAACAGATAAGACTTTTTTGTTTTGCTGTGGTTGCTGTTCACTGACTTAAGAAGAAGACAAAGGAAAACTGAGTGATCTCGTCAAAGCTAGTTGGTAGAAGATCAATCACAATGATGACGTGAGATATTCCAAAATTTACCCATTCTCCACCCATGCAGACAGCATATTTTTATCTAAATAAAAGCCTTTTTATCCTCTTTATGTTCATATGAGAGGATGATCTCCCGAGGATGAGATCAACAGGGTTGGGAGCCATTAAAAGCTGGTCCCTAATTTTCTGACTCCTCAGACTTGTTTGGTTCTGATGCTATCAGCTCCTTGATCAAGGCGTACACACACAGCCCTGAATAATATGATTTAATTTAAAGTTTTATGAATGGATTTTTGATGATAGTTCTGGCAAAAGGCAACAGAAACACATCACAGATACACAGACCGAGCTAATCATGTTAGCACATAGCTGCTCAGTTACAGAAACAGAGAAACAACATCACTTTATTGAACTGGAGCCTTGTCTTGAATGCAAACTCAGAACTTTAAAGGCTCAGTAGTGACATTTTAGACATTAATATAGTGGTTGTCAGGTGTTTCCTGATAAATAGATAAATTGAGGGTTAATACCAGTCCAAACAAAGAGTGAAGTCAAGCTCTCTACTTTATTCACAGTGTTACAATTATATGTAGCAGACGCTTTTGTCCAAAGCAAAGTACATTTTGGAGTAAGTACAACACAAGCAGGAATCTTGAGGGGACAAAAATAGTAAGAGCAACAAACTGCTTGAAGTCCATTTGGACACAGGTGCTGCCATGTTGTGCTGGAGGCAGTGATTTCTTTCTTTTTTTTTTTTTTAACCAAGCAACTGACAGAAACTTTGCCAAGTAACTTCAATAATACCAGCAGCAGCATCGTCATCAAGTCCTCACGTTATTGACATCAACATCATGTTAAGCATCAACATTCTCAGTGCCGAGTTATCCACAAGGAGCCGGGCCTTAAACCTTCTACCAGAGAAGAGTCGAACTAAGTGCATACGTGTTCGCCAAACAGTTGTGTCTTCATCTTTCCCTTAAAAGTACATAGGGACTCTGCTGCTAATCAAATGGAGTCGGGTAATTCGCCATTTGGGAACAACAGAGGAAGAGAGTCTAGCTAGTGATTTTAGCCATGCTGAGATGGGAGCACCAGGCGTCTTTTACTGGCAGAGCGTAGTGTCGACCTGGATGAGAGATTCCAGGTAGACAGGAGCCATTCTTGAGAAGTAGAGCTTTGATTTGGATTCAGTCTGCAACTGGAAGCCAGTTCACTGTGGCAGTGAGACACTTCCTTTAGCTTGTATATGTGTCAATAAGAAAAAAACATCCCTGCCAAAAAAAAGAATCACTAAAAGTCAAAAATGTTAAAAAGATCCTGTCATAATTTTGAGATAAAACGTCATAGTTAGACCAGTAATTAAATCTTGTAATTAAATCCTAATATAATGTTGTTGTTTTTTTACTTTTAATCATGCTTATTTTTGTTTAAATCCTACTGTTCAAATTTTAAATCAGGTCTTTTTTTAAAGCTTTGATTTAATAATTATGACTTTTCATCTCATTGCGGACATTTTTTAGCCCTGAATTATTGCCTTTCATCTTGTGATTTTGACTTGTACTCTTGTTTTTTCAACTTAATGTATCACATTTATATTTTTTATATCTCCTTTTGACTTTGTATCCAAGGATTCTGACTTCCCATCACATAACTATAATTAATTATGTCATTCCATAACTCATGTGATTTAAATTTTTACCTTATAATTTTGGGATTTAACCTCTCAATTATGATACATTATTCAAGCTTGGTGTCTCACATTTTCAACTTTTCATCCCACAAATTTGACTTTAAACGTAAAATCTATGTCATTTCACACCATAACCATGATTCTATCTCTTAATTTTAAGTTTTTAATAAATATTTTTAACTTTTTATCCCACAGCTTTGACTTTTAAACTGAACATTTTCAGACTTAATCTCAAAGTTGTGACTTTCATACCAAAATCATAACTTCTATCTTGTACACTGGGATAGGCAATGCAGGGTATACAACCCAACAATTGGGCTGACTTTTGACTGAGATCTCTGCTTCCGATGTGATGTCCTCTGTCTCTCTCTTTGTGCCACACCACACACTGCAAGAACAAAACTAATAAATCAGACAATGTCTGTCTTCGTGTGTGGGCTCTTTCACTGTTTCAGAATCAGTCAAGATTTGGTAATGGAGAAGATAACGGCTGTCCTTCATCTTAGGATGGACCTTTTCAAAACAAGTGAATATTTAAATTTATCAATGTAAAACCTTGTTAAACTGTGCTGTATTAAGAGAACTATCCAGATGTATATGTAATTTATGCAGAGAAACATCAGAAGCAGCCCAATGAATTTGAATTGCTGGATTGTTAATAGTTCAACTGTTTAGCTCATGCATTTCTTACACAAATTTTCTTCTCTCGTGTATATGGAAAAAAAAGAATCTGATGTAACCTAAAGTTTGTGTGGGAATATACATGAATTCTAATAAAAATTTGGTAAAAAAAAAAAAAAAAAAGTCAGTAAAGATTTAAAACAATTTATGTGTCCCAAGGCCTCAGATTGAGCACCTCTATAAACAAGGCAAAAAGTCTACTGCATGAACACTTCTCTTTCTCTGCCAGCTGCCAAAATTAGTTTCTTATCTCCTAGTTAGTGTTAGCGTCAAACCAAATTAAGATGTCCATCCTGTTTCACCTGCAGTTTTTCAGATCTGTTCAAACAGTCGCCAGTGAATTTTCCTGGAAATCTTTTGCTGAAATTTACATCCTGAGCTGGAACTACTTAGGGAAAGAGTTGCAGTCATTTTGGTGAAATGGGATAACATCTCCTCACGCTTTCGGTAAAGGAGGTAAGGAGAAGTGGGTAAAAGAATGTAAGTGTGTGAAGGGACTTGTGACTGTCAGAGACCCCCTGGGGCACCTCTGTCACCTGGAGTGTTGCTTGTTAAACAAATACAGACTTCTTTCATAATCATATTACAGGGATGAAGTGATCACTGCTGCGATTATGTCGACTAACAAAGTTTCTTGGGGTAGAAGACCAGAGTATTTTTTTGTGATAACATCACTACAGCAGGATACGTACGGAATTAAAACTGTCACACCAGACAACACTGATTTTGTCTACATGTGATATGAGGTCAGTCTTAGGCTAAACATGTTCAGCTGTACTCTTGTGCAAATGTTCAAACAGCAGCTCAACAAATGGCTTCTAAATATGAAGCTGTAGGTAACTCAGACATTCCTGGTGTTAAAGTCAGTATGAAGATCAGAAAGGCATGATTAGGGCGTCAGCGGGTGATACACGGGTCAATCCTGGAGCCAAAGGTTGGAGACAAAGGGTTGATGCTTTCATGAGAAATAGTTGCAGTTTGCCTCTTAAAGTAGGGGTTGTCAAAACACAAGACTTTCCCATGTTGGGTTTTTAAGATTGCTATTATTGTGTCTCTGATGTGGTATGCTTGCTTCGGCCTTGTGACTCTGGTTACACATTTCAAAAATTTATAGTCCAACCTCCCCAACTAAAGACTGGAGAGTGTGATTGTATTTGGGGGTATTTGCAATAAATAGCTGTCCAAATTAGGGATGGGAATTGATAAAAATTTTGTTGATACCAATTGATACATTTCTGCTTATCAATCAACTTCTTGAAAGATTCCTTTGTCGATTCCTGCTGATTTTTAGAGTGGAAAAAAGTTCACCTACACAGGTTTTCAATGGCAAAAATGTCAAAAACATGACACTCCTGATATCCAGTGCCATGCTGCATAGATACATTCTTCTGCAAGTGGGTAGTGTTTCCACTGACTGAAGCAGCATGTGTCTTTTTGTCAAACATTAAGACACGGTTTAGACCACTTCTGCCCAATGTCCCCATGAGTTTTGACTTCTTTATCATTTCTGCTGACTGCCTCTGATTCAAGTGTGACATCCTTAATTTGCCAAGCATACCAAACAAAATGAAAGGAATTGATAATTGAATTGTTAAGCAAAAAGACTAACAATATTGATTCCTTAAGAAATTTGTCATCAATTCTAAACCAGAGTTGATTTTAATATCCATCCCTAGTCCAAATGTTCCTAAAGCCTAATACGCACATGAAGATTTTTTTTTAAAAAAGCAACAAAGCCTGCACTTGTCTGCAATTGGTCTGTTCCTTTCTTGATGACAGTCTGTGTTAAAAACAGATGTGAAGCAAGAAAAGCAACACTTTATTCTTTAATAAATCCTACTTTTGATTTATGAAAGTGGATGTTCTGTTAACTCACTCAAAATAATAATAATAATAAAAATAAATAATTTATTATTTTTCATATATATAAATGTTTTTTTTCTTTGTCGTTTTTTTTTTTTTTTTTTTTTTTTGCTTCTGAGCTTGTTCATGTTTTGGTTTAAACTGCTCTTCTGTTTCATTTGCGAGCTGAAAATAACACCAAATAGTAATGATAAATTCTGACAATATTACAGCAAATAAATTGGATATTTTGGCCAATTTGCAAGGCTAAAATACATGTAATACATAAACTCATACATAAATAAATATAATCAAAATTTTCTGCTGATACTAGACTCTGCTTCACATCACATTTTTTAACAAAAATAGGCAGATACTAATCAGTGCCAACATCAGTCAGGGCACTTTTATAATTGACCAAAATAGATCCACATTTAGACTAGAAAATCCAATTCGCTACACCAGATCTTGTTTGAAAATGATATATTACTATATCTTAAAATCTCCTCATTTTTCCCTGCTCTATGCCAGCCTGATCTAAATTAAAAGTAAGATGTTTAAGGTCTACCACCAACTGGATAATTAGGTTCTGAAAAAAAAAAAAAAAAAAAGTCATATATCCCCTGCACTAGATTTGATATAACCAAAGTGGAAACTTGTGTTACGTCAAGCAGTTACATCAGAACAGATTTTGGCCCACAGGGATGAGATTCAAACATGAACTGGTGTGGAGAGCTGGATATTTGGTGATCTGCCTTCAGGGAGAGGGTGATGTTGTTATGGGAGGATGTGAACATCTTCTCCTGCTGAGGCTGATGAATGTTTGGAGAGCTGTGCGTCAAATTATTGTGAAAGCAGAATGAGAATCTGTCCTCCCCTTTCTTTTGTAATTCAATTAGGCTCCAGAAAAGGACGCTGCAGATGCTGTCAACCACCCCGCGCACAGGCTTAAATACAGTATCATTGGATCCCAAAAGAGTCATTGATCATCCATTCATCACATGTGCCCATTAATTCCACATGAGCTAAATCATCCTGTCAAGACCCCAAATTACTCCTCTGCTCTGTAATTTTGGGCCACTTTAGGGTGGGTATGAGTGTGTGTGCATGTGTGTGTCTGCCTGTCTCCTTCCCTGTTAGGAACAATTTGAGAATTGGTCTGAGGACGTTTTTGCAAAATGAGGTCATTGTGACCGAGCTCACTTCCCCACAGTTAAGTTGGATTAATGCAATAAGAGGAGGAGGCGGTGGATTAAGGTTAACTTCAGGTAAAGGGTGGAGGGTCAAGGGTAGAATATGGGTCACAAGATGTTCAAGGGATATTTCAGTGTTTTTGAAGATGGGTGGTATGATGTACTAGATAACAGTCAGTAAAGGGGCTAAAGGGCTCTGCAGTGCTGTACCTTTAAGAAAAACAAGCTCAGACCACCAGTAAGGTACAATGCTGTTGGCTAGTTTAGGTATTGCATGTATGGGGTTTGAGAAGATTGAGGCTTTAATTTAAAATCTAACCCACTTGTAAAGATTCTAATTACCGTAATTTCTCGGTTATAACGTACATTTTTTGCTTTTAAATAAGCTCTAATTTTTTTAGTGCGTATTATACACAAGTACAAGCAAAATACTTAAAATATTTCGGCTCGCCAACATCGCAATTGCAACACATCTGATACAAAAAGCCAAAATATTCTCTTTCTCTGCGAAAACACAAGCAAACACAGGGCGCTGCCGTCTTGTGAGAAAGTGCACGCAAAATAGCTGCGCTGTGATTGATTGAAGACATCTGTTGATAGCTGCTCTCTGATTGGTCTGTACACTACGACTGAGCTTGCTTGGGCAGAAATCGAGAAATTGCGCACGCGTGAAGCAAAAGGTGTTTCCGCTTCCGTTTGAGAGAGAAAATCGTGTACGGTAATTGTTGTAAAAATACTGAAATTTTATTGATTAAAACTTTGAATAATGGTAATTTTTAAGTTGTCTGAGAGAGTAAGGATGGGCAAAATTTAGGTGCTTGTTATATTTGAGCACAGTATTTTCCAGACAAAAATCATGAAAGTATGGGGTGCGTGTTATAATCAAGTGCATGTTATAATTAAGAAATTACGGTAAACTGCTTTAAAGTTATTTTGGCATTATTTCCACAGAGCTGTCACCTATTGGATATTGTCTCATTTTTTGGACTGTTCTCTGTGAACCTTTGCTAGTATGAATTTTAAGTCTGTAATTTTAATTTAAGTAAGCTTTAAAATATTATCCATAAAGCATAGAGATTTATGCTCTGCTCTGGGTCAGGAATAGAGCCACAGAAGCTAACCAAACACCACACACATGGACACACACTGATGCTCTAAACTTAAGGCTGTCACACAAAGACTTTACTGCCCATATACAGAACATGTAAGCATGTCTGAACTGATATAAGTGAGAGATGAACATTTTACTCCTCGTCAGTCTTGCGTCTGAACCGGCCGTGATAAAGTCTCCAGATAATTGCCCCAGTCTGTCTCCGGATATTTTTTTTCATGCTTCAGAAGAAAATCTCATGCTCACAGCCATAGAGATAGTTTTGCATAAAAAAAACCTTGTAGATCAGCAATTTCTGAAATATTCAGAACAGCTTGTCTGCCACCAACAACCACGCCACTTTCTAAGTCACTTAAATCACATTTCTTCACCAGCCTGATGCTCAGTTTGAGCTACAGCTGGTCATCTCGACTATGTCTACTTGCCTAAATGCATTGGTGAGGCTATTAGATTGTCTAGTTTTCATTAACAAATAGTTGAATGGGTGTACCTAATAAAATGGCTGAAGAGTTGGGCAGTCACTTTCCCCAAAAATCAAACTCCATCAGTTTTCAGAATACACGCTAATAACAAAGATATAAGAGGGACTGAGCACCTGACGATCCCCTGATTGGTTTGGTTTAATATGCTTGTCACATATTATAAGCTTCCTGAAATTATTTTCTAATCATGCTTTTGGGGAAGCAATCTGATAAACTGTCCTTACACTGTTAAATAATACAAAACAAGCTCATAAAGTTGCTCAATAATAACATTAGGCCGCTTATCTTACATCATTGGTTGAACTAGTTCCTGCCCCCCCACCCCCCAATTTTAAAATCAACTTCTCCACTGTTTAATCATGCACTCTGCTCCTCTTCTCTACTTTATGTTCAGTATAGTGATTAAAAGATTACCAGCTGATCATTGCAGGTTGGTGATGTTAAACTTAATACGTTTTTTTTTTTTTAGTACTTTTGTCGGTCACCTACGTGCATGTCCCAGCTCACCGGTTCCTGTGTTGCAGCCTGGATAATTGAGGTTAAAGGATTAGACAAAGCTGTCACCGTCATGTGGAAATACACTATTCGCATGTCCACGTGTTTGCTTATGTCAGTTACTCCTTAAAAGTGTCCTGGACTGTGACGAGTGCTCTTCTGTTCTCCTTCTTTGATGAAGGAAAAGTATAGCTTATGTAGATGTTACTCCACTACCTGATTAATTTTATGACTAAGCTACTGAGAAGCTATTTGATTCATAGAACAATGTTATGTGAAAATGTAATTAAGCTATTAATGACCCTATTTGTAGTGAAGTTACTGCCCATTATTGTAGAATACAACTACCACAAGACCCTCTGATACATTAAGATACTATACCATGCCCAGACTAAAGATAGTTCCATGACACAATCTTTGTTCTCTGCCAAAAAGGTGGATTGCTCCCTCCAGGTGGTGAATGAGTCTTTGCCCCAAGAGAAGGAGTTCAAGTATCTTGGGGTCTTGTTCATGAGTGAGGGTAAAATGGACCAAGAGATGGACAAGCAGGTTGGTGCAGCATCTGCAGTTTGCAGAATCTGTAGCAAACTGTTGTGGTGAAACTGCAAGGTGAAACGCTCAGTTTACTGCTCCACCTTTGTTCCAACCCTGAACCATGGCCATGAGCTCTAGGTGTTGACCGAAAGAATGAGATCGCGGATTCAAGCAGTTGAAATGTGATTCCTCAGGAGGGTAGCTGGGCCTTAGAGTCAGGTTGAGGAGCTCAGACATCCAGAGGGAACCCAAAGTAGAGCCGATGCTCCTTCACATGAAAGGAGTCAGTAAAGGTAGGTCAGGCATCTAATAATAATAATAATAGATTTTATTTATAACGCACTTTACATTTGAAAACAAATCTCAAAGTGCACAGTACAAAAAAGTACATCTAATTATGATGCCTCCTGGTTGCCTTCCTGTGGAGGTTTTCCAGGCACGCTCAACTGGAAGGAGACCCAAGGGCAGACCCAAAACTCACTGGAGAGATAATATATATCCTATCTGGCCATAGGATGCCTTGGTTCCCCCAGGAGGAACTGGAAAATGTGGCAGAGGGAGAGGGAAGTCTGGGTTTTCCTGCGTGGCCTGCTGCCCCTACAACCTGGCCCTAGGGCAGTGGAAAATGGATGGATTCACAATCATTTTAGGATATTTTACACATTTAGGCATATTGAGGAATACAAAATGCCACTTTAAAGGGTTTAGGATTACTGTATTTATTTATTTTTTCTTAATGCTATCAGACACGCTGCAGACTGATTTTTCTTCTTTTCTTCTGCTGCTGTCAACTTCTCAATTGGCCAGTTCACTTGTTTTAATGTCACCATCACCCATGTCAGTGATGCCAACATGAGGAGTCATGATTTGGCCGCTTTAGAGAAGCTTGACTTTTCAATCAAAATATTGATATTTAGCTCCTGAACTTTAATAATAGTATCACAGAAGTGAAGAGTCCACCCCACGTATTTATTGCTCTCTCAGCTCTCTCGTCCTTTAAAACTGTTCCGCCATCATCCGTGCTGATGTACTGTAGTAGTGAAGATTATCAGATGTATCGGTGTGTCGTCACAGACTGGAAAAGAGAGGGTTTTATATGACAAGTGTGGGCGGGTGATTGATGTCTGTCTCCCAGCTGCTCTGTGTTTGCCCATGATGCTTTTTCTTCTCTGTGTTTATCACTGATGCATGAAACTTCTTTCCACACGCAGCTTCAGTCTCTATATGTGAGTGTAGTTGTGTGACTGTACACACAAACACAACATATGTTTTAGTCAACTCCTGATCTTATTGTCGTAATTGTGACGGGAAATGCCACACAGGATGTGGTGTGAGGTTGAGAGACAGATGAATGTGGAAAAGGCTCGTGATGCAGAAAAGAGATATCTGGTTTTTAATATGGGGATTAGTGGGAATATGACATTCTGGCTGCTCTGTATGTGACTTTGAGGCGATCCTGTTACACACAGTAAATAGGAAATTAGAGACTGTGTCCGAAGCTTATACTCTGAGTGACACTTTGTTAAAGAAATGGAAAGATAAGCCACAGCAATAAAACACAGCTCATCTGATCAAAGTCACAAAATCTATGGTATGTTAGTCTGGAAACACTGTGAAAAGATGGTATTCAAAAAATGTAGAAAGATTCCCAACTATGGTTTAAGGAGATTACACTGAGCTTGTTCAGGTCAATTGGGGTCAGATAGGATGATGGAAATAACTGCCGCACAAACTAATCATATATAATAAAGCTCAACAGATGCTCAGGCTCCGCTCTGACCTCAATTTTCCATGGGAACAGCAAGAATATGTCAAAATATACAAAGGATTGTTGGCTTTAGAACAGTTATATAAGTCATTACATTTCAGATTCATCACCTAAAAGTGCCATACAAACTTGTTCATGCCGTTCACTTTTAAAATCACCCAAAACTCCAGTTATCCTGGGCATAATCTGTCACTTTGAATGAACTACAAAAACCAGTGTCACTGTGGGGTCAACAGACCCCAGTAAGACTTTATTTTTCAAAACCAAGGAAGCACAGTTAGTGACTAGAAAAGCAAAGCCTTTAACCTGACACACTAGATGGACTGTTCAGTTTATTTCACTCGTCCATATGGGAAAGAACCCATAGAAGGCGTTTGGGAATGGGCAGACCCTTTCGAAAGCATATCCAATAGGGGACTGAATGATCATTGCGTCAATTAGATTTTATTGCAGATAATATAGCAGATGGGAACCTTTGCTGCAGTCTAAAGGAAATAGAGTAAGCCACTTTGTAAATTAAACTCTTGAACAAAACATGCTGGAAGTGGAGAGAAAATATCCTTTCTATAGAGAAGTTTGTCATGTTGTTAGTTGTTTTTCATTTACTAAAGAAATACAGTCCAGATCTGATAAAACATCTACTGAAGCTGTTAGTATCTATGCAAATCTCCATACAAACAGTAACTTCCTGCTGTCATCTCGCTTGAAGCTCCCACCTCTTCCTTAAAGGATGTGTCTTCCGGGCTGCTCACAATCAATGTAGATTGAAGCTTGGCAAGATGGATCTGCCTGATTACAGACAATGAATCTGGCAGATTTAGCTGAAAGATTACAAAGCCTTCACTAAGACCCCGTTTACATGAAAACGAAAATGGAGAGTTTTCATTGCGTTTACACAAGAACAGTGCCTGAATCTGCAAACTTTTGAAACCAGGGTCAAGAGTGGAGAGTTTTGAAAACGTATCCGTGTCTGTCTCCATGTAGACAAGAAACGCTGACGTCCCACCATGCGCAGTACTCTTTCACATGAAGGATGCACGCGCATACCACGAACAACAACAACAGCAGTTTCGGCCGTCTACTGAGCAACATGTGTGCTGCTTATCGTGCTCAGTTTGTTATCCAAACAAACTATCCAGACAGATTTGTTGTTCAGACAAAAAACTCCTGGGTCTTCGTGTGTCCACTCGCCATTTTTGTTCGTGAAAGTTTGTCTTCACCGGAAAGCGTATGCATGTTGTAACACCGCTGTTTCTTGACAAACCTACATCGCCATCTACTGGCCTGGCATGCACACTACAGCGTTTCAGTTGTTCACGTGTCTCCGTGTGGATGCGGTTTGTTTTTGAAAATGCAAAGGAAAAACCTTTCCGTTTCTGGTGAAAACATTGTTGTGTAAACGGGGCCTAAAATTTACCTGTTCCTTTGACTTTGACCTACTTTCAAGTCTAATGAGTCATGTAAGGCCTGGACCTTCTACTGTCTGCTTTAATAAACAAAGAGAAGCAACCCCCTAAAAAAAGTTGGAGCTTCTCTGCTGTAGCTGCAGGTTAGTCATCATCCTCCACTCCAAATCATGGAAAGGTCCCACAAACCCATAATTGTGTCCCATAATGTAACAAAGCTGAGTTAAAGTCCATGTTAAACTAATAATATCTCAATGGTTTTCTTTACAAGGTGAGGCAACACTCAGTAAAAGAATATCCCAGATTGTCCAAAGGTTTGGCAAAAGGAAAATTTAGATTTCTTCCAAAAAAAGATAAATGAAATTGGTTGGAGGTGAGATTTGTTTTAAAGAATAGATTTGCCAGTTCCCCAGCTAAAAACAATCCTTTAAAATGTGTTAGCTCTATAACAGAGACTGAACCAAAGAATAGAGAAATTGGTCAGACCTTTCAAAAAAGAATGGATGCCAAGCAGAGGGAAAGTACAGAGCATGCAGGGCAGTTGAGTAACCTCTTTAATCACCTCAAAACGAAACATGTCAGTGAGCAGCAGGAATGTTTGAGAATGAACTCCAGCCCAGACACAGTCGCTCTGCTACATTTAGTAAATGTAGACGTCACCGACTGTGTTTTCTTTTGGCACTTTTGTGAGTACAAACCTGACATTTTATCCTCTGAGGTTGTTGTTTTAGCAGCTATGTTGCTGTTTCAATATCCGCTCAGTATGAAACATTTTATGCAACAATCTTGGATAAAAGCACGCAATCCACTGGTGGACAATAACAAAGTATATCTGCTGGTGTGCTAACTTGGACCAGTTTCCTAAGAATCTGCATTTTTTTAAGAGTATGTTTTACTTCTTGCCATTATATTTGTAAGAAAAGTAAATGCTTGACTCCTCTACATTTCTATATATGTTTTGGTCAACAACTTTACTTTTGAACTGAAGTCAACTGATAAATTATCAACTCTAAAATCTTATCTGAAAGACAGCAAATTGTGTTTGCATATTTCTGCATGGGGTTGTACTCCCATACTTGTATGTGACATGCCTCCATAGTTGAATGTAGAGGAAGTGCAGCCAAACATTTCTCAAATCAGACAGTTTATTTAGTGATGCTATTGATGGCTACAAGATGGCTGAACTCAAAGTTTATTTTGAAGGTATTTGAGGGTAAATACAGACTTTGCGGGCCTGCAACATATGGCACCAGTTACATAAGTTCTATCTTCAGTATGGTGAAGAATCCACACTAAAATCTGTGTTGGAACTAGTTAAATTCTAAGTTAGCTCAGTTGCAGCACAGACTTGTGAAGTGGAATGTTCAAACTAGTCAATAATATGCTACAGGTATGAGGTTTAAATTTCATTTGTTCAATCATTAAAAATAATTTTTTGTATTTTCATACAGTGCAGCCTCAGAATTCCAGGCAAATGGAACACACCGCATCTCTCTACAGAATAACAACTGTAAGAAACTCTGGGTAACTGCTATTAATAAACACATAGCTGCAAGAATGTGTGGAAAGCATGTCAAAATGTTATGAAAAAGAGTTAACCAACTGGTAATATTAAGACAGTGATAAGATAAAATTAATGTTAACAATGTGAGATGATTTAACAATGCTTTTGTTGCTGAACAGCTGAAATTGTCCTTGCGAAAAGAAAAAAGTGAGAGCAAGAAGGTGATCACATATTTTGAGGGATACTTTCTATCACAGAGAACACATGGCTGACACCAAACAGCCTTTTAGATCCTCTGTTCCTCCTCATCCTTTAAATTATCACACCTTTGTAAATGATACAACATGACAAGCATCTATCACAGAGTACTTGATACCTGTTTGCCTTGCATAGCAGCTGGATCAGCGTGATTTAATGTCCGTATTTAGGTAGATCCATCTTGCCAAGCTCCAATGATTATTAGTGGCCTAGTTCTAATATACACTTGGGTGCAACTTAGACACATCATCAGTGATGTATCCTGGGTTCATTGGGTGTTTCGGGTCTCGCAACATCAGACACCCTCGCCCAGGTGACCCAGCCGGGGTTGATCAGTCCCCGGCTTGTGTCTAAGTAGTTGTTACGGTCCACGGATCTCCCCTCTTGATCCACAGCCATCTGGACGCCTTCTCTGCTGCGTCTGTGATGTTCTTGATGAACAAAAAGTGACTGTTTGTATGAAGATTAGCATGGATGCTAACAGCTTCAGTAGCAGTTTTATTAGATCTGGACCATATTTCTTTATTAAATGAAAACCATACATCAACAGCAAAAGCACTTATCGATAGAAATTTTATTCTTGCTCCACTTCCAACATGTTTTGGCGAGAGTTAGTCCTATGAAGTGGCCTACGTTTTGTATTTATCACGGTGGCAGTGGCGCCCGCCTGCTATGTTATCTGATTGGCCTGTAATTTATATGATTGATGGAATGATAGTCCAGTCATCTTGAAAGGTTCTGTCCATTCCCAAACACTTAAATGGGTCAGCTTCTGTTATGTGCTGGTAAAATAGGTAGGGACGAAAATTAAGTTATGACTTAAGCCTATGTTTTAACTGTAGTGGTGCAACACCTCAAATGTTAGTGTAAACTCAATCATAAGTTGGGACTTTCGTAAAGCTGATTCAACCCATAACTGGTGCTTATCTCCTTTCCTACTCTTGACAAATATGGATATCTGGCTTCTTATTAAACGTGACAGTGGGTTCACTAACTCATAAACACATAACCCAATACAAGTGACTGCTGCTAGAAACTAGGATGTGAGGGGAGTGTAAGTAAACAAACAAAGACACATTTCTGGCTTAAAAAAACAAAACAAACCACTAAAAGCCTCTTTTAACAGATATAATCTGGGATTTGGATCTAAGGGTTTATCAGAAGAGCAACACCAAGTTTATTTGCTGAAAAAACATAAACAAGTTAAGAGGAGCTTCCTAATTCTCAACGCCAAAATTGTACATCCATGGAGTTATCCCCAAAACTTGGTATTAGTTAAAGCTGTGGTGGCAGAAGACCATAGGTACTGGATTCTAGGTCTTAAATACCAAGCTGCACATATATTTAACCCCAAATAAGATCCAGAAATTGCACAGCAGCTGTTGTGAGAAACTGGAGCAAACATCACACACGAGCACACACACAGATGCACACTCGGCATCAGCTGTGCAGCGTGATAAGCCCTGAACTTGAACTTGAAAGAGACTGGTTCAGTATCCTTGGTAATGTACTGTATATAAATAGTTAACTGACTTTAAGCTCAAGGAGACAGTGTTAAGTATCTCACTGTCTTTTCATTGCTCAGCCTCTTAATTCGGATTTTAAGGCGGAAATACTTGGGCTGATAAATAGTAGCGAAGTATCTCAATTCATAGAGGCATAACTCAAGGTAATCCTAATTTTTATGCCTGTCAGTCTGCAGCCTTCTGGCATTAATGTGTTCCATTATGTGTTTGAGTTCATTGTCAGTTCAGGAAGTAATGTGAGGTCCAGGCAGCTCAGGGAACAATAAGGGTGTGGAGGTTAGGAGAGGCTGATGGGTGTTCATAAGCTGTACAAATGTTTGGCCTTTGATATCATTGCATGTTCACTTCCTGTCTCCAACAGACTATTAATTGAACAGGGACCAACATTTTCTCCGTTCTGGGAGAAAATCAAAATGTCTCTCTTGTGTTACAGGTCTTTTATGGTTATTTTATTAAATTCTTCAACACTTAAGAAGCCTTGCAGTGAAGCTCCACTCCACCTCCTTCAAAATGCCCTCTGCCCACCCCTGTCTTATACTGCTTGTTTGAACTGAGAAGACTTTTTCAAATAAAAACTGCTCTTTGTAAGGTTTATTTACTTTTCACCTGCTTTTCAGTAAAACATAATTCTCGTCTCATGGATGAAATTTACATATTGAGACAGAAAAGCTGTTTGAAAGTGGCATTGTCTCCCTGCCAATCACTGTAACCTGCTAACAAAGCATTCTCCAAGCACTTGCTTAAGGGGTGGGAGGTGTCGCCATTTTCAAAATACTTGTCTCCCTAAATATGTAAAATCCATCCATGTCACAAAAAGGGTGGTGTACTGATATGGAAATACAGCTTATGGAGAGGAGTTTAATCTAAAAGGCCTGTCATGTCAAAAGAGTAAGTGCTGGGTGAGCTCCCCATTTTACATTGTCATCATATTGCACTTTGTGGCACTTATGTGAAAATATTTATCATGCTCGAGCTATTTTTGCCACCTGTTTTGGCATCTCAACATTGGCATTCCTAATGGTGGCTCACTTAATGCTATTTTAGCACATCAACAACTATATTGATATAAACTATACCATCTTAACTTACATCCTGCTTAAAAATATATCTATATATTTCAAAAACTTTAGATTTCCCAGCCCTAGGTGTCAGTGATGCTGATCAGTGTCACATAGAGTAGCAGTGTAGAGGGGCTTCCCCCTTATAGAAAAGAGGGTCTCCATTTTCTCATTCAAACTTGGAGTGCCAATGTTGGCTTTATATCTAATGGTTGAAAGTATTTCACAACTTGTGGTTTATTTCAACATGTCCGCTGGTTACTAAAAACTCTTATAAGATGCTCACATGCACACTGAATTCTAATGGAGAAATGTGTTTTATCCTGCTGTTGTTTCATCTACAGTTTAAGCCTAGTGGCTCACCCCCAAATTCCACATAGAGCGAACGCACTGCGAACCGCCGGCAGTCGTACTGCGGAGCACTCCGCTCTCTCTCCAGTCTATCAGAGCATACTCGAGATACGCTGAAAGTCTATTTTCACCACAACCTCAGTTTATGACATGCTTTGTTATCGTGTGATATCGCAATTCACACGAGACATTGTGGCTCTCCGTGGACCTTGTACCCTCCCCTTCCAGCTGCACAGGGCTGCGTGCAGTGGCACGGCGCTTCCTGTGGGCAATATCGCCAACCTTTTGGTCATAGCAAAAGCGCGACACTTCGGTGCACGGTGTGTTCGCTCTTTATGTAATTCCAGGATCAGGTTTTAAAGCCAAGTGCAGAGCATTGACTATAGACAGAATGCAGTGTAGCTTAAAACATGGTGTTAAGCAGTGCTGAAATGACCAGTCACCACAAAGCATAACACTCTAGACAAACTGGGCTCACGGTGGGTTGTGACAGTAGCTTCAACAGAGCCCCTTATATTTACCCAATCCAAGACAAAATACAGGTTCTTTATATTATCAGACTATTTGCATTATCTAATTTGAATACCTTTTAATCTAACCTAGATTTTCAGCCATTTGATAATTATTTTGATTGATTTTTATGGATTAATACATGCAATAAAAAAAATCCTATAACCCATTAAAGGGGTCCTCACTGAATGATATATATTTTTTAAATTGCTTCTTGGGAGGTTTTTGTACTGCTCTATTAAACAAAGTAAGTTAAAGTATTGTGACTTATTATGATGTGTTCCATATATCTTGGAACTTGAACGTGAATGAGAATTACGTTAAATGCGTTCCAGTTACAAGCTGGTAAAATTGGAGTAGCTGAAGATCATCCGACTTCCCAGTGGGAAATTCCAACCTGACATATCGAAGTGACATATCTAATTTGCAACTCAGAATCCAACTTCCAACTGGAACGCACCATTAAAGATGACTTTTATGGTCCTTTTATCAGCATACACTACCACCTGTAGGAGGTCCAAGTACACTACAAAACAAAACAGACTGAACAGCAGCTAAACCAACTTCTGTAATATTACACAAAATATGATGGATCTAAGTGTTGGCCAAGTATGAATAAAAGAGGAAGGATATTTTGCATTGTTATTGTTCAAGAATTTCAAAAAAAAAAAAAATCATTACAAAAGTTAATTGTGAACAAAGTATCCATAGTGTCTCATTGTATCCCCAACAAGTGTACATTATAGTACAAATATGTTTTATTGATCAGAAATGTGTTCAAAACTCAAATAATAAACTGATCCATGCTAGACTTTACTCTGGCTTTTTTATTGTACAGTGACCTCAGTAACCTTGAGCCATGATGAGTGTGCTCATTTCATAATGAGTGGCAGTAACTCCTCATTAAATACTTGCTTCCCAGGGACCCTAAATGACATAAATGGGATCAATCCAATCTTCTGACAGGATCAAGCTGCTTGGTAATTGCAAATGGGAATCCAAGCCACCCTGGCTGGTTGCTGAGAATTTGTGTGTGTGTGTATTGTGTTTGTGGGGGTGGGGGTGTGTGTGTGTGTGTATGGGTGGCTCTGGGAAAGGGAGTGCTTGAAGGAGACTTTGTGACAGTGTCAACAGCCGCACTTTGTAAACTTTAACTTGGATTAAATTAAGTCAGAGTGTGTTAATTGAGTTGATGGTTTTATCCAGTTTTACTTCAGTAAATCCTGTGTTGTCTTGTTTTTGTTGAACTTCATCATTCTCACTTATCAGTGATGTGGATACTGCTTTCGATTATGGAAGCTGTAAACATGCAAAGCACAAATGTTTTAAATGGTACTTTTTGCCAAGTTTAAGGGCTCAGTCCATAAGAGCTTGGGCTGGGGACTGGATGGGTGCCGGTTCAAGTCCTAAACAAAACATACTTGGAAGTTGGTTTAGAAGCTGAGGAGATGCAAGCTGACGTCCTGGGGTACTGCCACTGGCCACAGCAATTGGCAACCCAGCTGAAAGGGGTTGGCTTTCTTTGCCTCCAGGACCTTGGGGCATAGGGTTTGCACCCTTGTGCCCTTAAACTTCATTGCATGTAAACTGAATGCAGCGGGGTTAATACTGCTGGTGGTGCAGACAAGTCGTCAGGAATGATAAATGGCTAAATGATGACCCCTCATGTGCTCCAAAGCCTGACCTGACCTGAATAAAACTGAAGTAGCACTTATTTTAGGTGGATCTACATTGCTGTAATAATGCAGACAAAAAGAGTTGTTATTTTGGATGTTAAACTTTCAGATCAATTATAATTATTGAAAATGTTCTCTCTCAAAGTCTATCCAAACTAGACAGCACTCAGAAAGCACAAACCTCTTTCCTTACATATCGATGTTACACCATTTTTAGTTCGACATTTATTGAGTGAACATAGCGGTTGGCTAGTGGAGGTAATCCAGATCACCACCAAAATCCAATCATATTTAAGTTGGGCCATTACCCGCTTTTATTTCAGAGGACTGTGAGTAGCCTTGGAAATTAGGGACAGAGAATGGGTAATGGCTAGCAAAAAGAGGGCCACATGTTGGAACCAAGACCACAAGTAGCATGAACAACAACTGCATAGGGCTCACAGACATAAGAATCAAGTGATCAGCTATTACTCTTCAAAAGCAGATAAACCACATCAAAAAGCAGGCCCCAAATCATCTTTGTTATTGTGATTTCTTGTTGTTGTGGCTGCCAGATTTGCCTAAGATACATTCTGGTAGCATCACAAAATTGTCTGCAATACCAGCATGATAATTGATCTGGAAACAGCCTGCCTTTGATTATTGTTTTTTGAAGAAGAAGGAGGAGGGGCTTGGTTCTGCTTCGATACTGCTAAAGTGGTGGGTTTAGAGATTTAAAATATGTTATTCTTTGTAAGAAACTATTTTGTAGAGGAGAAAACAACCCATTTGTTGGGTAGGGAGGTTGTCTGAAAAACTCAGGTATCAAATTTGTGCACTGGCTAGACAGGCCCGGAGGCACAGGGCCATCAAAGGCTCACTGAAAGTGTGTCACACTTCAGTTTATCATGTCAGCTCTCAAACTTGGCTCCCTGAGGATTGAACTCATTGGCATCACCCACTAACCTGCTGGAGTTTCAGTACGACTAGGAACAGAATCAGAATTCAACCGGCTCCATGTGACCGTCTGCAGACAGTACCTATCTGTTCATGTATACAGTAGGCCTCTGTTTACACAGCGGGCTGCGGATATGCTTACATAACTGACGTGACTTTTGTCGTCTTTCTTATCAATTTTCACTTTGTCTTCGGGAAATGATGCAGTATCATGTTTGCTTTTTTTGTTTTTCTGCTTGAATGGAGGATTATATGGGTTACATTTAAAAAACATCTACAAATAGGCCAGTAGGTTTAATAATATATTAAGCTTCATCTTTTTAGTTTGTTGTATGAACTGTAGATTTAGTGTCATAGAGAAGAATCAGTGAGGGATTTTCAGCAGAAGCATGTGGAGTGCAGTCGTGTTTTGGGATGGAGTTGAGGGAAAGTGAGGGGCAGTGGTCGGTGTAACATATGGGCCAAACATCACATCAATAATCACTGAATGGCTTTTCACAATATAGTTCTGTTTTTGTTTTCTGTGAAGAGGTAACAAACGGGTGTCTGGGCAAGAGATGCGAGCACTGCAGTTGGACAGCTAAACAATTAAAGTCTGATAAGTAAGTTGATTTGCAAGTGGGTTGAACCAACAAATTATATTTCAAAAGAAAAATACATGCCCAAACGCCTGGTCAAAAGCTCTGTCAAAACAGACACGAGCTGCATTCCACACGTCACTAGTAGGATCAGAAATATCATCAAAAATGTTTGATGATGGTGTTGATCAGTGGTGTTTATTTTGCTACTTTTACTCTCAGAATTAGCTCAGTGTTTGCGTTTCAGTTCTAACACAACTGGTAGTTACAGGTTGAAGACAGCCTGAAATCTTTTGCACCCTCTAGTGATGTTCTCCATTAACACACATCACATACAGGCAATTTTAAGACAAAAACCCTCATGATTCCAAAAGAAACAAACGTGAATGCGGGGACAAACTGCAAGTATAACTTTGGTTTAACAGTCTTCTACCACTTGTAGCCATTGTTGCTTCACTTAATGGCGTCTTGCTGGCTAATTCTCCTCCAACCTGACAGAAAACAAGAGACACTATCAACATTAATAACAGCACGGTTTTTATAGTTTGGCATGATTTTGATCTAAAAGACGAGATTAAGCTGTATACAGACTGTCAGCTTATATTCTTATACAATCACTTGACCAAAGCAGTTAGTTTTTCAGCCACTTGGGGGGTAATGCATCTCAAAGTTACCACTGGAGCAGTGGTTCCTGACCTTTTTGTTCATTTTAGTCCAGTTCATTGAATACAGTTTCAATTTGTGTTTATTGGAATATTAGTTTATCCACCTGTATACACACCTAGTTTAGGGTATTAAACTCTTGCTGGTTTGTAACAAAGAGAACAAGACCTGTTGCACATCTGGTGTTCTTAAGTCATCCATTGAGAATGTGAAAAAAAATTCAGCTTTCACACTACAGCAGACAAATGTGTGTATAGTAGCAGAAGAGGTTTTTCCAACTTTCACATCCACAATGTAGGAACACTTTAAAACGAAGCATTCACACCATTTATGTTTTTGTATCTAATTTGTCAAACTGGAATTATTATTTTGAGCCCATTAGCCTTTCTTGTGCTCAAAATGGGGTCTGATGACTAAAAGTGGAAAGCAAAAAAATATTGCTGTGTTATTGCCATGCCGCAGTAAATCCTGGGTTATTTAAACAATCTCTATTTTCATGTCAGTATTTTTGCACATTGACCTCATTTTCCAGTGTCACTATCGCTCCTTCTGAAGCTCGGCTCAGCTTTGAACGCACATCTTCTCCGCAAATCCCCAAAGAGCACAATTTCCTAAAACTATATTCTAAAAGCAGCATTGTTGCAAAAACAGACCTTTTCGCACACAAACACTGTGTGAAAATCCCTTCAAACATACAAAGAGGCAATGAAAGCCCGGCACACTCACACACAAGGCAGACAAATTATCAGCTGGAAACAGATTTTTGAGGCAGTCCTTACCCAACCTCACCTCCAAACAAAAAAGGGAACCTCTCAACCCCCCTCCTCCCCCGGTCTCAATGTGCAACAGGTGATTCCAGGCTGAGTCATAGAGCAGCTCCGTGAGAGGCTGAACAGTGCCAATTGAGGAGGGGGGTTGATGGGTTGACCCAGATAGAGGGAGACAGATCCAACCAAGACACACAGGAGGGGTTTGAGTCAAAGCTCAACACTGTACAGCGTTTTAAGATTTTGATATGTCCTCAAAGAAAAGGTCTTGGGAAAAGATTGTGTAAAGTGGTTGTATTTTGCCTTAACTCTGGCTCATATATTGGAATTTGATGACTGCTTGATTATATTGACAGTCGCTGATGTTTAAAAACCCTGTCAGTTTTCACATGAATATCGCTGATCCATCTCTACTCACTCTAAGATGCTCTGTTGGATTTTTTTTGCCACTTTACAGCTCTGTTCCTCATGTGGGCCTAGTCTGTCCTGACTTTGACCAGTCTGCTTTCTGGGTATTAGTCACTTCAGCATGGTTCAGCACCATTTCCAAGGGCTCTGCAGTCTTTATCTTACAGCCACCGCTCTGCATTGGGCTTGCTGACCTGAGCCAGTGGAGCTCAACCACTGACATAACAGTGGGAGGACATCACACCGGTAGATCTTATTTGTTGGTGTGGTTGAACCAGCCGTTTCAGGCAGCTCCTATTTCTGTTCCCTGAAGGTAAGGGAGACATTTTGATGTCATGGACTTTGTTGTCTTGTGCATAGAAGCACTTGAACGTGGAAGAGACATGTAAATCACGCCAAAAGGCATAACAAATTTCTAAAAAACATCAGATGACAGTTTTAGTTAAGCTCATGTCAGCATTGATTTAACAAAGGTAAGCATTTATGTTACATGTAAAAATACAATGGCTCTGTTACCTCTTTGATTCCATGTATTCTGTTATTCCTAACTGCCAAATATTGAAGGCAAAGTCTTGCAACACACTCCAAATTGCACAAATACAGGGAGTTCTCCTGCCCTTCGTCAGTTACCAAAAGTTGCCTATCAAGAACAATAAATTGTTCAAATGTCAGAGTAAAGTTAAAAAAAACAAAAAAAACAAAACAGACAAAACAACACAGGAAAATCCCAATAATATCTCAGTCAGCAGGAGGACTGGGAAATTTTCTTTTTAAAGGCACAGTGTTAAAATTCAGTGACCATGGGCTCTCAAGTAAACATCACAACTGCAGATGAGTCTTTAAACCGAGGACTCTATTCACTAAAAATGTCACCCCACAAAGTCTGTATACTAACCAGAAAACCACCGTTTTAGTTTCATCGAGAAAAAAAAAAAATAAAGAGAGAGGAAAAACATTTAAAAAGGGACTTCCTGGATCACATTTAAGGTTCACAAACTCCCAAAGCAGTCGGGGGCATGTTTCGTGGGAATCATGTAGTCTACTTTCAAAGTGTTTTCTCTCTTGCTGTATGAAATTTATCCATTAAACAGAAACACTGGTTTACTGTGTAGTGAATTCACCTCATGAAGTTACATATTGATCAACCAGAGTCCCCAATTCTAAAAGAGAAGTGACACTGAAGGAGGCCGAAGGAGACTGACAATCTCAATGTGGACGTATATTTAGGGGGTCGACGGATGGAGTTACAGGAGGCAGTTTGTGGGACAGAGCAGACAGCAGGCAGAGATTAAAAGTAGTCCATCACAGATCAACTGCACAAAGTATTAACAAGTTAGAGAAACAGAACCACAGCAGTAGCAGATCCTACTGACCTGTCCAGCAGCCTTTCATGCTTTACTAACTGTTCTCATAAGAAATAAGAATTTCTCTGTCTTGGGAAACTTAAGGAAATATTTGAGGGAGTGTTAGCTTTGTACAAACAATATATTCTTAACGTAGATCAATTAATTTAGTACAAAGCTTGAAAAAAAAAAAAGAGATACAGGGTACAACAGTATTGCTTATAGCAATATATTTTCATTTTGAAAAATGAGAAAAAATAATAAGGGTTGATTCTTAAAATCATTTAAACTGATTTACTCGTTTTAAAAGAAGTATTTAAACGTGTAGAAAATATGAACATCTCTAACATATGGAAACACTGCTAGTGTTTCAGTACAGTAAAGACAGGCTCTCACAGGCCACCATCTCTGACATGACAGACAAATCATCAGAGGCAGAACAAAAATCAAACATGCTAGGCTTCCTGTTGGAGAGTCTTGAAGCACACCGGATAGGATTGTGATTGTTGTTCACTATGACCCACTATTTTCACAACTGAAGGTCCTACAACAGAACGACTTTAGTGTCAGGCAAAAATGTGCTTAAATAACCCCAAAAGGTCCTGCCTAGCTGCTGAGATGGCAGATCACGTTATGAGTTATGGAGACATGTGATGATCTGTTGGAATCATGTTTGCAGTGTTGCTAGTCTGTTGGCCAATACTTCAGTTTTTTTTACAGCAGAGTCTGATCTGGTGTAAAAGAGTAATAGAAGGTGTTGTCTCATGAGCTCAGTGACAGATCAAGATTAAATTGTTTTGAAACTCTTGGCATCAAAAACTGTCTTGTGCTGGTCAGTTGGTTTGTTTAAGTCTTGGTCTTGGAACTGGCATTCGAGAGAAAAACTGACATAAGGCTAACAGCAAAACCAAGTGATTCCAGGCCTGTAGTCACACTTTAAACCAGGGAAAAAAACTAATTACATTTATGGGTGATAGGGCCCTGGAATAGTGTGCAAGTCAATCTCATGTATTAGATCCATGTGGATTAGAACTTCAAACAGATGTATGGGAAAATAACAGTAGAGCTTTAAAGGTTTAATTACATAACTAATTCATCACAGTCTGTGTGAGCAGTGACATGCAGGGATTAATCTGCTCCAGCAGACTCATATAAATAGAGAAAACGTGACCTTGGAGGCCCACGCCACGCTCTCATGTGAATGGCATGAAAGGGGTTAAACTGGCTCTGGATGATCGTGTCAGCAGAATAAGCTGCACCTGCCACCACATTAATGACAGTTTGCTGAGACTAACTCAGCAGAAATATCTCCATTCAAACAACATCTCGCCTCAGATGGAAGCCTCTGCAGGCACTGTCCTACTTTATTTGAAACTCAGGGTTGTGGAATTAAAATGGAGTGCAACAATGCAAAGAGCTCACAAATGACTTCAGTCTTTCTGTGTTTTATAGCCGATGATGTGGCTGAACCTCATGGTGCAGCTCACTGGGGAGCAGCTGGAGTACTGTAAATCTTAGCAGCACCAGCGGCTGCAAGAGCAGCGGCCACATGGCTCACCCAGTCCACAGCTCCTCAGGGGGTCCGTACTGTAACCACCACACACTGACCTGATTGAGCTGAGATCATGTGACAAAAAAGCACTGTAAAGGACATAAAAGCTGGGTTTCAATCATAAAACAGAGCCTTGAAGTAAAAGATAGAACCTCAACAAAGTTTATTAAGGAATGAATAGACTGCTAAACAACACTACTTCATTACCAGCACCAGTGTTAGAGAGGCAATTATTATCTTCAGTCCATGATGTTTCCCATTTTAGGAAAATTAAATGAATGGATGTTCATTTCTTGAGTGAAGGGAGGCACAACTGAGGACATCTGTGGTGTGAGGAGAGATAGAGATAGTTTAGCACAAAGATTGGCAACTTCAGCCTCCTAAAGAGAACATTCATGTTATCCACACATATTGACAAACTGCAAAACAAATGATTCAAAATATATGCTCACTTAATTAAACAGTAGGAACACATACCGTAAAGCTTTTCTACAAATTAACAATATTTAAATTTGAGTTAAAATTGATTAAATAAGGCAGATAAAGAATTAGAAGAACTTAAACTCCCTTTCAGTGTAATAAATGTAATATTTACTGCTTTTTCCTGCACATTTTACTTACAGGTCTTTTTAAAATGTATTCAAATATCCATCGGTCATCTATACTGCGTAGGCCTTTTTTGGGGTGGGGGGATGACATTGGCTGAGAGGCAGGGTACACCTTGAGACGGTTACTAGTCAATTACAAGGCCACATAGAGAGACAGACAAACATTAACACTAACATTAATACTTAAGTGCAATTTGGGGTCACCAGTCAACCTGTCGTGCATGTTTTTAGTCTGTAGACGGAAAACAGAGTACCAGGAGAAAACCCACACACTAACCTGCTGTGCCACCACACTGCCAGTCTCTGATTTAGCATACTGTATGTAAAACCTCAATAATGGGTCCTGTGGTTAAGGTGTCATTTTAGCGGGCCAGTGTTATACACTCAATAGAGGGCAACAAAGGCACCAAACACATAAGCTTTGTGCAGAATATTAAACCAAAATGTTGTACCTTTCAATGTTTTGAAGAATAAATTACGAGTACTTAAAAGATATTCTGTCAACTCAGCAGCAGACTCAAAGCTTTGGCTTCTGCAACAAGAAAAATAAATCAATTTCTGCTCAAACTGGCCATGAAAAATGCCTCCCTCCCAAACTTTGTCATAAATCCCACTGGTTACAGATAGTTTACTAGAGATGAACATCAATTGTCTTAACTTACATATGATTACTTTATGCTTAGCAATGCGTGATATTATCAAAACATTAGCAATAATGACAGATAATTGCTTAAAAAGTTGATTATTATTATTGATTATCAATATCACCAGATACAAAAAATTTGCTGATATTTACAGCCAATAATTCTGATGTACATATGGGTTGTATACGTCCCATATGTTGGCTGTAATATTAGCAGAATGTAAAAATATGTCTTCAATTTTTACCTTCTCGTCACTAGATGTAAGTTTGATTGATTATTAAGTGTTGTTTTCTTGCTTCACATCTACCTTCTTACACAAATAGACAGTCACCATGCAAGGAACAGGTCATTTTTTTGTGAACAGCTCTTTTAAAAAATATAGTATTGGTATTGAAGATAATGAGTTAAAAAATACTGGGTCTCCCCTTGAGTTCACAATCAAAAACTAAATAAATAGCACAAAGAATATTAAGCACACAGTTTCATCAACAAAGACGGTTATAGTGGAACATTTTTTGATGGTTAAGAAAGTGGATTATCTAATTTTAATCAGATTTTTTCTGTGATTATTTGAAATTTTTGTTAAAAATTAAGATAACAGTTAAAATATTCAATAAAGAGCTTTAAAATTGTGCAGGAATGCGCCAAACAGTTGAGTGCAAGAAACTTATTGAACGAAGTATAGATGCAGTGTGCCAAAAGATGGGACGATATTCAACGGATCATCAACTGCTAAGAGGAGAGATGATGAAAAAAAGTGTTGTTAAAAAAAACTGTTAAAGATGGTAACCTATTAAGTTCAAAACACGCATTTGTAAATATGTTGAGAATATAAATATCTCTTTATTTATTAGGCTTTAATTTACATCAAATATGTGATAATACAGTTATTTTTCATGTCTATTGTGACAACAAGTTCATGTTTTATATCCCACTAGTTCTTGACACATAGAGATAGTGTAATCAGATTGACAACATGACATTGGACAACGTGTCCAGGGGGCTTTATCTGGAAGAAGTGACTGGACCTGTCAGGCTGTGTCAGGCCACCAGCTGTGGGGGCCTGGCTGACATCCAGTGTGACACCACCCGTGGTGTTTTGTCAGCTCTGCTTCCTAAGCAGAGAGAGTAAGTGTGCCGGACAGGTATTTTCACAACACATGAGCTTCAAAAATGGCATTGTTGGCTGTACTTAAAAATATTGCTCAGCAGTTTGAGACCATTTATTGTCTTCTAACGACTGGATGGAGTTGGGATTAGGTGGTTAACCTCACTTGATCTGAGATGTTGCTAAAATCTCACTCTAGCTGCGTCCCAGTGCTAACACCCACAGGACATCATGACAGTGCCAAGAAAAACCCTTGCTCATTTATCCTTCCTTAAATAAAGACAAAGCATTTACTTGAGATCTGAAATGTGTAGCTGTTAGCAAAATTCCTCTTTTATTGGGGAAAGGAAAAGCCGCACTGTTCCAGAAACACTGCCTGACAAAGGGTATTGTGCACTGACCTGAGAGAATCTCCAAGGAGTCCCAAAACAATTAGGGAAATCTTTCTTTGTCTGTTTAAATTACATGGTAGCACATTCCTGGATGCCTGAGTCAGGAACAAAACTTAAGTTTTAAAAATGTTCCTATACAATAGTCTATTGAATACGGCTGGGCAATATGGGCCCACTGATTGTCTGTACATAACATATGTCTCAATACTATATTTTTTAGGAAATAAGAAAGGAGCGGCTTGGTAATGCATGTTTCTTATTGGTTAAAGCTTTAATTACAGCAACAGAACACAGTGTGTGTTTGGTGTATAGGCTCTGACCATCACTATTTCAATATTTATTTTTTGCCTGCAATTTTTTATATGTAAAAAGCAATGAAGTACTTAACAGCTTATATGTTTTAGCTGGTGGGAAAACATCATATTTATTTGCTCCAATCATTTTTTATGGAGCAGAAGGTCTTTCAGTTTTTTAAATCAACATCAGCTATTTTGATGTTAACAGCTTTGTCTTACCCAATAACACATTTAAAAATATATCAGCAAATCTCAAAACTCCAAATATATCCCATCCCCACATCAGTATAAGAAATAGTGAGCATTTTCCTTTAAGCGCCACTGTTTTTGTTTGTGTTCTGATTAAAACTTGAATCTGACATTTAAAGAATCTCCGGGCTACTTGTGTGAAAACAGCCGTGCTGCTTGACTCGTACGGGAATCAGCCTGGCAGCGAATTATGCAGCTTCCACTCCGCTGTTTCTGTTTCATGCGGGGAGGGCACTTGAGGTCAGTTTGTAAATCCATTCTTTCCTTTTTTAACCACACAAGGGTAGGAATAAACAACTTCTCTCAAAATCCACGTCAAAAGTGCTTCTCTCTTTTCCCCCTACTTTTCTCACCACGGCTGAAAAGACAATCTCTGTAAAGTCATGGAGTAGGCTATTGACACGTCTTGTCCTCCAGTGTCCATGTTTCTTAATGTGCTTTATGTTTGCTGTGTTTTTTCTCACTCTTGCAATAGCTTCAGAAGGATAAAGGAAGGAGATTAAACCAGCTGAGAGTCTCATCACCCGCGCTTGTCACTGGCTTCATTCATAACCACAATATCTGTAAATACAACAGTGACCAGGGACATAATCTCTCCGCTTCTTCATAGGGCTGCTTCAGTCTTTATTTATTTTCTTCTCTACCGGTTTCTAAATCTAAGCCTCTTTCTCCGCAGATTATTATAAATGCAGCTCAAGTATAGTTCCAGCATTACAGAGGATATTTTGTGGACATTTTGCCAGTATTTTTTAGTTATTTGCCACCCCAGGTATGAAGAACATAATGTGACGTCTTGATGAATCATATCAGGTCATTTTACACCTCCCTGGCTTGTAAAACTTGTGCAAGTGCCCTCATGAAAACATGTTACTCCATTTTACAGCAGGTGGATCCATGAGGGATAGATAGATTTAAATGGGAAGGACAGAGACTCAACTTTCATCCAGCCAAGAGTCTTTAAATTTCCCAAGGAATTTGTTTAATCACCTATTTTACTTATTAACCTTATCCAACGTGACTGACACTGTTTCTGGTGAGAGTAATGCCTTGTTTGATAACTAGAATACAAATTGTTGTAGATTGGCAATATGGATCTGCCTGATTACAGACATTGAATCAGGCAGATCCAGCTGCAGTACAAAGTCAGGGGTGTGTGACTGCAGCGTTCTTAGTGAAGGCTAACTAATAAATGAGCAGTGTGTTAAATACTCCATGGAACCACATTCCTTATTTATTTGGCCCTCTCAACAGCAAACAACAAAATGCTTCTTAAAAGAATCCCATACATGGCTCATCAGACTTTTCTTTAAGTTCATATTGTTGGCTGCTGCCTTACATTTCCACAACAAATAATACTGTCCAGAACTTTCTTTTACAATTTTAAGCACAGTTTTTTTTAATTTTAATAAAATAGAACAGCTACTTCTTCTGCTGTCTCTGAGATTAGACCACAGGGACCACTCAGTGCATGTTTTTATTGTGACTGAATGTGTGGCGTATGTGCACACACGCCATGATCACAGTGTGTTCATATAAATTCAGAAATTTCAATCAGATTGATCTAAAAATGCATATGTAAACATGGTTATTGAAAGATATTATAGGAGGCCCATTTACAGACATCTCTCTTCCTCACCCCGCTGTTAGAGAAGTCATTTTATGCCCTCACAAGTTCTACATGCTGTTTAATGTGATTTGCATGTCTCCTCCGAGTAAAGAAACAGTAGTTCAATGCACAAGACAACAAAGTCTACAGCATCAGGACTTCTCCTTCGATCTCCTAGATCTACCACTGTTGTTTTAAGTCGTTTAAGACCATTGGGTCGGGGCAGAAAGCCCAGTGCATTGTAAAGACTGGAAAAGAAAAAAAATCAGAGCCATTGAAAATGACAACAAAGCAGACTGGTCATCAAATCAGAGTGTCTACGACAGAGTGAGAATGGAGGTGGATCAGAGGTACTCAATGTGTGAGAAACACAAGGTTGTTTGAGGACTAGAGACTGCTTACATACTCAAGCATTCAATAAAAATCTAATTAACAAACCAGAGTAAAGGCAAAGTATGACCTCTTTGATATTTGACAATGAAAAAAGGATGAGATTCTTGAACAAACATCTATATTGGCGTCATAAAAAAATGTTGAACAGGTCTTTTACATCCATATAACAAATAAAATCATAAATTTGCCTCAGGGTATAAGAGCAGCATCCACTGTGTCGTGAATTTTTCACAGAAATATCTAGAGTCAGTTTCATAGAAGTATTGAATATGGTATAAGATTAGGAAACAGCTTTATCTTCTGATATAAACATGCTCAGCCAATATTATGTGGGCCAATCAAAAATTGTAATCCTGGTGATAACTGGGAAATATTTCCTCACCAAATGTGCCCCCCTGATGTGCAGTCACAGATTCACACAAAAAAAGCACATTATGTTCTCTCATTCATCAAGGACTCATCTTTATTCAAGACTTTTAGAATTTGTTGGCACAGTAGCCAATCGCTGAATCATGTATGAGCAGTCAGGCGCTCAGCAACGATGAAAGAAGAGTCGAAGAAGGTGGGTTTTCTTAGACAGAAAAAGAGGCAAATCGTTGATGGATGTTTCTAACATCTGACAGAGGAAGACCAACATACTACCTGATCTTGGTGGCAAGGCCAATGAATGCATCCTTAAGTGCATCTGCATTGCGTTGTCTTTTACTTTTAAAAGTCTGTTTTTTAGTTAATTTACTGAGAAGCTGCAACACGTGAATACTGTGCATCTACTCTGTTGTTTTTATTATGTTTGTGGAGAACTAAAGGAGACATTCACTTTGTTTAATTCTACTTTCTGTTGCTTTATAGTGTATTTAACTTTTCATACTCTGACGAGATGTGTGTAGATCTTAAATAAAATAAAGTAATTTAAAAAAGGATATTCCAAAACATCTCATTTTGTTGTTGATATAAATTTTGATTGAATCTAGTATTGCAAGACTTGTAAACACTTGGGAGACAGCCAAATTGGAGCATAATTGATACTAAACCATCACAAGATATTTGATAACACCATCTGGAATGAAACCCTGTCAAGTTGATTTAAAGGGCACACAGCACGACCAGCCTTTGGTCCCTCAGGGCAGCGATTAATTAGTCTGTGCTACTCAGGGATTGTTGAAGTGGCCATGCCAGCTTTGACCTGACACAACATGAATATAATTTTATTTTTACTTTCTAGAAGTGACAGACAACAAAAAAGATTATTTTCTTCAAATAATTTATAATTCTGTACACACTAGCAATTGTTACAGAATAACTATTTTTGGCCAAGTCTTGGATGTTCATAGTCAGTGTTTGGAATAGCAGCGTTAAAATAACGGTGTTACTAACGCACAGTAATAAGTAATAATTACTATTTCATACGTTACAACACCGTTAACACTACCAGCAGTGACATATGGCTTGTTATTATGCACCGATGTCTAGCAGCTGTTATCCGACCTGCCTCGCTCAGCCAGGCACAGGACAGAAGCTGCCCCGCAAACAGCAACACAGGATAACTAGATGCCAGAGTTGCCAGGTCCGCTTATTATAAGCGACTTACGGCTTTTTTTTTTTTTTAAAGTTGCTTGTAAATATTGGCAGTTGTGGGTCTTGAGATTGTTCCAATAGTGCAGTTGCTCATTTGGGCTTGTTGTGCCCCCAAACCCAGGAGGGATCTGATGCATGGTCTACCATCAATATAAACCCAATTCAGAAGTTATACCAATTATTTTATCCCACTCTAAACACAAATGTAAATTTTACTGTAAAGAGAGGGGAACAAATGATTTTTCCACCAAAAAGAAATCCTTATAGCCAGAATTAAATTTATTTCTAATGTAGGTATTACTGTTTTCTCCATAATAAAGCTGTAGAGAATCAATATAAAACTTAGATAAAAGCCTGACTATGTCTGTTTGGTTACAAAAATCAAGGTTAGACAGACTGTTTAGCAATAACAGAGTTATAAATAACAGTAGCCTCTCCTTTCACATCTGTATAAAGAAAAGGATGTTCCACCTCCAAATAAACAGATGTTGAACAAGTAAATTAAGAGCCAAAAATATCACTTTGAAACTGAAATGAAATGTAGATGAAAATCAAAACATGCTTCATGTAGATTTCTCTTTTAAAAAAAGAAATATATTGCATTAGAAAAAATATAGCTGGAGGTCGCTTGTTTTGAGCTTGATTTATCGACCTGGTGCTTATTTCAGTCGCAAAATCTGGCAACACTGCTAGATGCAGCAATGGCGAGTCTGGAGTGGTCTGTGGAGTTAAAGCTGGCATTTTCAGGATGGCAGTACAAGAAGTAAAAGGCAAGAACATACATGTGAAGTGTACATTATGTCCCAAAGCAAAGTGTCCATTTTAACTCTTAAAAGCTAGTGACCAAAAATACAGGTAACACTGTTGATAATGCCAGCGCTGCTGGTCGCAAGCCAGGCAACAACGAGGAAGGACACAGAGACGGAGCCACACTGTTCAAGCTGGAAAAATTTTTGGGAAAGTAACGAGTAACTATAACTAATTACTTCTTTAAAGTAATTTGCCCAACACTGTTTATAGTTCTTAGCAGCTGCTTCCATGATAACTAGTTTAAAACTGTTTTCAGATGCAAAATAATTTGCAGAATTTGTTTCACAGCTGTATGATTATAAATCATATTACCTTATGATTATATAGCAATATGATTTATTTTTACCCATTGTATCACGGATGTAATAAAAGCAATAGGTTATTACATTTAATAATTGTGATATTTATGTCAAGCAGTATAATCATGATTTAAATTTTTCCATTAAAAAAGCAGCCCTACTCACTTAATAGGTCACCTACTTGAGGGGCTGTGCCTAAAATATTTGAAAATCCTTTCATTTTAATGAAGCGTTTTCAAATTACTTAGATTTAGATGAAAGCGCTTGAAAGTATAGTCTGTGGGATTGTAACCCACTCATTTCTTAGCACAGCCTTAACAAGTCAATGCCAGGAATGAAGATGGAATGTTGTATAATTGAAATTCACAATGTGAAATATGCATTTAACTATCCATGTAGTGCCATCAGTATGAAAATTAACATGTCGTTGACATATTGAAATGTATTCAAATTCCTGGGGTGATTTTTCACACATTAACATACATTAATATGGCGTTCTGCTGAAAGCATTGGGCTTAAGGCCTTTATGCTCTTTTACTCCACATTCTCGCTTTGACCTTCACAGCTCCCCCTGACAAAGTATGCAGCCAGACTTGACTCTTGACCTCGGGTAAAGAAATACCCTCAGTGCATCATTAGAGCAGAGAGGGCTTAAGGTGAAACTGTGCATAGAAATTAAGGCCTCTCCACCTGCTGTAAACCTGCAACTCATTCACTGAAGGCCTTAAAAACTTGAATTACAACTTATCTCTCAGACTGTCTCCACGTTAAATATGTTCTCACAGCTATCCCTAATATTTAAAGAAAGCTGCATCATATTCATGCTTATCATTAATCAGCTCTGCAGACTGGAACAGTTGGTAAACAGTTGTCTGCACAGACTGCCAGTAGGTTGTCTGATTTTCTTCCAGAGAAAAAGCAAACAAGGCGCTCAAAGAAATTTTAGTTAGGTCAGTGGCGGAGTTGAAATAGACATTTCAAAGACTTCTGCTATATTAGAGTTGACGCTCCAGGAACTACAAATTCTTTGTGCAACTTTGGGGTAAAAGAGCACTAAAAACAGTGACATAAATCTGGAGATGGTGTGTTATCAAGAATTTCATTGGATGTTTGTTGGTTTGTTGAATATTGCTGTAAATAAGAGGACAGTGCACATTAATGAACATTGGCATGTAAATGTGCCATATTATAGCCACGGGCTAATTTCCATCTGTAGTCCCCGGCAGGTTGATGTAATACATTTGTACAGGTATGTACAATCTTAAAATACATAAAGTCCAATCTTAAAATACATAAAGTCCAAGCCTGTTTGCTGTATACCTACTACATTTTTATTCAAAGTATCATTACAGTATTTGAATTTATATTTTGATTACTGTGTTTTCATTAACAGCCTTCTGACTGTATTTTCATTTACTTCATTAAATTTATTTTAAATGAAAATATACTTACTATTTTTTTTACTATATTTCTGCATTTTTTTCAAAATTTTAATGATTATTTAGAGCAAGATATAATGCAAAAAATACACATATTTTGGTATCCATAAATGACTACTACACAAACATCTGTCCCATCTAAAATGTGTTTTTTGTTAAATCATTTAAATCATAAAAAATTACACATAAGAGCCAGATAATCTCCAAGATTGCCACTACAGTAACCTAACTGTACAGACACTTTACAGTACCTGCAGATATTACTGTAAAATACTCTTAAGGTTGCAAAAATCAGTTTCAGTGTTGATTTAAAATTTTCTGGATTTTAGAAAATTGTTATTTCTTTAAAATCATGATGGCCTGTGATTGATTCTGAGAAGCTCTGTGGCAGTATTGATTGTGGTAGAATTTAGAGGATGTATGTGTTGGATCTTGGGTAGCTTTTTGAAGAACAAAACGGAGGTGATATTTCAGGAAAAGAAAGAAATGGCGCATTCGCCACTCTCTTTATGTTAATTCCAATCAAATTTTTCTCAAGGTCAGAATAATCTCTATTCCACAGCAAGCTGTCCTCCCAAACTGAACAACTGTATGAACGCCTCGGACAAAGAGTTGATAAAAAATTCAAAAGCCAATGGCAGAACTGAACTGGAGCTTGCTGACGAGGCACATTTTGAGTGACAAAAGACAGAGCAGCACTTGCCGAGCGTCATGTCAGAATCCTGAAAGACATCACTGCAGGAGACGCAGCATGGCTCCGAGAGCAAAACAGTGGTGTGATACAATGAGAGACGTCACTCTTTTTAGCTTTAGTCCAAAGCAATGTGGAGGAAGCAGACAGATCACTGCTGGTTTGACAACTTCCCCTGCTGTAGAGCGTGAAGGTGGTGGGATCATGCTGCGGGATGCTCTTTGCAGCACAGAGGGACAGCAGAGTTCAGAGTCTGGAGGAGGGAAAGAAGCAGTCAAATGTGAAGACATGTGGTATGTCAAGGTGACAGCCTGCATTCTCACATGGATATTCAGTCAATAACGTCAGAAGAGAGGATGTTTACATATTTAAATCTTACTGATTAATGAAGATCAGCACTTGGCTGAAAGTTAATTCAGGGACTAATGCGCAATTATGGGAAATGACCGTGTAATTGGTCAGGCCTGGGGCAGAGCCAGTGTTTGTGATGGTGTGTATTTGGAAAGTCAGTGCTGTGAGATTAAAATGCAGAAGTAGCTTAACGGGTCAGGGCTGGGCAGTATGGAACTTTTACATTGTTATTTTTAATAATCAAAAATTGCAAACAAACAAAAAAGTAATATTGTGGGGAAGAAAATGTTAAATACTTTTCAGCATCATGTGTCTTAAATTGATGGAGAATTTTATGAGTAAATAATTGCTGGGCAGAAACTGTTAAAATTGTTTGAAAACTGGGCAGGACAGTGGCACAGCAGGTTGCGCATATGCCTCACAGCAGGAAGGAGGTTGCTGGTTCAATCCCTGTGTTGGTCTGGGCCTTTCTGTGTGGAGTTTGCATGTTCTTCCTGTGCATGTGTTGGTTCTATCCAAGCACTCCAGCTGCCTCCCACAAACCAAAAACGGGCTCAGTCGGTTGATTGGTGACTCCAAATTGCCCTTTGGTAAGATTGAGAGTGTGAATGGGGTGGACCCACTTTTTCTAATGTTGCCAACATAATTCTTCAGTTATGACAGTGCACTAGAGTTTGCCCACAAATTTTAATGTTTAGAATTAAGGATGGGGTCATCATAGACTTTCATGGCACATATACAGTCAAGATCTAATCTTAGTATCATGCTAAATCTTGATTATTTTGCAGTATTTTAGCCTGGCTATTGATGCCTATTATTTCAAATTCTTGAGCTCTTACTTTTGTCTTTTGTGGGAAATCACTTTTTAAAACCAGGGATGCACTGTATAATCAGGACAATATCAGTATCGGCAGATTATTACAATAAAATGTTGATTGTTGTATCAGCAGAATTGACCAGTTTTGCCAATTTTTACAGTACATATTGGCCATGTACAGTATATCCCATATATAAGCTGTAATATTTGCAAAATGTACAAATGCACCATAATGATCGTCCACTACTGTTTTCAAGGAATGTTTGTCTGAAAATGAGGAAAAGTCAAGCACAATGCTGGTGTATTCCTAACTTTAGGACACAGAAAATGACTGTGCTTGAATCTCTTGCTTGGCCCAGTGTGTTGCTGCTGAGGACGCATTAGGGAGATTGGCACAAATCCACAAGAATCAAAACACACTTTACTGAGCTAATTTCACTCACATAGGCTGCACAACAGAACACCTCAACCATAAATACTAGAGCATGTGTTGATAAATTCAGATTCAAGTTTATAACTGTACAGAAAGCGTTGAGACAGCCTGGCTTTTTTGCATCAGGCCTCAGTGTACAATTCCTGTGCATGCACTTGTTACTCCTAGAAACATGAAAAACATGCACATGATCAAAGATTTTCATACAACACAGCTATATAAATATAACATTTGTGTACATAATAATGAACCTCACCAACAATCATGCTCACAGATAATAAAACAGTATGTCCACTGTGTTTTATGCTTGCAATAAAGAACAGAGCCAAGGATACCTGCAGGAAAATGAGAAAAATTAAATAGTTCAAAGCCAACTGGTATTTGGTATAGAGTTAATAGATCTATCATAAACATAGAAGTCTGATCTTGTCAGGTTTTAATAATAAATTAAGTTTTACTTTTAGGTTCATATGGAAGTGTCCTTCTTGTCTTTTTTATTGTTTCTTTTGCTCTGGGTTGCTTCATGGAAAAAAATCACTTATAGCTCACAGCCGAGAATATAGTGGCAAAATAAAAGAAGAGGAAGTAAATAATTCTGCCGAAATCCAGACCAAAGAGTGAACCTTGCTGTGTGAAGAGCAGAATACCAGCCGTCTGGCACATAGGTTCAAGGAAATGAAGCACACATTCTGTCCTTTTTGTGTCCTGCGCCTGGTTTTGCTCTGAGAATTTGTCTCGTCAAAATAGCAAATGCAGATCACATGCCCCAAACCACAGTGCCCCATGATCTTTCTTGATAATAAACTCCTTAAATAGAATATGTTGTGATAAAACTTCCTTCTGTGAACAATCTTTTTACTGGACTTTGAGCCTTGCATCTGTTTTCATTTTGAGAACCGGTTCATCCACCACTGCAATATCCAATGGTCAAATGACATCAGTACAAACCTACATTTTTTTTTTATCCAGAAATTGTTATTATAAAACCCAGAGACAATGTGAATTGGGTGTTGAAACATATATACAGATATTCAAATTTATGACACTTAATTATATATGGAATTTGCAGAGAACTTGATTTATATGTATTAAAATAACAATAATAATAACAAAGAAATATCACATAAAAATACAAAAACAGGGTGGGAATACAAAACAATAAGTGAGTAAATAATACAGTAAGCCATGTTCAATGGTGGACAAAGGACAAAATAAATAAATACGTCACATTAGTAAAAACAAAACTTATTTTTAAATATACATAAACCATACTGATACAAACAAAATTAACCTACCCCGTATCTCATATGGAAATTTCTTTTTTTTTTTAAACTTGATACATTGCCCAGCCCCTGTATTTGGCTGAAAAACCCCACTCTTATCAGACAGCAGGAAATAATAGATCACATGAGCTGATTAAAACATAACTGGCATAATTTGTGATTGTAAAGGAGCCAAGAGGTGGAGTTTAAATTTTGCTATGAAAACTGGTTAATGAACAAGCAGAAGCAAAAGATTTTAAGGATAAAATAGTCCCTCTGACTGAACTTATGAAAAGCTCCATATCAAATCTTAGCGCTTCTGTATCACTGCAGTGGCTTCAGGACAGTAAAGTGACAGTCCTGGCATGACCCAGTAAAAGCCAGGTCTTAAATCCTTTCGGAAAATCTGCGGAAAGACCTCGGTGGAGCAGCTCACAGACGCCTTGCTTTCAGCCTGACTGAACTCGGTGTAACTGTGCTCCGAAAAATGGGACAAAATCCTAACTCAGATGCTCCAGGCAGATATAGCCTCAGAGGTGTCTTTGCTGCCAAGATTAATTTTCAAAGTATTGACTTGGACGGTTTAAACTAATTTGGATGCGATGCCTGTATTTTTTTTTCCTCAGTATGTCTAAAAAGCATTTTCTTTTTTGAAGGGGTGCTCGCAGCAAAATAAATTAACTCCACATTCCACTTGACGATTATGCTGCAGCGCCATAAACTGTGAAAAAAAGCCTGGCAGGATACTATCTAAATGTACTGTGCATCCTCTGTCAGCTTTCCTCTGCGTGTCAAAATTCATTGCAAGCTACAGGGGAAGGAAATTCTCAGATGGGCTTCACTTGTACCTAAATCCTGACAGACTTGGCTAAATGTGTTGGATTGCAGAATTGGAAAAAAGGGACACATCACCAGGCCATATCTTTCCTCAAGCAAAATGAAAACTCAAAATGATGCGTCAATCACAGTGCTGGTCACAGTGACAGAAACTGTGAGTGAGAGAGTCCAGCAGCCAAAAGAGAGAGCTGCCTGTGGGCCTTTCATGACACAACCTTGTCAAGGTCAAGATTGTTAATGTTGAGTGAATGGAGTTTAAAATGCTGTAACAGGGTTGTTACAGTAAAGAATAGCCAAGGGAGGGAAAAGGACCCCGTGAAGATGACTGATGCGAGTTGTCTTGTCACCATCTTTGAACATGGAGGATTCATTTGGCAGTATGCATGGAGCTTAACTAACAACAGTCATCTCTCCTAGCACACATTTTCTTGTTTAAGTCTCTACGGAGGGCCAGTACCTGTTTAACAGTTGCTCTTTTTAGGACATTGTCTAAACTTGTAGTAATTAAAAGCTCTGATAATGCCCTCTGGATGATCACAATGTAAAAAGAAGTTTTATTATTTTTTAACTTTTATAAGTTATCGCCCTGGGATCAGGTAACCTGATACACCAGATGAACCATTCAATATATTTTACTAGTCCATCTGGGAAAGAGCCCATAAAAAGTGAATGACCAGAACCTTTCAAAAGCATATTAGGCAGTTGATTGGATCGTTCCATCAATCCCATTCATTTTGGCCATTCAGATAATGTAGTAGGTGGGTCTTGCTGTCGCCGTATAAAGGACAGAACGCTGGCCACTACATATTAGCCAAAACATAGTGCAAGTTGAGTGAAAATATCCTTTCTATAGAGAAGTTTGTAGTTTTGTTAACTGTTCATTTTGCTAATTTAGTAAAGGAATGCGGTCAAGACCTGATAAAACTGCTACTTAAACTGTTAGCATCTTTGCTAATCTCTGTATGAGCAATCACTTCCTGCTGTTGTCTCACTTGTAGCCCTCACCTCTTTCTGCAACAAAGGGCGCTGGTTGGGCTGCTCCTGGTTGTTGTAGATTGGAGCTTTGCAAGATGGATCCATCTGATCACAAACAATGGATCAGCTGTATTCATGTAAAAGTTACGTCCATGAAATGTTACAGAGCAATCATGGTCTCTATAATATATTCTTTAAAAACACACACAGGAACATCTTCACAGTCCTCAAATACAACTGTTTTCAACTTTTGGAAACATTCCAAAGTGGAAACGTTCTGTGGGAATTAATTGGAAATTATGGATAATTTAATTGAACCATATCCAGACATAAATATAAACATTTTGTTTGTCATTGGCAGACATCCATGGAAAATAGTATAATAAAAAAACATTACATTTCAAGAGATTTATGTGTAAGTAGAACTTTTTGAAGTTTTAATTATTCTATCGAAAAATCAGCTGTAACTCCACTTTATGTTGTCCACAGGCTCAATTGTGTGGCTGCAATAATTTTGTGCACCGGGGCTAAAAAATGTGGCCTCAGCAGTTCAGGTGCATGTAGGGGGCACAGCCTCAGTAGACCTGCAGTAAACAGTGTGCCCTGTGCATGTGATTGAGGAATAGCAGAGATATTCTCAGGTATACTTGTGTGAAATCTGTTTTTAAGTCAAGGTTATTCTAAAAGATATTCTGTCCAATTATATTTAAAATGCCTGTTATGGCTGATTGTCAAATTTGTACATTTCAGGTTTATTCCAATAAATCCCCATTAATTCCAAGTAGTAACTCAGGAGGACCAGTAGAGAAAATATGTCAAATCTTTGGGGTGTTTGTCTGATTCTTGTAACAACAATATCTCCATGATGCTATAGCAAACCATTTAATTAAACAGAATTTAAAGCCTCAGATAGGACCTGTGTCCATGGGAGGCTTTTTTCTTTTTTCTCATCCTCACTTTCAGAGTGCATCCAACCAACGCTTCATGTTGCCAGGGAACGAGTTGAATCACATTTTTCTCTGTAGGCTACTGCCCATAGGGCTGTTAAAAATCCCTCTGTATCATGTTTTCCATCAGCTATGGAAATATAACCTAGAAAACATGAAAACATAGTCAGAAAATCGTATCCTTCCACTTATAACATCTAAACACCAGGAAAGTAGTTCCCATGTGAGAATACGAGGCAGATTATTTTCACCTCAACCATTTATGTTGACAAAGCAGCCATCAGAAGTCCTGCTTCTTTTTGATTTTGATTGGTCAGTGAGGGAGAAGTGACATTGACAACTGCAGTGCTGAGGGCATTTTCTCCTCATGGTGCTGAACAGTGAGGACACTGGACTGCATTGGTTTTTGATTGAAAACAACCTCTGCCAGCGCAAAAATAAAATGTCCATAGACACTGGCGCTTAAACTTTTGCTGCAAATCTGCACTGTAGCGTATCCCGTAGGCTTTCATCACACTGGACCTACACAGAAACCAACGCAAAGTCATATGTGCACCTTCTCTAAACTGGAACCACATTTTGAACTGAAGCAACTTTTGTGCTCTCTTTGAGTGAAATAATTGCCCACTGACCACAAGCCAGTTTATCATATATAATGATCAAAGGCCGAAAATATTGAAAGTGCATTTTCTTACTTCAGTCTCTTAGTGACAAAAAGAATATAAAAAATATCCCTTTCCTCTACCCAAATTAATTCAGAGACCACTCACTACTTCTCGTTCAATGGCTAATCTTTCCTTCTTTTTTTGGTAATAAGTGCAGAATTATCATTTGCTGCTTAAAATGTATCAGCTCCAACTCTGATGTAGTATGCTTGGATTCCGTTCCCATGGTTTCCTCTGCACAGACAAGCAGAATTAAATACAGTGTTGGTATTGGAAACTGGGGTATAACTAGCATAGAAATCACTGCTTACCAAGCAGAGTGATGTAGAGCAACACAAACACACCAGCACACACACGTAATACTCAATGCAGAGGCATATATCAGGTCAATAGTTTATCATGTAGGGAGGAGCTACAGTATGTTTCTGCAAATGAAGGTTCCTGTGTTACTATGATCCACACAATGAAGTGATTGTTAGTTTGCAGTCCTCAAACACTTCCATCTTTATTACTGAAGGAGTGTTTGTATGACATTACAAACAGTGCATGTCTTTTTTATCACTATATTCGACGTGTTTCATTTGGTATTGTGTATGAGTCCTGAATGCATACACATGTTTCCTTGTTTTTATCCCATAGGTGGACCACTAACTGGTTTACATAAGGTCTGTGACCTTATCTAAACTCAATTATAATTGCTACCTCAAGTGTTGTTTTTGCTTTAATTAAGCTCTAACCACACAATATGAAGTTCATCTCAAGGGGCTCCACTTTCACTGCTTGAATAAGAGTCGTGTTAGAATGTCACTGCATTAAGATGGTTTCTGTGATGTAACTCTAACAAGCACTAATGAATATAATCAAAATCTTCTAAATACCTGCACAGCACTTATTGGCAAACATTTTGGGGGGCTTTAAAGGTCCAATGACCCCCAAAACTTGTTTTATTTTCTTTTAATGTTTTTAGAATGACTTGGGGAGCAGGAAACAAAACTCCAGTTCACAGTGAATTGTGCTATGCCTCTTTAAAGAAAATTCTCATGAAAATGCTCAGTTTTATTACCTTCTGGGGTTTATTATGTCGTAGCTTTACAGCCTCTACCTACATGTCTGTTTTCTGCTCATCGGTGTTAATTTTGTTGACTAATTATTTTTATCATAGTTTTCAACAACAACCTTTTTTCCCCTGACGAAAACTAGACTATAACTAAAAAAAAAAAGTGTACATTGATTAAACTAAAACTAAATAAAAACTAGACTAAAATGTTTGACAGAGACTAAATCCAACCGGACCTAATTTTGTCATGTAAAAAGAGACAAGTTAGGAATCACAGCTACTTTGGTTGTGTGGAAAGGTTGGATGAGTTAAGAGGGACATTCAATGACTACTGCGTTAGCTTCATCGTGGCAGGATCCAAGTGTAAAACATGACTTAAGAAATTCAAGGAAACATAGAAATGCCTTACACTTTATAATTCATATTTTAGTCGACTAAATTTACAGTAGACTTCGTCGACTAAAATGTTGTGAAATTTTATCAACTAAAACTAGACTAAAATTAAAATAATTTAGGTGACTAAATTATGACTAAAACTAAAAGATTTTAGGCAAAAGACTAAAACTAAAACTAAATTAAAAAGTGCTGTCAAAATTAACACTGCTGCTCATCACAGGTAGATGCCATGACTTTTCTGAGAGTCCTGGAATCCCTCCTCCCCGCTCCTCTCAAGCATTATTTGAGCAGGCAATCAGCACAGAGTTCATTACCATAGCCTCCCTGCCCCCTCAGCTCTGAGCATTTCTAAAGGGGAGGGAAAAAGAGCTTCATCTGATCTCTTACAGTAATTAAATTTTTTATTGTTTTATTATCAAATTATTGCTCAGTAGACACCCAAGACATGATGTAAATGGTTAAGCTGCACACCAGTCCATGGGACCTTAGGGGAAGGCCAGAGTGCATTCTGTACAAGTCCAAAAGTTAAAAAAGCAGCTAGTCTGAGAAGAAAGTCAAGGATATGTCTTCTAAAGGGCAAGTTGTTTGAGACATCAACATAGCTATGGGAATTAGACTTAAATAAAACAATCCACTTGATTATAGTTATTTTAAACGTGTTTAGCTGTATGGGTTCTTGCTATCTATGTTAGCCACATAAATTGGATGTTATACTGTTTTGGTTTTTACAACTTGTTAAGCCACCTCAACTTTGTCAACAGAATATACTAAATAATGTTCCAAACAATTATAACTTCTCTTAACTTTCCTCAACCTGAACTTTGTGACCAAGTCTTAGGACTGTCACCTTATAATCCATGTTCGGGCATGGGGGTAAAAATCTGTACTCGAACTGTTAACAACCATTTGAATAAAAAAATGAACAGCTCAACAGTACATATGGGCGCTTGGAGTAGTGAACCACCTGATCCAGCAGAGGGCACTCCTAGTGCAACCGGATCGGCCAATGCTTTTTTGACTTCAACAACAGCTGCATCTACTCGGCCAAAAACCAACAGAGGACAATTTAAGAGGACTGGCAAAGCCACTTTGAGCAGACAATAACAACACAGAAGCATCTGAGGAGCACCGTGTGGAAGCACTTTGGGCTCCACTATGTGTCATTTATGAGCAACAAAATTGGCCCACTATGACCAGTCCACTAGCCCATTTGCTTGGCTTTGCAGTCCAACAATGCTTTGTCAAGTGCTCAGGCTAGTTTTTGCGTCCTCCTTTGCAGGCGCCCTTATACAAACTAATAATCAAATACCCTCAGTTATTAGTGTGTATGCTCAAAAACTTTGAGAAAGCCTACAGTCTACATCCTATTGAGCAAGACAGCCGATGGCATTGTATCTTTTAATTATCTTTTGCATCACACCTTCTCAAGCACTCATAAATCTACACTGACACACATAAAACTCCACTGGTAGGTTAGGCGTTAAAGGAGTTCTTGCAAAACTTGCAGAACAAAAATGTTCCTAATGTTCTAACTTCTTAATGTACCCTTACTCTCAAGGTCCTCACAAAGACAGGCAGACAAGAGTACAGGAATACACACAGACAGAAAGAGACAGAGAGAGTCACACACACACACATATCTATACATCCAGTAAAGCTCTCCAGCAGCCGCCGGGTCTTGACAGCAGCAGGTGCACCGAAGTCCCCAACGAGGTCAGCTGAATGACAGATAAAGAAAGGATAAAACTTAATTAATAGCCACATGTGATCCCTGGCAGTAGAATGGTTGGTATGTTCTTGGTGAGATAACAGGCCACCGGGCTGATCAGTAGTGTGCTTCTAATGCTCAGGTGAGACTGACAGGTCTGCCTGCAGGTTGTGGGAGTGTGTCTGATACTGACAGACCAAACGTCAGCGCAGAAATGAAATTGCTCTGCAGTGATTGTAGAGATATACGACGTGCTTAGTTCCCATCTGACAGCCAGTAAATGCCTCTTATCATCCGTGACAGGGTGTTGTCACATACCCAGAGTTGGATGTGGACTTGTCAATAGGACTTGTAATATGGTGCTTACATATACATGGAGCGCGTAGCACTAATATGGAAGTGACAGCTGTGAAAATGCTGTGTGGTTGGATGTGATGATCCTCCAGCATCCTCATGACAGGCCACTCAACGGTGAATAATGCAAAAATGCAGAGGTCAGCTTAATTAAGGGAGGCACAGCAGTGTATGTGGCTGTTTCCACAGTGCGTGATAAAACATTTGCTCTTTTGTCTTTTTCAGGTTCACATAATGTGTTTCACTCTAAAAGAGGCTGAAGATCACAGTTGCTGATGCCTAATTGGACGGCACAGTATGTTCTAGGGCTGGGCGATACAGACCTAAATCATATATCAATACTTTTAACTGAATGAAAGTACACAATTTATAATTTATTAATTTCAATAAACAAAAATAGTTGTAATAACTATTTCAAAGTCAAATTTGTATAAAACCATGTGTACCATTTCAATAAATTAATAATTTAAAATTATATTATGATAAAGGAAACAAAATGATTTTTAAGAAATTTTATTTTTATGTATTTCTATGGACAGTGGTGCCAAAAACAAACAGATTTTTTTGGCCAAAAGATAAAGGGAGCACTGTGCAATTCAACAGATGGTTTAGGTTATTCTTTTTCCATTGTGAGAAAAAAGTAAAAATGTCATGAAAGATATTCTCGAAATTGTATTTAAACTTTAATCTACACATTTTGACACTAGTGTAAGCATTTCAGTGTTTTTCTTTATATTTCAACATTTTCCATGAAGTGAATCATGAAAAGTGTCTTCCCTTGATAATTTTTCTCAAGCCTCATCCTAATACTTTTTAATCTTGTAAAGATACTGAATCAACTTGATTTCATGTCTGTCCTCAGACAAAGCCTCACGCTGAAATGGCTGTTCCAGGTCGTCAGAGTCAATCAGTGTTGAGTGTCGTCTTAAGGACGAACAGATAGTGGCTGTTCATTTCAATTTAATTCAAACAACTTGATGAATGTTTGTGTTCATCAATTAAAAGATTATTTTGGACACCCCTATTACCTCTCATTGCTTTTGTAAGAATGCCCTTTTTAAACATGGCTGCTCCTCACTTTCTATTTGTTTGAATAGAGTCCTTAGGTTAGACCAGTTGAGTACCACAAGTCCAAGATAACACTTATATGTTGCCAACATTTGGGAAAGTGAGTGGGACTGAGAAAAACCGTCTCTCCTTGCCTATTCCACCTACTTCTTCTAATGCTGCCAAGGTGTTTCTGCACTTTAGTATGCAAAAGTTTATCTGTAGTTTTTGTGAGCACAAGAACTGACCTAACACTGGCTTTCTGGTACCTAGTTACAATGGTATCAAATAGGTATCAATATTCTGTTTTGACTGATAATAAAAGGGCGCCTTTGATAAAGTAGTTAAACAATTATTCTATATTTAGACTAAATATTTCAAATACATTATCTAAAATACTAATTATCAAATACAGTGGCTTTTACTGTCAGTATTTTTTTTTACTTAATATTTAGTGGTTATGTTTTTTATTTAACATAAATACAAACACTGTTGGCATAAATGATAAACATTGCTCTCTATCTCATGTAAAAGTGCTGTATATTGATTTACCTCTAAACCCCTATTTATTGCCCAGCCCAAGCATGCTCTTCACCTGGCCTTGTCTAATTTTTCCATTAGTGTGTGAACAAAGAAAACACTTGTGTGGCCTTGATTGCCACTCAGAAGTTGTGGTCTAGAACACACAATGAGAAGTCTTTGTCAGCAACTAGGAAAACACATTATTTAGTGGCAGGGACTCCCCCCTTTTCATTACTCACAAACGTCAAAAGGTGAAAACTGACTGTGAGTTGGAGTTCTCACACTCTAAATCATCAGGGGAAGCCATAAATTGTGTGCATGCTTTCATACAAGTACACATACACTCGAAAGAATGTATAACTTGCAGATGAATTCTCCTAAAAAAAAAAAAAAAAAAAAAAAGCCTCAAGGCCCTTTACCCGCGGCTTATGTAACGCAGTAGCAACAAAACAAGTGGATGTCTCCAAAGGATTTTGCTGGTGGCTTTACATATTTCCAAATCCTTTACACTTTAATTCAAGGCAGTCATATTCCGAGGCATAGTGTAGCTTTGTTTTTTTGTAGATTAGTTTTTGAGAGTTGTTTGTTGTTTGTGAATCCACATTACTGAAAGAAATAAAATCACACTTTAAGTCTTAAAGAAAGAAACATCTTAAATGACTCCCTGGGAAAGCAGATGCAAACGAGACAAACTCTTAAAGCATACAGAGCCCATATTTTGTCTTAACTTGTATTCATATATTTAATTAGTTACTTCTAGAGTATGTTTACAATCACTAATGTTTAAAAAACCGTCTAGTTTTCATATACTGAATACCCCTGATCTGCTGGTAGCTGGTGGAGATAGCTGCTAGAACAAGCTGTTGTTTTAAACTGACAAGGGCATAAGCACTGATCCCACCAACTTAATGTCTTGTGCACAGAAGTACTCTTTTAAGTGGTGGAGACATGTAAAATACACTAAAGAGCATGTAACACTCCAAAAGGCAAATTATGGGCACTTTAAGATGGCAGTATTAATAGATACAAAAGTCACTAAACAATAATCATTAATTATTAATTCAATCAGTCACTGCGCTATAAGCAAGGGGTGGGAATCGTCCAATAGGTTGTGACTGAATTCAATTTCAGTTCTACGGGTCACAATCCAATAAAAAAAACAGCTTTACTGTAACACAAGTCAATACAACACTTAGAGTGAAATATTCACCAAGATGGAACTTACATCAAAACCTGAAACAAAAAACATCAGGGGATCAAAGTGATTGATTCAATAAAACTGTCTATAAAACACTATTCAACACAGATGAAAATAGAGGCTAAAGTTTGTTCAGTGTATTGAAAGGGCTATGCTGTGATAAAATCATCCTCATATGCTGTATGGAAAGACCTTTGACAATTTGCCCTCTTTTAAAATGAAAGACATCACTACTTATTCGATGATTCTGCTATTTTGTTCGTTAATAAGTCTCCCAGAAGTTGCCATGTGCCCAGAAAGATTCAAACAGTATATTTCAGACAAGTGGCTTCCAGAGGGAATGGGAAAATGAAATGCAGTAGAACAGCAACGAAACTAAACAGCTCTTTTTTAAAAAATGCTGATGAATTCAGATTTTCCTGGCAGAACCACGATCACTCTGTCTTTTTCGTTTGGATGACCACTCTGCTTTGCTTCTGTTGTCAATTACTCATGGGTTCTCCCTTGTCTCTCCTGTGGGTGTGTGTTTTGTCTGCAGGGAACATCTTTGTAGTGAGCCTGGCAGTGGCAGACCTAGTTGTGGCCATCTACCCGTACCCTCTGGTCCTCACGTCCATTTTCCACAATGGCTGGAGCCTGGGTTACGCCCACTGTCAGATCAGCGGCTTCCTCATGGGCGTCAGCGTCATCGGCTCCATCTTCAACATCACCGGCATCGCCATCAACAGATACTGTTACATCTGCCACAGCCTCAAATACGATAAATTGTACAGTGACAAAAACTCAGTGTGCTATGTGATGCTGATCTGGGCACTGACTGTGGTAGCTATCGTGCCAAACTTGTTTGTGGGCTCGCTTCAGTATGACCCACGAGTTTACTCCTGCACCTTTGAACAGTCCGCCAGTTCAGCGTACACAATCGCTGTGGTCTTCTTTCACTTTATATTACCCATCATGATTGTCACCTACTGCTACCTGCGCATTTGGATACTGGTCATACAAGTAAGGAGGAGGGTCAAGCCAGACAATCGCCCCAAGATAACGCCACATGATGTTAGAAACTTTATCACCATGTTTGTGGTGTTCGTGCTCTTTGCTGTTTGCTGGGCGCCGCTTAACTTCATCGGACTGGCTGTGGCGATCAAACCGGATGTAGTGATCCCACTCATCCCAGAGTGGTTATTCGTGGCAAGCTACTTCATGGCCTACTTTAATAGCTGCCTTAATGCCATCGTGTATGGTGTGCTGAACCAGAACTTCCGGCGCGAGTACAAGCGCATCGTCGTGTCTGTGTGCACGGCACGCATCTTTTTCCAGGACAGCTCCAACGACGCGGGAGAGAGACTAAAAAGCAAACCATCGCCGCTTATGACTAACAATAACCAGGTCAAGGTGGACTCTGTATGAACTTAATTTTGAGGAATACTATGGACATGAATGGATACGCTGTGATGGACAGTAAAATTAAAAAAATATATATATAAATATGAGTGAGGAGAATACCAAATATAAATATAAAAGCTTCTATCCACTGAGCTGTCCACAGACTGTCATATGGTGCTACCTGGCCTCTGAACAATCACAGTAAGATCAGAGGCACAAATAGAGTGGTGCAGTAATGAGTGCTAAATTATTGGAAAGAATTAGCATATTAGCATTGCTCGTTCCATTGTCTTGAAGTCTATGGGATTATTGAATGAGTTTTTGGATAGATTGCTAAAACAAGGACAAGCTGAAGATGTTTTAGATGTTTCTTTACAACTAAAAGAAATCAGACACTGTGCCACTTGTGGAATTTAAAGGTCACATATTTTTAATTTTTACACCTGCTATTAGTTTTTATTTGAAAATATGTGTCCGTGTCCAGGCTACAAACCTCCCTATTTGAGACTAATACTGGCACACAGGTTGGCCAATCAAAATTCCAGGGCGCCCTTGCTCAATTTGACCGCGCCCCTGTCCAGATGAGGAGGGCGCACCCCACTTTTTGAGAAACACTGGTGTAAACAAATAACCTTTTGGTCATTCACAAACTTATTTAATATACTTTTTTTTTTTTTTACCTTTTTACTGTTCATTTAAATGTCTTCTTATGTCTCTCACTTCCTGATTTCATGAATATGTTCTTTTGGCAGCTGTGCAGATTAAAAATCTGCGTTTGCTCACATTTTCTATTTACAGAACCACCTGTACAGTCAAGAAGTAATGGGGAAGGGGAATATTACAAAACCCCTCATCCTTAATTTTATTAGCTTTTAAATGAGACAAATAATTTGAGCTTCACGTCATGGCTGTTTGAGGGATTTGGTGGGCTTCTAACAATTTTCCGGTTGCACTCTGGGTTGTGGCATATTAAGTATATGAAAATGCTGGCATTGCCTACATGATTTTTGTTTGCCAGAGATACTTGTACAGCCAAATAGTAATTTGCAGAAAGTAGCTCTGAATGCATTGTGTAGTGTGTAAATGGTGATTTCGTGTTTCCTCATTTCCTGTACAATGAGGAGTTCATTCATAAACATAAACCTTCTCCCATTTACCATCGCTCTAGACCACATTGCACATAAGCATCAACATTAGATAAAAATGAGTGAATCAAAAAGATGCAACAAAAAATCAAACTTGGCATTGGGATCGGTCTTTATTGAACCTGAAACAACACAAAACATAGTCATTTTTTGACTGTGTTTGGAAAATGATGATGGTAGAATTGCAGTTGATCTGGTCATGACCTCTAACTTCATGAGGTAACACTAAGAAGAAAGTCTCACATGAGAATGAAGAGTGGAGAGTTAGTCCATCATGGTAAAGCTCCTTTGTGGCCTAACATTAGGGTTTTTTTTACCTTAGCTGATCATATCAACACTTCAAAATTATATTATTAATTTGTGAATTGTATTTAAATGAACCAAACATGTGCTGTTGACTTACTTATCAACAAAGAGCTCATCCAAACACCCATTAAAACCCCCACAGGCTTTTTGTCAATAAAACCATTACAATGCTAACATCTAATAATTTGGCTTAAAAAAACTACATCTCTGCACCACTCTATTATCGTTGTCTTTTATCAAGCACTTTGGTTTGACTCTGCAGTAACCTGTAGTACAGTAAATATATGATGTCTGTTTTTGTTTTCATGTTTACAGTGATTATATCAATGTATCATGCATTATACAAGTATTTATTTTGTATGAAATGTCATGTAGCGCTATAGTAAGATACTATATCAGGTTCCAGTTAAATGAAGACACAAGTTATCAGGCCTATAAAAACGTTTCTGCAAAACTTGGTTGAAAATGTATCCAGAAGTTTATGATGAAGTCAACCAATTTTATTAACCTCATTTGTGACACTGTAACACTTAATTGAGTGCAAGCAATGTGGGTTGCTGCTGTCTTATTATACCCTGCAATACATTAGGTGGAATATATATTTTACTCTCTCTCTCTCTCAGCCACCTTGTGAGCTCATTATACTGTATGCATGGATATCAGGAAATGTTCATATGCAAAATAAAATCTGATATTGATGGAAGATCTGCTCGTCTCTGTGTCTATTATACTAAAGAACAGAAGTTTATTACAATTCTGTGTATGCCTCCAGTAATTTCTATGTATCACTTTGCATTTCCCTATGCTTGAATATCATTTCAATCTTTTATCATACAAAAGTGCTCCAGGAAGTAATATCTGAGATTTTGGTACACAGCCTATGTAAACACAGTTTAAAATAGAAAAGAAATACAGGCCACTAAACGATTGAATCAAGATGTTTGGAGTAATCCCTCATTGCTTATAAAAAACCTAATGTATGTTTAACTACAAGATGTTCTATAGGTTAAAAATCAGCCCTTGGGTTAAAGAGCAAACGTAAGATAGACAGCTTACATATTACATCATTTTCTCTTTGGGTAACTATTGAATCAACTGTCAACCAGCATGGCTGTTTTTGTCATGCTGCTTTCTGTCCCTGTTTGCAGAGCTCAGCATTTATGTTGGCAGCTTCAAATATGAAAATAAACCCAAAATGTAATTTGCCTTAGATCAGTATGGATCTTTTCCAAAAAAGTTCAATAAAGCTTTTTTACTAAATTGCATATCTTCTTTGCTTACCTACTTAAGCACTTTGGGGGACAAGATGGACCAAATATATTTTAAGGGATAAAGGGATTCTGCCACTCCCTCTCTTCACTGCACCAGCAGCTGCCTGAAACATAGTTACTTCACCCTCTCTAAAACTTTGCGTGACACCCTACCATGGCTTGATCTGCAGTCCAAGCCCACTGGTTTGGGGTGGCTAACCCAGTGCAGAGCGACAACAGAATGCAGTACTGCTGAAAATTGGGCAATAACCACAGAGAAGACCCATCAGCCAATCACAGCAGACTGGGCCCACAAGGGGAAAACGGCCTTAAAGTGTCAGGATTGTGAACATACTCTTAAAAAATGAATCTCTGAACTGTAGTTCAGACAAAATGTCAGCTTTTTAAATAAAAACCCAATTTCCAGTTACAGCCACCCTGATAAAACTGAATTGTCTCTTAAATTGGTGCAGCCTTCTGTAAGGATATGTTAATAAATAAAACAAACAAAAAAAAAAAACAAGGTAAAGGATCCAAGAGCAGATTAAACACAAAAAGGCTTTATTTTAAACTAACAAAAAAGGATCCAAAGTCCAAAAACTAATTCTTAGCAAAGAGTCCAAACTACGAAACAAAGTCATTTACAAAGTAAGAAATTAACCAACTAAAAAACACTGAAGGTAAAACTGAAAAAGGCAAAATCGAAGTCTCAACAAAATGCAACAAAAACAGACTACACTTGAGAACACTGGAGACAAGTACATGTGGTGAAACATGGAGGACGAATGACCCAACACAGACAAAGGGGAACACAGAGACTAAGGTTTGTTCCAATTCTACCGCTTAACCCTTGTCTTACCCCTTACCCCTTGGTTTTGCGTGTTCATGTCTAGTGAAGGGATGTCCCAATTCTCCGTAGGGCTAAGGGGAAGGGCTAACACGAAGGACTACACAGCCCTTGAAACAAAGACAGACTGGAACCTCACTTGAAAGGAAGGGGTATGAGAATTTCCCATAATACACCACGCCCACTGACAAAAAGACAGAGCGGAGACCAAAGGAAGCACATAATTATAAGTAACTATTAAATCATCAAGTCAATATTAATCATGTTTTGAATTGTTGAATATTTCTCGTTCTAACAAGCTAGCTTTCGCAGCTATTGTCGCATCTGCCAACAACACAGCCAGCGAGCACCTCTGGATGATGACGTAACAGGAATCGAGTGGCGTCTCGTTTCTCAGGAGCGTGTTTTAACCCCTTTCCCTTGACCCTCAAAACAGAGGGCTAAGGGGAAGAAATAGACGAAGGGGGAAGACGAAGTCGAAGGGCTAAGGGGTACAATTGGGATTCAGCCTGAATACACTGGGGGAACTCAAGCATAGGTGAAACAATCACAAAGGTGGAGGGAATCACAATCAGAGGCACACAGAAGGGAAGGCAGGAAAACACCACAAGGAACACAAGGATTTCAAAATAAAACAGGAAACACACAAGACACAAAACCTGTACACAAAATGAGTAACTTAACTAAGATGAAGAACAGAATCATGACAGCAAAAAGGAAACACAAGAGGTCTAAACAAGGAACATAATACAAAATAAAACAGAAAAAGCCTTATCGTAACAACTTCTTTACCAACTATATGGAGGTCACTGCTGTACAAAACTGTTTATTTTAACGTTTAAGTTTAAGCTGGACATATTTGTTCTACTATAATGCAATGATGTTTTGCTTATTTTTCTGTTCTTTTTTTCTTTGGTCTGTTTAAACATAGTCTGCTTTGGTAATTTGATTTGTTTAACCAAAGTGCAGCAAAACTGTTGAATATTACGGCGCTTCAGACTGTCAGCAAGGCCTTTCTTCTATACTGTCTGAGTCAGATGAGTGGCAGCTAAACACATCAGGTATCATATTTTGTCTGTAAACAAATTCCAAGGTGAGTGTATAAAAAGTGTAGGTAGGCCAAGCTGTCCTTCATAAGACGGAGGATTCAGCAGTGCATAGGAGGCAGGGACTGTATATTCTGTACATCAGCAGTTGCATGAGTGTCTGATAGCGTGAATGGACAGCCCAGTTAGTGGAGCACAGACAAAGGCATCATGCATCAAAGAGGAGAAACGGTCCGACTATGCATTTGAAAATCCACTTGGCTTACATAACGGCCGCTGACCATCATCCTCAAAGCAAGAGCTGAAAGAGCCAGCTCCCAGCAGACTCCCTGCTCCCCCTCCCTCTCTATCTGTTTAATCCCAAGAGCTGTGTGTGGTAGGAAAAAGGACTGAATGGGTCGCGGATGAGCAAATGTAAAAATCCCAGGGATTTACAGTGCCCTCAGACAGAGTTACACTGTAATCTGGGCCCAAAGATTCTTATGCCAGAGGATGTACCACAAAATGGAGGAGAAAAGTCAGGTGTTACATGAGAAATAACACTGCTTTATCCCCATCTCCCATTCCTGATCTATACAGCAAGAAAAGAAAATAGAACTTGTCTTCCATCATGACATGGCCATAGATCAGAGCTGCAATGGACCATTTGCTCTAAAAAGCACTCACATCAAGTCCAAAATATTAAAATTTAAAAATCTGAGGACATTACCAGAACTTTGCTAAATGAGACCCTCTTTCTGGGATTCATCGCGGTCCATCCATTTATCCTGGGGAGGTACTCTGTGGAACAATTGTCCCTGTTTGCCCTCCGATGGTCTGCTGACCCACCAATCACTGAGCACTATAAAAACAACTATTAACAGGCTACTCCTAGTTGACTAACTTTGAACTGGCCGAGTTTCTCAGTGCATCATGGTTAAATTTTGACCTTGATTTCATAGCTGTTGCGATGTTTGTCTCAAAATAAAACGTTCAATTCCAAAAGTAGTTTTCATTCCATTTTCTAAACTGAGGGTCAATTATAAAAAAACATCTTCATGAAATACCGACAATTTATGCCAATAATAATCAGAAAGAATAGATATGCTTAAAGACGCGAGTTACATTTTTAAAACTGAGTACGTGATGTTTAGCTAATGTTATGTAGCTGTAAAGTCACTTGACACCAAACTTATTTATGTTTCATCACTACATTAAAGTAATGTAACTTTAACACTGCTATTCTGAAACATAACTAATTAGCCTTGAACATCAACAGACAACTTAACATTTGTTGCACAGATTAAATTTTTTTTGTCCGGTAGGGTTGGGCTGGACTTGGATTTGGATCCTAAGTATTTTTCCCTAAACTCTGCATTCAAGTGACACAAGGATAAACTGGGATGAACAAATCAGACATTGGAGGCCCCTGAACAAAGGTCAGAGTTACTGGGCCTCTTGTTGGGGTATATATTGGCAAGTATCCAAGCAATACACACAATACATCATAAAACTTTAACTTATAACTATAACATTACCATTTTTTCACAAGAATGTCTTTTTATAGCATGAAGAACCCACAGTATTAAATGCCAAAGACTATAGCTTTTAATCAGTGTTAAATATACAAAGCATGGTCAATTTGCTTAGTTTCTGCTTCCAACTAAAGGTCAAAGGCCACACTAACACACAAAACATTGTTCTGAGTTTCTATGAATTTTGAATGATAAAATAATACAAAAATTGTACAAAACATATCAATACAGTATTGGGCCACAAAATCTCATGATATATTGGTGTATCTGTATTCCTTAAAAAAAAGTTTGTAAATGTTATTTTGTTCATTTATTTCTCCCCTTTAATGATATCTATTAGTATTGTATTTTTTCCAAAGATATAACAGGACCAAACAGGACCAAGTTCTGTCTGACTGGTGAAGTCAAAGACAGACTGCAAAGTGGGCTTCCAAGGAGGACAAGACCCCAAGAAGTCCAGTTCCTCACCCTTGCTTCACTGAAGAGCTGTAGGCTTTAGGGAAAAGGGGATTTTGGCACAATATTTTGGGGGTGCTACCCACAAGTTTTACTCGTTGTAAAGGTGACTAATCAGGCTTTCCAATGATATGAAATACAACACCAATTATTACTATTATCAAAGGGGAGAAATAATCAGCCAAAATAATGTTTCCAAACCTTTTCTTTGAGAAGTATATATTTTCTTACAATCCCTTTTCATACATTTATTGTACATGCAATATTTCAAGCACACCTTGGGGAGCATTCTTTAAACTTTGCATGGATGGACACATTAGATATGAAAACTAGAAGGTCAAAGGTCCCAGAACCCTATAGCCATACCTTGTTTGTGAATGTGATATCAGAAGAACGCCTTGAGAGATTTTCTTCAAATTTTAACACATGACGACACAATGATAGATTTATTACTTTTAGGAAGTCACCGGTCAAAGGTTAAGGTCATAGAACCTCATCCTCATTCTCATTTGACTGAGTTTGTTTTGGATGTGTAAGGTTAATTTTCCTGTGACTTCATATTTTACTTCACCATTAAAAAGCGAAAGAAATATTTGGCCACACAATCACAGAGCTCATTCCAGCCTATCGTCTTTAACCGCACAGCAGCAGAATACCTTAGGTGTACAGTATATAACTGCCACAGGCTTGTTTTTACTTTTTTATCAGTGTGTGGACTATAACACCACAATGTACTGTATATCATAAAATATAGAGGCCTGCTATCTTCATGCCTGGAAGCTGCCTCTGTGTGTTAGATATTTGTTTTGGTGGCCTTACTGAAAGATGACTAAAATTGCAGAAATGCTGGATAATGTAGCTCTGTCCTCTCATTTTTCTCTTATAGGGACATAATCTAGCAGGGATTCTGCGCTGCCACCTGGACCTCTGAAATTTCCACAGAGCTGCTGAGGCCTGATATAGTAAAACAGTGAACTCCACAGTCTGAGATAGACAGCCGAGAGAAGATCATTACGATTTCAACACCAGTGGAGCTACATAAATGACATTCAAAAGGTATGTGCTGGAAGGAGATAGGAGCCAGCAGCAGTTCAATAAAGAATGACCACACAGAATAATGTTACATCTCATCTATGTGTACAAGAAAACAATATGTTTTTTATACTTGTACAATGTTTCCAAGCCTTTAATAGGCAAAATTACACAAGTTCTTTCAGATTGCTGAGAAACATTACAATAGCTTATTTGTCTGATGTGTGCAGACCTAAAAATATTCCAGGAGAACCCACTCATGTCTTTTTTTTCCCCTATACTGTAATTATTTTATTCTTTTCACCAAGAGCAGCAGCATCCCTCCCCACTTTATTCAGTCTATTCCTCACAGGTTTTCTCCTGCTTTCATCCAATAAAGGAGCTGTTTTCACATGCCTCTTACAACATTTCCCAGTGAAGCATGTCAGCCCTGGTCTCCACAAAAGAATGATACAGACTTCTTCAGAGCATAAAGGGAGAAAAGATGTCAATAGAGTGAATCATATCAACTGAGAAAGGCTAGTATTTGTGTAAGATTATAGCATAAGATTCAGGCTAAATATGGTTGTGAAAAATGCACTCTTGTTTTTGTCTCCACTTCTCTTAATTTTTGTCCTCATTTCTCTTAAGGACTTATCAGTGTGCTATAGGATAAAATAATTCTTCCTTAAATTCTCCAGCATTTTCAGAAACTCATATTTTGCTTAAATTCAGGTTCATGTATTCATTTTTGATGACTGCAAGAATATGTTCACAAGCACTAATGTTCCAAAAAACAACTTTAATATAATATATCGAGTAGCCCCAATTGTGCTGTATAATTTTTCCGTCTGAAGCCCTTTTCAAAGGTCTTTCGTGTAAATTTGCTGCAACGAAACTCCCTCATTTTTACACCTTGAGACAGTCATGTTTCGACATGACAGTCATGTTGTGCACTGTGACACACCACAGTACACAAAATTCTTTGTTTTCTTGTATTACAGATATCAAGCAGTGGTTGGCCCAAAATTTTCTTCGTCTTAATGATGGTAAATTGAAATGTATTACGTTTGGGGACACAGTGACGGCTGGCTTTCGAACCTTGTTTACAACGCATAGTCAAACCGTCAGAAATCTGAGAGTGGTTCTTGACACACATCTGAAGTTCGACAAACAAATAGACAATGTTGTCATGACTAGTTTTTTCCAGCTACGTCTCCTGGCCAAAAGTAAAAATGTTTTTAAGCCATCACAACCTTGAGAAAGCCAACCATGTGCTTATAAGTTCAAGATTGGACTACTGCAATGCTCTTTATGTTGGCATCTCCCAGTCTTCTCTTGGTTGCCTTCAACTTGTGCAAAACGTTGCGGCCCGTCTTTTAACCAGCACTAAGGCTACGTTCACACTGCAGTCAAAAGTGACCTGAATCTGATTTTTTGGCTCAAATGTGACCTGTATCTGATTTGTTTTTGACAGTGTGAACAGCACAAGTCACATTGAATCTGACATGTTCGAATCAGATTCAGGCCACTTTCAAATGTGGTACTGAATCGGATATGTATCTGATTTTCTTGAATGTGACTGCAGTCTGAACAGCCAGGTCGTATTCAATGCGACTTTGACATCATTCTAGAGCAGGGGTCAGAACATAATCAGAGGTTAATTTATAGACAAATTTTCTACCATTTTTCCTAAAAAAAAGAGTTTTAGTTGATTTTCCCTCTACAAGCATTGAACGATGCATAAAAGGAGAAGTGATGAGAGAAAGTGAGAGAGCGCTGGGGCGATCGACTGGTGTCTCCATTACATGCACAATAAACAATAAACGTGAATGAATCAAACATCTTTACACTGTTTGTATTATGATATCTGATAAACTTAGTTTATTAACACTGCACCAACATTTTTAATGAAATTATCAGGCTAAAATAACAGTTTACAGGACGCTGAAAGACACTGAGGATCCACTGCTGTCCATCTCATTCATGCGCATTTGCGCGCTGCTGTATGTTTGACAGCGTCAGTCAGTGAACAGTCTGCTCCTGTCTGATCTGCTCTCAGATAAAATAAGAAACATCAGAACACATGATAAAACTAAGTTTTTGCCTCTTTGTTCACCTGTTCAGCGTGCTATCGGCTCTGAGCTGTTTTTCTCTCCAGCAGCAATCTCTCATCGGCCGGGGTCGGTGGGGAATAGCGGCCGCCTTTAGTTTTATAAGAAATAAAATATACCCATCATTCCTTTAATAAGAGCTCACTCAGGGTGAGCAGCTGTAACATCAGGTTCTGCATTATGGGAACAAACTTCTCCAGCATTTTGAAGCTCGTTTTTGGTCTCTCTGTGTTTGTTGCCCCTCATCACACCGTTCTGTGCGTGATGTTATTAATATTCAACTGAGCATGCGTGTCACTTCTGAAGCGTGCGCTGTTCACATCACCGTCTGCAGACAGGCCACATTTAAAGGTGTAATCTGAACAGCCAAACAAAAAAATTGGATTTGAGCAATAATCGGAATTGAGCCTAACAGACGAGAGCACATCACTTCTGTCCTTAAATCCCTTCACTGGCTACCCGTCCGTTACAGGATTGATTTTAGACTTTTAATGTTTGTCTTTAAAGCTCTTAATGGCCTTGCCCCAGTGCATTTAACTGAGCTTTTAACTGTTCAGGAGCCTGGTAGAGCTCTGAGGTCGTCTGGAAGTGTCCAGGTCAAAATACAAACACTGGGGTGACCAAGCCTTTACCAATGCTGCCCCCAGGCTCCGGAACAAGCTCCCTGCCGAAGTGCGTCTTATTTCTGACCTGGGCCTTTTCAAATCTAGACTGAAAACGTATTTATTTAAGATGACTTTTAATACCCAGTAGCGCGGTGACACTTTTAGTTTTTTTTATTTTATTGTATTCTTTTCTATTTTATTGCTTTTATTGCTTTTATTGTTTTTATTGTTTTTATTGCTTTTATTGCTTTTTATTTTTTTTAATTTATTCCTCTTTATTTACAATTACTAAAGCACTTTGGTTCACCGAAAGGGTTGTTGTAAAGGGCTGTATAACTAAAGAACATTTACATTTACATGTTAATTCTGTGTAGGTTTATCTGTGTTAATTTTGTGGTGCAATATGGCTTGGATGCTTGCGACACAGCCAGTGCTTCCCATACACACTACGACAAGACACTCACTCACAACATTCCTGTCTACCATTAAGTCTGCATGACCCTCTCTACAATATTACACCTGTGATACTGCCTCTGGTGATGGGGCAAAAAGTGGGTCAACAAAAAGAATGTGGGAACTAGACTGGCCTGCCTGCAGTCCAGACCTGTTTGCCACAGTTACCTTGAAAAATAATCAATTAGATTACAAGTTACTTTATTAGTTACATTTAATCAATATATATATTATATATATTGCGAGTCAACCATGTTTAAGAGCAGCATTTCCTCTACAACATACTGCCTGACCAACTCCTTCAACTCTCCTACACTTACTGGTTTTGCACCGAAGTCCAGCTTTTGTTGTTTGGGTGGTGGGGGTCCTCCTGCATTAAACGCAGCTCTCTGCTTCGCACCATCTGGTGGGACTTCCTCTGTAAGTTTGACTGTGCTGCTGCGACTCTAAATGTTTCTTCAAATTTGACGTAGTGTTTTTGAAGCTGGATAACACTTTGTCACGAGCACAGAGTGTACAACGAACCTTAATATTGTCATCATTAACTGACACAAACTCAAAGTATTGACTGTATTTCCAGCTAGAAAATTAGCATCTCTCTCCCCCCTCCAATGTTGTTTACGTTTGGGTCGCAGCTGGACAACTCATGTGTAATACACGTGAGTTGTCCTCATACTGAAAATGTAACTTGTCGTGTACGTGATGTCACTCCCCAAGATGCAAGAAGAAAGCAAATGTATCTTTTTACTAAGGAAAATGACAAAAATAGTAATGCAAAGTGAGTTGAATAAGTAACTTAAATCTGATTACTGGTTTGGAAATAGTTACGCGTTAGATTACTTTTTACTGAAAAAACTGGTCATATTGGAGTAACACATTACCGGCATCACTGCTTATGAGGTGCAAAATGTGACCACAGATTGTTGAGCATCTGAGGGCATCAAGCAAGGGTAGGAAAGAGGTAATAATTCCACCTACAAAGCTTCAACAATTAGTGTCCTCATTTCCTTCAATGCTTATTGAGCGTTTTTAAAAGGAAAGATGATGTAACTCCCTCAGATATATTTTTTGAACTTCTTATGTGTAAACTCTAAATTAACAATCCAAAGAGTAAATACTGATGTATTTATTTACTGTATAGTAATAGAGGAAATAAGCTAAAATAAAGATACCATGTTTGGTTGAACCAGATACATAAATAAAAATGCACTGCTGTTTTCATGAGTTGGTACTAGTCCAATAATGGGGGACACGTGAGATGATTGACTCTACCACTGTCACTTACAGGTTCAGAGTGCAAAGGTCAGCGTTAAAGATCCTAAAGTGACACCAATAGATTTGATTTACCGAAACATCACTTTACATGTTTTTGACACCAACTCTTAAATAAATACATTTCTGGAGATTTGACTCCATCCAGAGCATAATTAACTCTGCCCTTGCAGAAAATTTGCCAACACCAAATTACTCTTCTCAAATTGCTGTACACATGAGTAAAGAGAAATATGCTCTGATTTTATCAAGATGCTCTCTTATATCTACACCAATGTTTTTTTTTTAAAGACAAAAATGTCAAACAAAACAACATGTTATGCATATGGTTAAATAAGGATTGGTATCTGTATGTGTTTTTCTACTACAGGAAAAGAGACAATAATAAAATGTACCCTGTCAATGTAACCAACATTGTTTTTAGCCTGATAAGGACACTCATTCACTCCTCTATGTGTAATAGGCACAGCTTTTTACAGATAAATAGGAGCAGCTGTCCAACAAACACAGCAAGGTGAAATTATGTTGGTATTCACGTCACAATAAAGTGCTTTGGATGAATGTGTGTTCTGAATAGCATGTTTTTCACATTCAAACAGACCATCAGTGTCAGGATTAAAAAAAATGACACCAAAAGAAACATCAACAACCACTTCAGAGTGATAAAAACAGGCATGGGTATACTGAAAATGTTGCTGCTTTGCATCAGCTCACGTAATATTATTTGTATCTACGTTCATTTGCCATCAGTGATAGTTTCAGGACATCAGCAGATAGAATGAATCCTATAGTGCAGTGGTTCTCAAATGGTGTGGCGGGGCACACTGGTGTGCCTTGGGACAAGTCTTGGTGTGCCTTGGAATTTGTACAACTAAAAGTTATTTTTACAGCAACCAATAAATGACTTTTCAGTTCAATTCAACAGAACGTAAGGTACAATGATGTTCCCATACAGGTGCAATTTCTGCAATTCAGGGAATCTCCCAAAAACTCCAACGGAGTGGTTAACAGAAACGAAAGGTAAAGGGAATTTTTCTTTTTTGGTCTCTTAATAGTTTACCCAATTTTAATACTATTACTTGTCAAATTCAGTCATGTGTTTTTGTGATTGCTAAACTTAACACTTAAATTAACCTTTCAATAATTTTGAACATAAATTTTCCATGATTAACAAAGTGATTTTTATTGGCATTAGTGGTACAAGTAAACATTAACTGAAGTCTGTACTGAAAAGATACTGTAACAGTTAGAAAGAACATCCTTCATGGAAAAGAGTTGCTGTACTTTGAGAATTTAGCTTGATTTTAGGTGTGCTTCAAGAAAAAAAATGAGAGCCACCACAAATCTCTCTGCTGTCAGCACATTCGAGTTCTTCATAATCTGAGACTGTCAATTGCACACCTCCAGTTAAAGGTTAAGAAAGAGGCAAGAATCATGCAGAATTTATATAAAGGATTTTTCAATCATGATGACAGCTGAAACTCAGAGGCAAATCCAAACAACTATATATTCATGTAAAGGTTTAATGTCTTGCAAAATCAATTTTCTTTGCTTTTAAAGTAGAAGGACCTCAGAGAGCAGAAGAAGAACATGACACATTTAACTAAACACTTAGCCCACAGAGAAATGAGCTATGCCTATTTAAAGAAAATGCTCCTTGAAATGCTCCAACTTTTTCCTTCCTTGGGTTTGAAATGTAGTAGCTATACAGCCTCCTCCTACGTGTGTTTCCCGATGCCTCCCTGCTCCCTCAGATCAAGGCATTTCCAAAGGGAAGGGGAAAAGAGTTGCATCTAATCCTCTATAGAGATTAAATTGTCCATGTTCTTATTCAACTTAAATCAAATTCTTGTTTAGACACCCATGACACGATGCAAACAGTCAAACACACAAGGACATGAGGCCTTTAATGCATCATAAAGGTCCAAATTTCCAGTGCATCCTGTACAGCCAGTTCTAATTTCCCTACCTCCACTCTTCACCGATGTCTGCCACTAACACATTTGAAGTAAAAATCTGGAGAATAACTGGGTTGTTTTGCCATGGGACAGTAAAAACACATTTATGTTCCAATGTGCTCAGGGGAAGAAGTGTCCTAAAAAACAGCAGCTAAAGCTGAACCTGAGGCCTGTCTCTCTGAAGTGGATTACCAACTAAAGTGGTAAACCTGGAAGACTCCCAAATCTGGAATTTGGAGTTCTTATTTTATGTAGAGAAGTCACCTTAATGATTAGACTCTCTGATTGCCTTTCATATCCAATTGCCACCCAATTTTGTATTGTATGAACCCTCAGATTCTCAAGTTTCCACGTCAATCTTAAAATCATTCTTTGCCTTATGCCTTGGCGCTGAGAGTTGAGGCTGGAGTTACCATGTCTTTGTCTTTGTGTTTCCATTTGATTCACAAGAATCATACATTGTGATTCTTGTGAATGCAACATATCTGAAACTCTTCAAGGGATTTTCTTCAAACATATATTGAATATACAACTGGATACAAGAAGTAACCCAATCAGTTTTATATGTCAGAGATCTCATGGCCTTGGCCTTTTGTGAACATAGTATATCAAGAAAGCTTAAAAGAAATTTTACCCAAACTCTACACAGATGTCTGCTGTGACCAAGAGATAAAGTTATTGGAGGTCGCAGGTCAATGGACAAGGTCTAAGGGCTTTACCTTCAAACTTTTTCGAAATATACATTTAAAGTGAAGGATGGAAAAGAAACAAGTAAAGGTCACAGGTCGAAAGTCAAAGTCATGTAACATTTTGTTCTTTGGCTTGTGGATGGAATATATGAAGAAGACTTTGAGTGATTTGCATTAAAATTTTATTGTCTGTCCACTCTTCCAAGACATTTAACTTCTCATATTTTGGAGGTCATGGGTCACAGGTCAAGATCTTGAGGCTTACCGTCCTTCTTTGCTTGTAAATAGGATCCAATGAATGCTATTTCACAAGAAGCTCTATGATATTTGTTCAAACTTTGCAGAAATGTCCACCATCCCACAAAGATGAACTCATTGGGCGCTCCTGGTTGGATGCCACCACCAAGAAAAGAAGTGAAGTAGAAATTGGGTACACCTGACTGATCAAGTGACTCACAGGAAGTTGTCATTTTCTCTTGGGGTCAAAATGAAGGTCTAATTATGACATTACCCAACTTGGAAAATGTGATTTAAAAAAACACTTATTATGCATTTATCACTGTTGGACCAGAAATACCAAAAAACAATGCATTTCATAGCATAATAATAATAATAATAATAATAATAATAATAATAATAATAATAATAATAATAATAATAATAGAACATTAAAGACTAAGATGGAAAAAATAATAAGTCTTAATCAGTGGTTCTTAATGACTTTTTTTGCCCTCTTTTTGAGGCTAATATTTCTATGTGCCCCCATACACAAAGTCTCTAAGAGGGCAAAGTTAAGAGTTTTCTTAATACACCTAGGCATGTGAAAATTAAGGTCGAATTCAATATTAGTGATCAGACACAGGAATCAATATTTCATGACTCTTTCATATTCTTAGTTGATTTATTATTTACATTCTAAATGATGATGAAAATATGAAAACAGCAGATTGTCATATTTAACACTAATTTATTTCATTAGTTAAGAAAAGATATGAAATCCATTCACAACTTAAAGTTCTAACAAAACTATATTTTCCACAGCACACAACATCAATCAAAAATATTTAAATAAAGATTGTTGTTACTCAACCCATGTTCATTTTTTTTAAAGATATAAGTGACCTCTAAAAAGGCAGATAGCCAGTCACAGTGCAGGATTTTTTATTGTCATCTAGGACAGCCTAGGGTTGCTGTTGGAGAAACACTGTTCTAAACTAGGTTGTCCCCATTAAGATCTGTTGTCCGGTTCCAGAGATTCAAGTAAACAATACAAGTGTTACTGCTGGAGGCACCTGCGAGCCCATGGAGCTGGGAGAGTCAATGTGATATGAGCCTTATTTCTGTATTATCAGTGGTGTTGCAGGGCCTGGAAAGTCAGAATCAGAAAATGCATTGATACCATAAAGCAATGTGTACAGTCCATAGAAATAACAAACAGTGATATGTCAGTCACGATAAGTGAAAATAGTCGGTATAGGACAAACTGGCAATGGCATTCTTGTGTGGCCCTTTAGAGAATAAAAACTCACAAAATCCTGGCATTTGTCACATTCTTTGGGCTGTAATGACCAAGTGTATTTGCATGTTATAGGATCAATCAGGGTATCATTTATGGTAGTGGTCTCTAAACTTTTCACATTGAGGCCCGCATAAAGAGGAATACATAGACGACTGAGCCACTTGCTGCCCCTCACTTTTAGTGTATTTAAAGTTTTAGGGTTTAGGGGTGGGTTATCACCTGTCAAGGGATCTTTGTAACCCCGGGCTATAACTGGATTCACACCTAGTCAGGGCAAAAATGACCTTCCGAGCAGCAGAGATGGGAGACACTGATTATCTTCACTGTCAGACACAAAACAAGAGTGAACTGCAAGAACGTTGGTGGTTAAAGATGAATATTGCAATATACTTTGTAAATGAGACCTTTCGACAAAGTAAATATGGCAGAAAGTGTGCATGATTGATGGTATGCTGCTGTAATCAAAATGTCTTTATTCATTCAACTGTTTCAGGGGCAAGTTCAAAATGGGCAGCGGGCCGCATTTGGCCCCCAGGCCATAGTTTGGACACTCCCGATTAATGGGGTCATTCAGGGGCCCAGCCCTGCTACACCCACCCTTCTTCTTGACCCACTACTTTACTTAAAAGGTATAACTATCATATACCCTGATGAGGCATAAAAGCGCCTTGTGGTTGATTTATTACTATTCTTACTTAGTCAGATTTTCATTCATACAAATTGTGAGGCAAAATTTAAACATATGATCTGATGACTATCGTGGGCAGTTACTTGAGCTGAGACTGTGGGGTTTAGGTCTCACTAAAGTGTGAACAAAGCCTTTGAGGGAGCCCATAGGTGCCCCACAGAGTGATATTTTCATGCCATTTCTCTTATCAGTAAAGCAGTTTGAATCAATAGGGGTAGATCACAGGACAAACCAGGAGCATGTTATCTCAAACAACATGACGTCCATATCTGAATTGGTAACGAAAAGAGCAAACAATGTACACATTTGTGCATCAGAGGGAGATAATTTTAGCTCTAGATGACACGTTTTGATTCTCGTCTGCGTGAGTCACACTGGCATTTGGGTTTATTTTAGTGGCGAGGAGATTACATACTGTAGGGAAAACTAATAGGCTTTAAATTAGAGCCATATTAGCGTGGGAGGAGTGGACATTAAGTAAGCATCGTCTTTTTTTATCCATGTGAGTGTGTACCATACCCTGTGTAAGCACTGGATTATTTCACCAGGGGTTACTGCCAGCAGGATGATTCATGTTTGAGAAGCTCGCTTTCAGGTGGCTTTTACACAATACTTTCAAATTTTCCAGCTCCCTTCCTTTTTATTACTTTGAGATTTTGAAAATCCAGCGCGTTACATGTGGACATGTGTTATATTGAATTTGGTGCCCTGTTGTGTGTGTTTGAGTGTGTGTGTGTGTGTTTGGGAGTGATTGAGAGCCACCTTGAGCGTTCTTGCAGAGCACTTGCCAGGGGAATGCAGGCCTGATATCTTAATAAAATGAGGTGAGATGTCTGCGCTCTAATTAGTGTGATACTACTTTTACTTTGGGAGATAATTAGATTTTATTTAAAAGTCACTTTGCAGGTGATGTCATTATCTGCAATAACACAGGTACTGAGGTGTGCGGCCATCTGCCTCTTGCTCTTCTCTCTCTCCCACTAACCATACAAACAGAGGACCACAAACTGCAACAATCACAAGTGGCCTTAAACAAGTTGAATCAAGATTGTAATAGATTTTCTTTGTTTCTTGTTATAACTGTCTATATTTTGTTTGGTTGTCAATAACCTGACACACCAGATGAACCGTTTAATATATTTTACTGGTCCATCTGGGCAGCAGCTCATAGAAAGTGTTCGGGAATGGGCAGCATATAAAGTGGTGCAAGGATGTTGTATTTTTGCAGGCCAATAGCAAAGTTAGCATCATGCTAGTTCCCTCAACTGCAAGTCCACTGAAAGCCAATGGGATTTTTCACTGTGTTTTGGATCATTGCAGACAATAAGCTCTGTAACGAACAAAAAATTATGGATCTTACATGGTCTCTTCTTTAAGATAATCCAAACGAACTGCATAACAACAGACATTGAATCAAACAGATCCAGCTGCTGCACATGGTTGGATTATTGAGTCAATGATCCTGTTCAATTCCATATCAGTATAAATCACAGTGTAATGCAATGGATTGTTTTTCTACATTATTACAAATGGGCATCTTTTAAACAATTAGTACAAGCAATCATATAATTATGAACCTTTTTATTTAGAAAGTGCTTTCAAATGTTGAAATAGTAGTATGGGAAGTAGAGCCTTCAATTATCAGGCTCCTCTTCTTTGGACTCAATCACGGTTCAGGAGGCAGACACCTCTCTACATTTAAGGCTAGATTTAAAGCTTCTTTTTGATAAAGCTTGTCATTACAGCAAGCTTAGGTTTGGACCAGCACATAGTTCAGCTGCAATAGGCTCAGACTGAGCTCCTCCCTCTTTCCTACTACTCTTTCCTACTCTCTCTGTTGGTCCCTCTTTTTGTTTTGTTCTTGTTCTCATCTATGGTTTTTGTCTTGTAGGCTGCTGTGGGATCATTGGTGTTGACGGCCTGCTGCTGTGGACAGACATAGCTTCACTCTACTAGAATTGCAAATGTCTGGCCTTTCCTTTAGTCCCATTTCACTGTCATTACAGTTCTTGAAATGAACTTCAGAATTATCAGTCAGTTAAAATACATGGTAGTTCTCTCTGCTGCCAGCAATTTTTAACACATCTCCACAGGTTTCATTTTTTTAACATTTGAAATTGCCGTTTTGGACAGAGATTCCAATGTGTTGTATGTTTGGTCCAAATATGGTCATTTCTGGTTCCAAATAAACAAAATGGTGATGGTCATAGTGGGCAACAGGAAGTACTGAAATTATATATAGAGAGAGGCCAAGGATGATGCAATGAACATCATATCTACTTCTTCATACAGTCAGTGAATACATGATCAAGCTAATCTTTTAAAACCAATCACCTCCTTCCTCCTTGCCTTAGAGCAAAATGCAGATTAGTTTGTTATATGCAACCTGGAAGTATCATCATGTTTGTGCACTTTCTTAAAAAGTATGACTAACCTGTTTTTAATAAGAGAGACAACAATATTTAACTTACCATAGTGTTTCCCCTTCAGTTATATAAACTCTGCACATGTGCAGTATAAGAGTTCATACTATCAGTAATATGTAACACAAATGATGCATGACTAAGCAGAACAGAGAAATAATAACAGCAATAAAATGAAACCAGATATTGTTTTTATTGCTGCTTTTTTAAGACTCAGTTTCCCTCGCCTGAGCTTCAGTCTCATGATTCTGTGTGGTTCTGGAGGCAATGTACTCTACCACCAGACCAGACTATCTTCAGAGCCAATCAACACCCACAAACAACCAGAGGAAACGGACAAGACATTGGAAAGAATCTGCAAAATATTCAATGTCATGACTCAGTACAACATACCTAGGAGCATTCATAGTGCAAACAGTGTTTGTTTTTGGACTACAGACAACTGTTGCATTGATCAAACTCTGCTGTAATAAAGGTCTTGCGCAATGATTCCTGCTATAATTCTGCTCCTAACACGTGTTCAGTTTTATTTTGCTCTGTTGCATGAAAATTTAATTAAACTTGTCTTAATTTATAATGGCTATTAAAAGGCCCTGAGATGGGTCAATGTTTGGTAGCAGCATTGATTTTAAAACATTGTTTTATCTATTTATATATATATTTTTGCAGTGGTAAATTAAAACTAAAAAGTCCCATTTGTGGTCCTAGGGACAAAAAATGTCAGCTTCCTATATATATCTACATCTCTCTCTCTCTCTCTACATATATATCTATACCTATATATATATCTATCTATATATATCTATATATCTATCTATCTATATATCTATATATCTATCTATCTATCTATCTATCTATCTATATATATATATATATATATCTTTCTATCTATCTATCTATCTATCTATCTATATATATATATATATATATATATATCTTTCTATCTATCTATCTATCTATCTATATATATATATATATATATATATATACATATATATATATATATATATATACACACACACATATATATATATATATATATACATATATATACATACACACACACACACACACACACATATATATATATATATATATACATATATATACATACACACACACACACACACACACACATATATATATATATATATATATATATATATACACACACATATATATACATATATACACATATATATATACATATATATATATAAATAGATATAGATAAAGATATATAGATATATATTAAGATATCCAACAGGGCTCTATTTAATCTTTTCCGTTCAGTCCTATTCATCTTCAACCCAGTCCTTTGTATCATAATGCATAAATGTATGTATGTATGTATGTATGTATATTAATGTATGTATGTATAAACATTTCCCTGTTTGAACAAGTCAATCTTTTAAAAGTACTGCTAACAAATATTATTATTATTATTATTATTTGTTTTTTTTTTCTGGGGGGGGGGGATTGCTTACACAACTTCACTGTTTTATCAAACAAAAGAAAATAAAATTCAAGAAGCATTTGATTATCAGTTGGCTCTGAGATGGGTCAAAATTGGCAGCAACACTGATTATGATGATTTTTTTTTTTTTATGCAGGCACCCTTGCAGAAAACAGTAAAAGTGGGAATGCTTTGAATGGGAAAACGTAATGCCATCTGGTGGACAAATGTAAGAATGCAGTGTGATAAAAAGAAATGGCATTTAAATGTTTTTTTATAAGGACAATTTTTTAATGTTAGGAACAAATGTGCCGTTTTTTGTGTTGCTTAGCCATTTTTGGCAAATTAAAGGATCTGACATGACAATTATAAAAAAAAAAAAAAAAAAAGTGAATATCCACTGGCAAAGTTGAGATTTTTTCATTCAGCACAGCCAAAATGGCCTGGGAAAAACTAATGTGGCACAAAGTGTCCCTTTAGGATCTCTAGGGCTGTACGAACATTTAAAAATGTAAGGCACTGGCAGCTCCATGTAGATCAAATAGTTTATCAAAGTCCAAATCCATTATTAAATCTTTTTTTTAATTTCCCAGATCCCTATGCAATTCAGAGCTCTGTAGCATCAGTGAAACAAAAGGTAAATTCATATTTGTCCCAAGCTGTTCATTTTCCAATATGGTGGCATGGAACATGGCGGCATGGATGTCTGTGTCTTTACCCCCTCATTGCATAATTTACATTGATGTTCAGTCATATTTGATTTAATGTCGGCAGCTATCTTTAGAACCCTGAGAGAAGCGTAGGCACGAAAGGTTATCTGGGTCATGATTGTGGATGTGTGTGTGTCGCAGTCAGTATGGGGGAGAGATTTCCTAATGGAGACATACTTTCAACATTGGACAGTTTTGTCATGCTGTTTCAGGAACGTTTGGAGATCATGCATGTAAACCATGCTGCAACACAAAATTTTGATGAATTACAAAAAGAAATGGGACAAAAAAGGAAGTGGGGCTGGCACTGACAGCCTGGTGCTGATGTTTACAAGTCTCAAGTAGCATCTCGTCTCCTGCATGTCTTTTTCTACTGTCCCTCTGCATGTTTTTACTCTATCCATTTTTCGGACTACTAAAAAGAGGCATAAAAGCCAAAAATGCATGTCCTAAAAAGAAGAGGGAAATAGAAGTAGTCATCATGGTTCTATGGGCATTACGCTGAAACGTTTCAGGACCAGCAGGTTCCTTCAAAATGGCGATGTCAGGGTTTTTCCTCCCTCTCTTATGCTCTTGGGCCAGTGTCCCAATTCCAAGGGTCCACCTCACGAGTCTGTATTTCTCATTTGAATTCATCATAAGGGGAGAAAAGCCCTGCTCTATTCCAATGCTTCCTCAAGAGACATTTAAGTAACGCAGCAGTGCTGACTGAGCAAAAGTGTTGGATCCTTTACTGTCCTCGTTTCTTCAGAAGTCGCAGATGGTTGGTTTTAAAGTGATTTGGAATGGAGATTATTATTCAGACAATAATGAGCATGTCAGAAAGTCAGATTATATCATTCTTCTTCACTGTATTTTGCAGATCATTTGCATTCAGATTGTAATCAGTTAATGTGAATGTGAAAAATAAGCTACTATACCAAAAAAAAATCTATCCATTAAGACACAAAAGTACTAAAGTCTTGGTGTCCTCTGTGAGCTCATTCTTTATATTTAAGTTCAGCTGAGTGCAGACAGGCCATGCTGCCCAGATAGGTTTTGTTGGTTGGTTGCATCCAGGAGTATGTTTATGTGACGCTTGGTTGGAGCTGACAGTCCTTCCACAGTGCAAGTCAATGAATGAGATAGTACAGTTGCTCTGGAGAAACAGGTCAGTGACCATCGACTGAGATGCTTCTGTGCTCACATAAAGGCAGAAAAACTTCTTACAATAAACACCCCAGTATTCGCAGTAACTTTTGTGGCAATGATGCACAACTTTTCAGCCCTAAGGTAGAGGAGTTTCAGAGCCAGTCTAGTTGTACAGAAGGTTATTACAGGGAGTACGGAACCTGATTTGCACACAGTGCTGCTGCCTTCAGCACTATTTGACTTTTTCTTTCAAGATGTGCATTGACAAAGACACACTGGCCATGCTGTGTAATTGAGTAGAGCCTAAACCACAGCGGCTTGAAAGTAGAAAAGTAAGTCGTTGTAAATCAATTGATTATAGCATGACTGATGTCTGCCAGTGTAGTTGGTGTTCAAGCTAATGCCATGTACCTCATACGGATGGGGCCACTAAGTTTTCCCCACTTTTCTTGACTGAGTCTTGACTGGTCTGTGGCTGGAATGTGTTCGGACCTGCCTACTGATGCAATGACACAACAAAAATGTAGTGACTGGTGAACTCTAAAAAGGCAAAGGTTGAAGCCCACTGTATGTGCTATTGTGAGGAAAGGGCCATCTTATGGGGACACCCTATAATTGCATGACTGGGCTTGTAATTGGTGGAATTCAAGCACTACTGCAGGGGGGTCTTCCAGTGGCTAAAACTTGGCAGTCTTTGGCAGGCATTTGCCTGGAGAAGGAAAACTGAAGCAGCTGCATCTGTACAAACCCATTTCAGAACTACTAAACTACCTCTTTAACCTGGATGTCTACACTGAGAAATTAACTGAACTGGAAATCTTGAACTTTGAATTCTGTCACATCAACCCTGGACCACAGGGCATCAGTGAGTGTGCAGGCATAGCAGTGTTAAACAGCGTGTTTTTAACAGAGGAAGTGCTTCGAAGATGTGAACATGCTCATATTTTGATGAATGATGAACAGAGCTCTCACACAATCAATCCATGGGTGAAACATAAGTGTAGTTCACTCTTGAGGCAGTAAACAACTGTCTACTGACTTTAATTGAGAGACCAGCTGTGTGTGCTGCTATACGGATCTGCAAGTTGAAATGTTTTTACCCGTGTGTTGTTTAAGCCTTGCAACAATTTGTCATTAAGGTAGGGTTAGCTTTTTCTATATGGAGACTGTCTTTGTTGGGCTTCAGAACCTACCTTCAAAAAACAATCGGTGACATTATTTTAACTTATGACCATGTTTTATACAGTCAAGACAAAATCTAGGAACCATCTGCCATTGTCTGGCAATAGATTATTTTGACGGATGTGGGTGATCTCTGCAGCCCTTCAAAACTCTTACTGCTTATCTGAAAAGCCATATGCTTTCCTGAAATCTCTTAAAGTTGCTGCCCTCTAAAGTTGCACTAGTCTTCATGAAGTTCCCTGTCAGGTTCTAATGTTGAGACCACACACACCAAAAACAAATGCAGTAGATTAACAATGTTTTGTATCAAGAAACACTTTAAGATCATGATTACATCAAAATAAGGCATTATTGAGTCATCGTAGCAGGTAGACCGTATAACAAAACAGAGTCTCATACAGTGTTACTTTTGTCAGCAAATTATTTTCATCATAGTTTTCGTCAACAACCTTTTTTCCCCTGACGAAAATTAGACTATATCTAAAAAAAAACAAGTGTACATCGACAAAAACTAAAACTACATTAACTGACACTTTCGTCAACAAATAAAAACTAGACTAAAATGTTTGACAGAGACTAAATCCAATCAGACCTAATTTCGTCATGTAGAAAGTAGGGACAAGTTAGGAATCACTGCTACTTTGGTTGTGTGGAAAGGTTGGATGAGTTAAGAGGGACATCCAATCACATCTGCCTTAGCTTCATGGTGGCAGGATTCAAGTGTAACACATGACTTCAGAAATTAAAGGAAACATAAAAAATGCCTTACACTTTACGATTCATATTTTAGTCGACTAAATTTACAGTAGATTTTGTCTGCTAAAATGTTGTGGAATTTCGTCAACTAGAACTAGACTAAAATTACAACAATTTCGATGACTAAATCATGACAAAAACTAAAGATATTTTAGGCAAAAGACTAAAACAAAAACTAAATAAAATAAGTGCTGTTAAGATTAACACTGGTCTCATACACCTCAAAAAGTTTGGAAATTATATCTTAGACGATTTTTTTCTCCCCTTTAATAATACCAGTTAGTACTGTATTTTATATCGTTGGATTGTCTGATTAGTCACCTTTACAACAAGGTACAACTTGTCAGGATCAGGCATTCCTGGAATGAGCAGCACAGCCAAACATATGGGGAGTGCCTCCAAAAAACTGCCAAAATCCCCTGCAATTGGAAGCTAGTGTTCAGTGTTATACAGAGTGGAATAATTATTTGGTGTCAGCCCTGGTACCATTTCTAAACTTTGGACCAAGTTCCATGAGACTAGTGAAGTCAAAGAAAGACCACAAAGAGGGAGTCCCAGGAGAATAAAACCCCCAACTAGATTGGTTCCTCACAGGCACTTTACTGAGGATCCATAGGCTTTCTTCCAGAGGAACAGGGAATTTTTCCCCCCTTTTTTCGGCTTTACCTAAATGTTCAGCTGTGTTGCTTACTGCATAAATGCACAGTCCTTACAAGTAGTATCTTATTGTAAAGGTGACTAATCAGGCTTTTCAACAATAAAAAAATACAACACCAATTGCTATTATTAAAGGGTAGAAATAAATGACTGATATAACATTTCAAAATAGTTTGAGGAGTTCGTCTTCAGTTAAGTTGCATATATTCTTGTGAGACGTTTCTTTTTTTAGAGAAAAAAAAAAGCAAATAAAGTGTGTTTTATGTACATTAAATATCAATTTAACAGTGATATTTTGTCTTTTTTTGGCTCTTAATTCACCTATTCAAGATCCTCTTCTTTGGAGATGGAAGATCCTTTTCCTCATAAGTGGGACCACCAACAGCAGTGAGGTACAATAGGAATAAAATTCATTCTGGCTATAAGGGTTTCTTTTTGGTGGAAACATCATTTTTACCTCTGTTTTTAAATTTTGAAATATATATTTGTGTTCAGAGTAGGAGAAAATAATTTGTTTAACTTTAAAATTAAGTTCTTATCAATAGGGGAGCATTAATCCAGTCTCTCCAGGGTTTTGGAGCAGGATAAACTTAAATAAGAAACTCCACTTTTGGATCAAGCCAAAAAAACAAATAAATAAATACAACCTGCAGCTTCCAGTATTTACAAGTGACTTTACAAGAAAAGGAGCTCAAAGTTGCTTACAATAAGCAGACCTGGCAACTATGTTAAGATGCTTTCAATTGGTGCAACCATGCCAGACCTCAGCAAAGACATTCTGTGCACAAGTTATAGTATGTGTTGTTTTTACAATTAAACATGCCCAGTATTGCTCAGGCACCTCAGTGACTTTGCCTTTGGAGCCTCTCAGCTATGATGATAGCAAAAAAGCGCACCTACCAAAGACAAAGCTGTAAACAGAGGGTCCAACAGAGGCTCTGTACTCTGGATCAGAGACAGCAGTGTACAATGAGGGGGTCTCAGTTCAGTCCAGCACTTATATCACATACTGCAGAAGGCGGGGGGGGGGACAGTGGATATGAATGACTCGAAAATCCCAGGCCTTCAACTACATGGGAATAACAGGAATAAAATATGATAACTACTTTACCTTGATAAAAGATAAGACCTGAAACACCCAATGATGCCAGGTCTTTCACTGACGATGTGTCCAGGCTGCACTGTGAGGTGTATAGTACGACAATAGGATGGCTTTTTATTGAACCACAGCCAAGAGAGTCCATCCATTCATTCAGCAGGTGCATATCTGATCAGCTGCTCTTATATTACACAGTTCATCACAATAGCATTAAGTGGTATAAGACCCTCTTTTTTCACCTTCTTGACAATGCTGCCATGAACAGCTTCATCCTGAACAATGGACTGTGGTGAGGCAGAGGTAGTGCCAGCTACACATAAATACAAAAGGACATCCTTTGTTATTAATATTGACCATTTTTAAACAGTTGTACAGAAGAGACTAGATGAAGGTCTATGCAAAAGACATTCGTTGACTTCTTCAAAGGCATGTCAAGAATCTTTACCTCAACCACGGCGGTATTAAGTTAAAAGCAAACAGCAACACTGAAAGCATTACTCAGTAGAAAGGATATGCTCGCTCTATATGTCCGACATGTTTTGGAGAGAGTGGCTTGTGTTTCATATTTTACACCCCTACAAGTAATGCCCACCTACTATATTATCTTGTGCCCATAATGAACGATAGTCCAGTCATACCTGCCGGATACTCTTTTGAAAGGTTCTGCCCATTCCCAAAAACTCTCCATGGGCTGTTGCCCTGATGGACTTGTGAAATATTTGGAACAGTTCATCTTGTGTGTCAGGTTTGGATTTTGTATTTTTCTAGGTGTTTGATAGTTTGTTGTTTTAACAAGATAACTCAAAACACAATGCATAGATTTTTATTGGCCAAGGACCAAACATATAGTTTCTGGTGGTGAGCCGAGTCCGGATAAGGATCAAGTATTTTTTAAAGGATTTGTTAATACACTGAGAAACACAATGAAACCGACATGGGTAAATTAACACTATCAGAGTTAATATTAAGACTCCTACAGTGTCTATATGGGTCCACACCACAAAGTGTTGTTTTCACCCATTTTGGGGAGTTGGTACTTTAACTCTCATGAAATGTATTTGTTTGCTCTGTGGAGTTTCTTTTATTTATTTTCTCTTTTTTTGAGGGGGAGGAATGCACTCTCTGAGTTCTTTTTAACTGCTTAAGTTTAAATTCTATATCAACACTAAACTACTGTATTATTTATTAATGGGGAAAACTATAGATGAAATAAAGACACCATGTTTGAGTAGAACAAATATATTTTAAACAAACAAACAAAAAACATTTGCACTGCAGTTTTCATGATGTGGGCTTGATGTTTCTATTGTCCATTAATGGGGAGTTACTTACAGGTTCAGAGTAGAAATGTTATAGTTAAAGGTCCTGCAGTGACACCTATGGATTTAATTTAGTGAAACATGAGTTTTACACTTGGTTTTGACACCAACTCTTTTTCAAATGAGAATAAATGTTCTGGTTATTTGACTCCAACCAGAGTATAATCTACTCAACCCTTGCTGAAATTTTGCCAAAACCAAAAGTTAAACTCTTCTCAACTTACTATGTAGAGCAGTTTTTCACATTTTCACTAATTACTCAACAAGCTCTCAACAGATTTGGCTGACATTTTCTAGGAATGTTGGTCATGGCACAGGGGAGATTTGGTTAGATTTTGGTGGCTATCCAAATCTGAATCCAGGATTTTCAAGGATTTGTGAACAGTGTGAGATATGGCAGTTTCCACATGTCTGACAATAACTTGCCAGACAACGTTGGAAGTGCCTTGCACTTTGAGCTGCAAACCTCCGCTACCACTAAAAAGTCTGCATAAGGAATCTTGTTGCTGCTAATTCCAGATATCACCAAAAGTAAGGTAAACTCAAATTCTCTTCAAATTACAAAGTTTGAACGTACAACTGATACCTAAAAAATGCAGAATTTCCTTGAAGAAATTAAAAACTGGGAGATTATTGTGGCCAAATATATCAAAGTCTATGAAGACTTGAAGACAATCAGACAAACCTGAACACACACAACCACAAACACACACTTTTTTTATACATTTAAACCTCCACACACACCTAGAGACACTCATACAGACAATACTAACAAAAATGCACACACACATATTAGGCCTTCAATAGATTCTACACAAACAGCTGTAGTTATTTTTGACAAGGTATTCACAGTTAAGTCCCAGGTTTGCTGTGTTGTTTAAATGCTTTAATATGAAATGGCTATATCAAGACATGGGTATTTTTTAGTCGCCATTTGTAGGTCATATCCCTCACCTTTTGCCATAACTAGTTTGAGTTATTGCTGTCTTATCTGCACTTACTTGAAGAGATTTTGTGGTTGATAGCACTTCCAGGCATGACCTCTGCTCTCTTGGCAGATCTGCACTCTTGACCCATGGCTGTGGCCTCACTGCAGGCCTGCAGGTCAAATCAAAAGCATTACACTGTTATTAGAACTGTAATAACCTTTTTTATTTTGCATATGTTAACAGGGACTGTGCAAATATGTGATAACATTTATCATCCTGACACCGTTTCACCTCCAGTTCATGTCTGCAGACCCCATATAAAACGACAGATACTGTACAAATGCATCGACAGCTCAGATAGAATAAAAGAGGTCCTGATGGTTATTTAAATGGATAAATGGCCGTGTTAAAATGAGTGGATGGTTATTTTTAGCCCTTTTCATTATTAAGTGGCATATTCAGACCATCCAATCTATCCTTTCGTCGGAGGGATGATGGCGTCTGAATGTGGAATTAGTGCATGCCTTCACTGCCTCTTTGTGGGAATTTTTTTACTTTTAATGACTGCACCAATTAAGAAGTCCTCCTCGGGTCCTGGATAAATCAGGAAACTCGATGATGGATGGGTTTAAAGACGAAGAAAGAAAGGAAGTCGAGATGGAGAGAGGAGGGGAGACGCTCAAGGCCAGCCCCTGCAGGAAATAGTAGACTTCTCTCAGTTTCAGTCCACAGCAGCGTTCCCTTTAAGCAAAGGTCCAGGCAGTGACACTTTCTCCTAATGAGGGAGCAAAACAGCTTTTGGTCATGCTGAGAAGCCATTAAAAGTGTTAACTGGGCTAGCTGGAGGTGAATACATGTCATGTCTCCCTTTATTTCTCCTCATAAAAGTCTCCACACACATTTGTACTGTACATACCTCAACAACCGGATTTTCCCCTTGCCTCTGTTTGCATTAAAATTTCTGAAGCACAGAGGAACAGATGTGTGGTCATTCCTTCACCTCGGTTTGAAACTGTCATGGGAAAATGATCAGGCGACAGAAGCTGTCATATGGGTATGGAATTACAATCTGTTAAATACAGTCGCCGAGTCTAATTAAGTTAGATACTTAAGGTCATTATATCTTCATTGTCAGTCATTATGTTGTCCTATAGGCTGTAATCTAACAGTTCATTAAAGTGAGTGTGGGAGCCTCCAAGTGTTAATGTAATGAAGTCAGAATTAACAACTATCAGAATTCAATCCCTAGAAATTATTATTGTTTTATCATCATTATCATTTTCTCTTTTTTTATTGGTTTATAAATGAGTGGAAAAGACAGACAGACAGATGATCAGATGGACAGACTACATCAAGGATAGATGGTCAGACATACTGAAGGACGGATGGGTGGATGGATGGATGGATGGATGGACAGGCAGACAGGTGGACAGAAAGAAGACAGACAGGTGCTTGGAATGATCGTTGAATGGGTGGATGGATGAACTGACAAAAGGATAGGGTTGATGGGTGTGTGGATGTATGGAAGTAAAGATAATGGATGGATGAATGGGGAGACAGATGGGTGTGGGTTGGTGGATGGTAGAATGGATGGAGGATGAATGATGGATAACTAGTTGGATGGATGACTGGTTAAATGGATGACCAGGTGGATAGATGAATAGGTAAGTGGATGGGATAAAAAGATAGGTTAATGGATGGATCAATAGTTGGATAGATGGATTGATGATAGACAGACAGATGGACCAATGGGTTGGATTGTGTCAGAAAAGTTCCAGAACTGGTGTCACAAAAGATTTATTTAGAATCCAAACTACAAAATACAAGTTTTCCCCTTCAAAGTAATCCCCCTGGAGTCTAATGCACTTTCCCATCCTTCTCTGCCACGCTTTCATGCACTCCTGGAAGGACTCTTCTGGGATCCTCCGCAGCTCTGTCGTCACAGTATTTTTAAATGAAATGAATCTTTTGTGACACCAGTCCTGGAACTTTTCTGACACAACTCGTAGGTGGTTAGATGGATAGTAAATGGAGGTAGATTGACTGGTAGATTGATGGATGGTAGAATGGATTAAGGAATAGGTGACAGTTAACTAGTTGGATGTATGGATGGATGGATGGATGGATGAATGGATGGATGGATGGGCAAGTGCAAAGGTTAATAGATGAATAAATGAATGCATGAATGGATCACTAGTATCACTAGTTGAATGGATGGATGGATGGATGGATCATAGACAGACGAACCAATGGGTTGGAGCATAGGTAGTTGGATTGGATAGTAAATGGAGGGGAAGATGACTGGTAGATTGATAGATTGTAGAATGCATAAAAGCAGGGTTGGTAATCTGATTTAGATACACTTTTTGGTATACTGGTTAAAATGATCGTTATGTCCCGATGGCAAACAATGCATGATGTGTTCTTAAAAGAGAGTGAACAATAGCCGCTGTCTACAGCAGGACTAAAGCAGGGAAAACACCAACCAGTCAGAGTAATTCAGACCAAATTCATTTGTGTACATTTTGCCCGCGTGCACTGACCCTGATTCAATGGGCATAGCCGAGTTGAGAGGGATCCAAGTATGCTGGAGAATGGCAGAGAAACTACCTATACCCCGATTACTGGTAACCTCCTGCTAAACAGAGCAAGAAAAGAAAGACGGAGGCAGAGAAGGCCGAAACAAAAAAAGAATTTGGACAAAGCCAGGGCAAAAACGAGAGTCAACATCAGGGTGTAGTACTAACTAACTTGCCATGTTTGTTTGTTTGTTTTTTTTTTACTTTACTTTGATAATGTTTTGGTGTTTTCTTACCACTGAGTGAGACATGACATAGCGTAGTGCAAAACAAAAACAATGTTTTTAAATCTGTCATATGGTCGCGAATCAGTGGCGCTCGTGCATGTGAGTCCTGAGGAGATGCTACATTCAAATTCATGCTAGTTTTCCGTGATTACCAACCCTGCCTTTAAGAAATAGATGATAGCTAACTAGTTGGATGGATAAGTGGATGGATGGATGGATTGATGGATGGATGGGTAAGTGGATAGAGGAATGTCTGATCACTGCAGCACTTCCACCTCCCAATTGCTAGCACCCTTTAGGCAGCCCAAGACGTGCCTACTTTGCAAGAAATATAATTTTTGGAGAAATATTTCACACCAAAGACAGCACACAGAGCTCTGAAGCCTTAAGAACCCAAATCCTACCACCTTGAATCAGCTCTGCTTTAACTGTCATCCAACCTCCAGGCAGTCACCCTGGGGACAAAACAGCCAATAAACATCTTGTTTATCCAATTAAGGGACAAATAAGGATACTGACTGACACAGCCAAGGTAGCCAAAGAGGAGTGGTCCCACATCAGCTTAAGAAGATGTATAGAAAAGAAACACAAGCTCTGTAGCCCTGCCAGGCTCACAGATCACACACAATCACATACGAGAGCATTTCTCAAGGGGGCAGAGGAGCGTATGGGGCTGCCAAATCCAAAGTCACCTTGTCTCAACTTGACTGCATCTGATGAGTTACACTCTTTTGTAACAAGACTTTGTGAAAAACCTTCAGTAGCATGTTGGTGCTGCAGTATCTGCTGCTCGATAATCTCTCACGCTCAAGGAGAGAATGACTTTTTTTGACTCCTCTTTTCTCCCTTGCATGCTCACACCACCAGATCAGCTCTCAAATAATCAATGTATAACCTGACAGTGATCTGAATGGAAATAATTTGCCTTTAAGGTGCTGTCAGCAGGGGCTAAAGCTGACTGAGTCGTACATCTGTCACTTTTTAATTTATTTGAGGCTTCTGCTGTTCAACATTATCAAACTGTGATTACATTTGACCTAGCTTTAGTTGTCATCTTCTTAACAACTCTGTCCTCTAAATCTTGTGAGTATTAATGTCTCAAAACCTATTAAAATAAACAGTCAGTGGCAGAATCCCTGGATATGATGGGGAATCAGATTCTTGTCACTTTTAGCTCTAAGCAAAGATGGCCAGCAGGAAGGACACACTGGGAGTTTGCTTCTCAAAATGAAAGAACTTAAGAATATGAATTAAAACGCTAAATGGAGAGCAAACAAAATGATGCTTTTCACTAAAGCTCCTATTCAAACAAAGTGACACTCATGTTTTAAAGGTCCCATGTCCTGAAAAATTATTTTTCTTTTGATGTTGTTAGACGGGGTTTGGAGAGCAGAAAAATATGACACCAGCAATGCGCAATGCCTCGTTAAAGGAAATGCCCCTTAAAATACTCAGTTTTTACTTCCAGGGTTTTATGATGTAATAGCTATACAGCCTCAACCTACATGTGTGCTTTCTGCTTGTCACAGGCAGACTTCATGACTGTTTAGAAAGTCCACACAGTTGCCTGTTACCCCTCCTCCCCCCTTCTATCAGACATCATTTGGGCAGCCAATCAGTGCAGAGCTTGTTATCATAGCCTCCCATTGCCTCCCCGCCTCTTCAGGTCCAAACATTTCTAAAGTGGAGGGTAATAGAGCTGCATCTGACCCTCCACAGAGAGAAAATCTTTTACTTTTTATTTGACTTAAATCAAATCCTTAGTGGACACCCAAGACATGATGTACACTATCAAACACACAGGGACATTCTACCTTTATTGACAGAACATAAACAATTTGTTATAAAATGGAATTACCACATGGGGCTTTTATGACTGTACAAGGTAAACACCATTAACTCACTTTGACAGCTCATAGTCAAGCCAGAAAGGACACCGGTGTAAAATCTGACTGAAATCCCTATACATTACTGTCAGATCAAATTAATAGGCTATCAGGATTATAAGGCCAATGATATTTGACCTTGTCCATCCAAAATCTTACCAGCTGATCCTTGACTCAAAGTGGACACTCCTGCAAAAGTTAAAGAAAAACCTGGAGAGCAAATTTCAAATATTGTGCTCACAATAACATAATGCTTCAAAACTTTTGACCATGACCTCCATGATCTAATCAGATAACCTTCCAGTGCACAAAAACAAATGTGCAGTGTTTGACAGAAATCCTTAAAAGCTGTATTAATATCACATTCACAAGCAAAGGATGGCCAGTTAACTCTGTGTCCTTGACCTTAGATCTATGAACTGCAAAATCTAGTCAATACCTGTGTCACATTGGAAGGTGGTCTGGGCAATTTATAGTGTTAATTGATTAACATTTTTGACCATGAAACTACATGACCTTGAGCTTTGACCTTGCACATCTTAAAGATCTTATAGTGTATATATACATGTTTTGTTCATCAATTCATCAATCACTAGATGAAGCTTTGTGACCTTGACATTCTCTGATGACCTTCAGAGTAGGCTTTATAAAATTATAATCAAATCAGGGTACAAAAAAATAATGTGTTTTCAGGACAACACAATATTCATTAATTCAGTCGTAGAGCTTTTTTTCCATTTCTTGAAAATGAGCAGTTTTGTATAAATGGGGTATTAAGCTTTAAATTGTTAAAGATTGATTATTTATTAACTTGTTTAATGTGTGACCTCTTTTCTCCTTCTCAAAATAGTTGGGCTCGTCCAACTATTTTGTTCTGATAATTAAGAAATCTCTGCTTGGTGTTAAATTTGTTAGTTCAGGTTTGTTGGCATGACAAATGGGGGCTTGTCCAGACATTTTCATTCCTGTGGTTACAAATTTCTGTCTAGATTAATTTGTAAGTTTAATATCTGTTCCTGTTTGATGGCATGACAAATTGGGGCCACCTTGACAATTTTGCTTTATCAATTTTTTGATCGTGCTTTTGCTTAAGCTTAAGCTCTGCCCTACTAGTTTGATAAATTAGGCTCATCTTCTTAGCTCTTGGTTTGTAAGTCCAGTGTTTACGCCTGTCTGTTGTCTGACAAATGGGGACGAGCCCTGTTCATCAAGAACTGTCTCAAAGTAAGCTAAAAAAAGAAGAATCACACATGAAACTAATTTTAAAATACATATATTTTATGACTAAAGTTTTCGTAATCATAAAATATTTGCAAGCCAGTAAATTCAGTTATGTATGATAACTCAGGTGAACAAAGTTAACTTATCAAGACCTCCCATTCTCTGTCTGTTAGCCCCAAAGCTACAAACCAGACACAAGCAAGCAGAGAGGGCAGATGATTGGATGGCTAATAGCAGTTGAATTAACATTACTTAAGTATCCTTTTGTTATTGTCTTCACAAGATCGCATTAAAAAGCAAAGAATGACCAAGAGGCTCTAGGACATTGACTTGTGGACCATAGGCCTCCAAAATCTCATCTATACTCAAATTTTAATTTGTGTGCTCATAAAGCATCATGTAGAGTCAGCACAGGCTTTAGGGCCTCTGTCATCGAGGTGTTTTCTTTCTGGCAGCAGCCCTCAGTCTTAGAGCACTTCAGTCTGCATTTACTGTTGCTAGGATACAGAAGTTTACTCCTGCCCCCCTCGGTGATATCCCTCAAGTCTGTTTAAGTAGCTACATGTTTGAGATATTCTGTTTAATTCAAGGAAAACTAACCAAGAAAACAGAAAACATTTTTAAAGGAAACTTTGTCCTAACATAAAAGTTTAAAACAGAACAATCTCATCCTCAAAAAAGCTCGGCACACCGGTTTCTCCTCTGCCTTTGCTGTTGAAAAAGCTGATATCAGAGGTCCTGCTCCCTCTTGATTTGATTGGCCATGCAGTGAGGAAAGTGACATTGACAAGGGTGTTCCAGGGACTGAACTTATTTTTTTTTAAACCAAGAGTAATGTGAGTGCAGTGGTGAAGAGCCTGAGCTGAGGGTGTTTGGAGCTCAAGATAAAAACACTGAACTTAGCTGGTTTTGTTTTCTGAATGAGTGCTTTAAATAATAATCAAAAGAAAAAACACAGGGTTAACAGGGACTGGACCTTCATTTGAAACCTTTGTATTCATTGGCATTCTGCAAGAGTACCATAGCAACGCTCCAAAGGGAATTACATCTATACTAACACGTAGCATCCAAAACAGAGTAACAGTCGTGTGCCAGTGTGATTGTGTTTTTGCAACAACAAAAAAAAATCAGCAGAAGCTTCATATTTGCTTTCAGACACATAACACCGTTCCACCCTGTCAGCTCTGATGTTACATGCTGAAACAACATTAATGAAGCCTTGTTTTTACCTCCAATGAGGGGACAGCAATAGAACAACTTGGTCCTACCATTATACCACGGTGACATGTACATCAAAAGCAAGAATAATGGAGCATTAAGTATCCTATTGACCAGACACTATAAATACATTGTACCATATGAGCTTCAAACAGGACAACTGTTAAACAATGTTTTGGCTTCATTCTGTCAGTTTTGCTCTTCACTGCAGTGATGTTTGCTCCAGAGTTTGTTTGTTTGTACACTATGACATCAGTCTGAATCAGACATGAGACATGTTGTCAGAGAGGCCACTGACACAACCCACTTCAGTCTGTGTTAAGGTACTCTTCTATTTATTATGTTTAAAAATAACTAAATCCTGAAATCTGAGGGCAAAAATGACCTAAGCATGCATGCTCTCTCAAAGTTGGGCGGGTGAAAACATGGCGTGCATGGTACAAGCAGAATGTAGTGTCTCTGTAGCAGAAATACAAAGAAACTACTGGAAACTGATAAGGAGCTGTTTTAAATGTCACAACCAAGAGTGATTTTTACTACCGCCAAGGAGGTTATGTTTTTACCAGGGTCTGTCTGTTTGTTTGTTAGCAAGATTGCACAAAAACTACTGGATGGATTTACATGAAAATTTTACAAGAGGTGTGGTTTGGTCCAAGGAAGAAGCCATTACATTTTAGTGGTGTTCCGCATATTTGCCTGGATGCAAAAAAATCCCAAAATTTTCTAAAAATCCCAAAAGTTAACATTGGGCCGTATTTAAAAAACATTATATCTCTGACATCACTTGATGGATTCGCTTCAAAATTTACAGGATAATATATAAAATATAACTCTATCTTCAAGGTAAATTTCATCTGGATCCGATCCAGATTGACATAAAACAAAATTGAAGTTTACAATGACAAATCCCATTAATTTCTCCTCTGCTGCTGTGAGGGTTTTGCCCCCTGTATGTCATTATGGGAATTGTAGTTCATTTGCAAACTGATGTCAATGTTTTTCAAGCCTATGTCACTACATTTCCCAGCTTCCCTTGCAATCCCAGCAGTGGAGTTCTCCACATGGACATTAGTGGAGACTCAGCCGTCCAATCGTAACGCATGGTGATCCAGAATTGTATCTTTTACAGGGGTTGTGGAAAAGCCACTGCCGTAACTGAGCTGCTCTGTGCTCTCCGAGTGCCTTTCAAGTTTAAAATACATTTGGAATTTTCCTCCAAATCATCTTTATTAGTAGGATAAATTATATCTGACAGTGGGAATGGAAACTATAGCTATGCTTCCACCAAGCAGTTCAGTTCAGTTCGATTTGGTTCAGCACAAAGTTACAGTGTTTCCACTGTTGGATAAGGAGAAAAGATACCCAAATAACTGACCTGTGCCGTACCACTTTTTGGCTCTTTTCTGAAGGGGTGCTGCGCTTACCAGATCAACCCTAGAAAGTGCAGTCTGTTGATTGGTCACAAAAATTCTCATGCTACAGTAAGCGAAAAAGTATGTCCACATTAAACAATACTCAATGGAGGACTGGTGTGCTGGAAGTCCTTCATTATAGCTCTTTACTTACAATCTACTTCAGACTGCGTCACTGTGTGATACTGCTGGCCGACGAAACACACTGTGTCCAACTCAAATCCCTCCCCTCAAGTGAAGGTATAGCTGGCAGTGGAAATGCAAACAAGATCAGAGTTTATACTCCAAACTGTACCAAGCTGTACAGAACCAAACCAGACCATCAGATGGAAAAGAGGCATTAGGCCCATCCTACTTTGAGGATTCATAACACCAGCATAAAGCCAGTTGTAGAGTGCAAAGAGGATGGATTATATACCTTGATTGTACAGAGATGTGTTTTGGACATAAACTGAATCTGATCAAATCCAAGTGTCTGCTCTCATTCCCTTTAAATTATAGCAATGCCAGCTTGACAGCTTGCACTTTGTTATATAAACAGTACGTTTTAGTGTCAGGTTTTCATACGGGGCACAGTATGAAATATGTTGATGCTCAGATAAAGCAATATCTCACTCAATATCTCAAGTATTCCCACAGCATCAGAAATGACCAAAATAGACGTGCTGGGCTTGTGCATAAAACTGTAACCTGATAAATGATTCAAATCTCAGAATAAAATAAAAAGGATCAGACAGGTTTATGCTTTCTAATGTTATGTTTGCCAACCATCATAAAGTTAGGATATAAACATTTATTTTGTCCTTTTTCTCTGCAGGAATCATAAGCTTTATTCTCCAACGCATGTGTAACACACTCTTGGCAGCCTATATTAACACCTATGTGCTCAATTACTTCTTACACTTTTATTATTTTAATTATGTATTTTATATCAATATAAATTCATCTTTCTGTTGCATTGAAGCTTTTTTTGTTTGTTTGTTTGTTTTTTCTCCTTATTTCTGGGTGTATTACTCAGACTGAAGAGTGCAAAAAGAGGAACTTGGTGACAAGCACAAGCACACCATCTCTCAGCTCTCTCGCTATTCCATAACTTTGAATTTATCTACAAATACTCTGATATTTACAGACAAGGAGCACTTTTGTGCATCAGGCATTTGTCTAAAAAGTGCTGATGAGTGTGTGTTTGGATTTTGCAATTGAGTGTGCCTCTTTCTGATGCCCCCTCTAAATATAAGGAACACCCTGTGCGCCAGAATTAAGACTCTACTCCTGGTTTTGGGGGTTAAAGGAACAGCTATTTTTAGTTTCATCATGAAAGAAGCACACCAGATTTTTGCCTGATCACTCCTGGTCTTGGCGCAAACAAAAGCACATGTTATTTTGCTATCTAAACAACATGAGCACCAGGTGTAAAAATGATAACTGTGTCAGGTGGAAAATTGAAAAGACAACAGTGCTGCACTCCAAAACGCTTTGTAACAAACATAGCCCCTAATCTTCAAATCACAGGCACAGTGTAAACAAAGTAACTTGAGTAACCAGTAGTGTAAGGCATTCTCTCTCAAAAGTAAGTATGTTTATACTAGCTATCAAGCTATCGAGCTCATCTAGTCAGTCTTCAAAACCAGTAGAAATATCTGGCTTAACTAAACACAAAAGCTGTTCCTAAAATCAACATACTGTTGGTAAAACTCACAGGGACACCGAAATCAGGCGGACAGTCTGGTTTTCGTGCTGGCTCCCTGGACAGACACTGAACTCATGCTAATGGATTAATCTGAGCAGGGGCATAAAACCAATCACTTAGCTTGTAGCATATTATAAGAGTAGTGTCATTAAATGTGGCCATTATTCACAATATGGCCACTTTAGGGGCCCATAAAAATAATGTGTTATCATAAAAATAATCCACATTTAGTGCATCAGTATTATCCCTAAAACTCAATACACGTGTTTAATGAGGCAGAATAAAAAAAAAAACTTTAAAGAAAGATTGCTTTGTTAAAAAAATCAAATCATTCTTCATTTCACTCACAAATACTAAAGGTATAATGATGTGGAATGGCCTTTTACAAGCTTGAAGACCAATACAACTGTGACACTTTTAATTTTTGATATGCTTCTTAATACCAAAGTATTATCAATAAGGAATATGATTTTAGTCATTTTAAGTTTTTACATTTTGTTTGTTATCTCTGTTTTAATTAGAATGCTGTTTGTCCTTCTCGTCTGGCACTGAATTTGATTGATTTGGCAAATATTATGTAACCACATGAGTGGTAACTTCTCTGAATTAGGTAAAAGTGGAGAAAGACCCACATGATGCTTCTTAAGTTTCTATTTGCCAGTGTTAATTTTGACAGCACGTTTTAATTTAGTTTTAGTCTTTTGCCTAAAATATCTTTTAGTTTTGGTCATAATTTAGTAATCTGAATTATTTTAATTGTAGTCTAGTTTTAGTTGATGAAATTTCACAACATACAATCACAACTATTGTTCACTCGAGCCTTGACGATTATGGGGAAAAAAATTGCGAAGACACTGAGAGAAAAAACCATTTACATATTTACACTTATTTCTCCAGACATTTTTGTGCCTCATAGAGGCTTTAGTGCTGCTCTTGGGTGCAATTTCTGTCTTGTATGTTACAAAGGGCCACATAACATTACCCACACTTCCTTTACAATCATTCTGGGAAGTAACGGCTAACTATGTTTTCTCATGTTGACTATTGACTGCTGCCATTTGGATGCTTTCATGGAAAAAGAGAAGAAGAAAATGGGTACATCTAATTGGTCCATAAGATTAACAGGATGCTGTCACTTTCTCAGATCAAAAATGGAGGTCTAATAGCATTACTGCTATATTTTTATTTAAGAAAACTTGATTAAAATAAACAACTTGTGAGTTTTTTGGCAGTAGATCCACAAACACAAAACTTCTGAAATGAAACACTACACGTCAAGGGTCAGTAAAAAATGTTTTGGTAAGGATATATAGTATTTGACCTGAGGCAATTTTTGAATTGACAAGTATTAGCTTACAGGCAAAAAAATGGGCCTTTAAAAGTGTTCTTGATATATTGTGGTCACAAGAAAATGATGACTAGACTCCAGAACTTTGACCTTTAAGCTATGATTGCAAAAGCTGGCCAGATCATTCATACTACTTCAGATTCCGTGTTCACAAAGTCATGGCCTGTATAGACGTACATATGACGGAACCACAACCTGAAAACCGCAATTTTTGCTCTGAACACAGAAAGGACCTCTTTCACAATACATGTAATTTTGCCCACAGCCCAATTTTTTGTTTATTGTGTGGTATTTGTAGTACACCCAGAGACTCCCAAGAATATACCTTTAGAAAATCCAAAAGTCATCCAGGGCCTGTACTATGACCTATTTTATGATCATTGCCATAGGTGTGAGCCAGGGTGCACACTTTACCCCAAAACTTACTCAAACACAAATAATAAATCATCAAATTGGGTCAAATCACCTTCACTGAAGTCTGGTACATCTTTTGAAATCAAATGTAAAGCTAAGTATTACAATTGAAAGAAGTTATTGAATTTTAACTGGAAAAAAAGTAGTTTTTTTATGATTTTTTCAACAAATTCAATTCTTTGGAGATGTGTCTGACCAACTTACAGTTGCTGTACACCTAAAATACTTACAAATTATTTGGCCACATATATATTCTCAAAGTGGGAAAAAAATCATCAAATTCTGAGACCGGTAAAGTTGTTCAATTAACAGGTTGGGTTACTGTGGTAGAATCAGGATACTGTTCCATATCTTGTATATCAGGGAACCTTTAAAGATTTGTTCAGAATTCATCCTTTAAGTATGATTTCTTTTAGAATTTGAATGCTAGATTCAAAACAAACATTTCACATGAAATGTTATTCATTTTAATATTGAACAGCCACAAAGGGCCTGTATATTATGCCTTTGTGATGAGATAATAATGAGCCATTGATACAAGTAAAAACCGATGCAGTCTTGGATTGTTGTAATCAGATTGTATATATCTACAATGACAGCAATACATAAACATTACTTCTGTCAATTTCTGTTTCTAGTACTTATATATACATGTAATCTGTTTTATGGCCTTCGTGTCTTTTTGCATAGCAACGGCTTGGACAATTTTAATTTGTAGACTGGAACTATAGTGAGGGAAAGGGGATCTGAGAAATCCATAAGATGTACGATTGGCTGGTTATTTCATAGAATGGAGTCTTTGAATTTGCTTGTGTATGGTTGGAGGGGTTTCTGATTTTGAAAATGTTTATAATATCCCAAATAATAGATTACAGATGCAACATGTGCACACATGCCAGAGGTTCTCTTTCCAGCAGGACAGAGACAATAATATGCCTTCACAGGATCATCTGATGCCTTCTTGTCAAATTGAATCCAAACATTGTATTTTATATATATATACCATCATTTTTTTTTTCAAAATATCTGCAATTGTATGAAAATATCTTGACAGTGTAGCTTGGGAAAGATTAGTAAGCATGGTCATTTGATTCCATGAAAGGTTTGAAAAATAAAAACAAATATGTCACGTAGAGCTCGTAGTGAATGGCAGAAGCTTGAAGCATCTGATATCTCGTTCCCTCATGTGGATCTGGAATACCCTGAGACCATAACATGCGGTACATACCAAATCAAACAGTCCCCTGGCTACATTGCTGAGCATCAAAAAAATGATGGTGACTATGAGATTTGGGTTTACCAGCATGATGCTGATCTCATTAGGGGACAGATTCATTCTCGTCACAGATCTCAAATAAAATACAATGTTTGGATTCAATTTGACAAGAATGCATCAGATGATCCTGTGAAGGCATATTATTGTCTCTGTCCTGCTGGAAAGAGAACCTCTGGCATGTGTGCACATGTTGCATCTGTAATCTATTATTTGGGATATTATAAACATTTTCAAAATCATCAGAAACCCCTCCAACCATACACAAGCAAATTCAAAGACTCCATTCTATGAAATAACCAGCCAATCGTACATCTTATGGATTTCTCAGATCCCCTTTCCCTCACTATAGTTCCAGTCTACAAATTAAAATTGTCCAAGCCGTTGCTATGCAAAAAGACACGAAGGCCATAAAACAGATTACATGTATATATAAGTACTAGAAACAGAAATTGACAGAAGTAATGTTTATGTATTGCTGTCATTGTAGATATATACAATCTGATTACAACAATCCAAAACTGCATCGGTTTTTACTTGTATCAATGGCTCATTATTATCTCATCACAAAGGCATAATATACAGGCCCTTTGTGGCTGTTCAATATTAAAATGAATAACATTTCATGTGAAATGTTTGTTTTGAATCTAGCATTCAAATTCTAAAAGAAATCATACTTAAAGGATGAATTCTGAACAAATCTTTAAAGGTTCCCTGATATACAAGATATGGAACAGTATCCTGATTCTACCACAGTAACCCAACCTGTTAATTGAACAACTTTACCGGTCTCAGAATTTGATGATTTTTTTCCCACTTTGAGAATATATATGTGGCCAAATAATTTGTAAGTATTTTAGGTGTACAGCAACTGTAAGTTGGTCAGACACATCTCCAAAGAATTGAATTTGTTGAAAAAATCATAAAAAAAACTATTTTTTTTCCAGTTAAAATTCAATAACTTCTTTCAATTGTAATACTTAGCTTTACATTTGATTTCAAAAGATGCACCAGACTTCAGTGAAGGTGATTTGACCCAATTTGATGATTTATTATTTGTGTTTGAGTAAGTTTTGGGGTAAAGTGTGCACCCTGGCTCACACCTATGGCAATGATCATAAAATAGGTCATAGTACAGGCCCTGGATGACTTTTGGATTTTCTAAAGGTATATTCTTGGGAGTCTCTGGGTGTACTACAAATACCACACAATAAACAAAAAATTGGGCTGTGGGCAAAATTACATGTATTGTGAAAGAGGTCCTTTAACTGTACCACGGAGCTTGTCCTGATAAGTTCAGCTTTAAATACTTTGTTTTGAATGGAAACAGACTATTATTTATCTTGTTCAATAATCATTTAAAGTTAACAAATGTATAAAAAAAGTAAGTGACAGTTGTGTGATTACCATGGACACACAAATTGGTCTGCATACAGGGTGTTTGGGCTGCCTGAAAACTGGAAAGTTTTTGTTAAAAGGTGAATCTTTTTTGGAAACATCTGAACACTGACTGACACTGACTGTCTACACTTATAATGATACCATAAGGCAAAGAAGCTAAATAAGTCAATAAGCACCCACTTACACATTAGTGATGACAGGCTTTATTATGTTTTCATTAAGAGTTTTATGATGTGATCATGCATCCCTTAAGAGAAAATTAAAAAGTCTGTGCTGCAGCTACACAAAATCGTAAATGCTGGGTGCCTCTTTTCCTACTTACAAAGTCATATTTCTAACTAACTAATATAAAAGAATCATTTCAAATTTATCGGAACACCTGGTGTGCTGGTTTTATATGTATCATCCTTAAATGTTTTAGCCCTAAAGATACAGAAAAAAGTCACATTGAAACAGCTTGTTTATTTGGCAAGGACATCACTTTAAACATCCACAGAGCCTGTGTGTGCTGTGTTGAGCTGAGGATAACATATGGGGTTAATGAACTGTGTTGTACAGGACATATGTCTTCTCCAGCTCCGTAAAGAACAGCTCCTCCTTTTTTCCAGGTGGCTGTGTCCAGGCTTTAAAACCCCACTGTGAAAGCTGACACTCCAAAGGTCACTGTGTTGTACTCTTACACTCCTGTTCATGTCTATGCCTGTTTATAGTTGATAAATTAAGCTTTTTGGCCTTTAGTGTGACTTTACTGAGACAAAGAAGACTATTGTGCTGGTAAATGTTGAAAAGGGCTTTCGAATGATTATTATTATTTGGAAAGTTTGATATTTGTAGTTATAATAAATAATTTAGAAATAGTTTTCAGAATTTATTATATTTTTGTTAGACTTTCAAGACATGCATTTTATGTCCACATAAACAATACAAAGATTTTTTTCCCCAGTTTCTTCATTTCTGTTAGGACCACTTTGTCAAAGAACAAAAACAAAACAAAACACGAGAGCAGTTAATTGAATTAGCTTTATTTGCATATTTTTAATTTGGTGGTACGGCTCTGATTTTCTCCCTGCCTTTCCACATGGCGATAATGGAAGCCCTAAGCAGGGACAGCACACAATCCAGCCCTCTTTGTGCCCCACACAGATAACATGAGGCAAGGAGAGAAGCAACAAAATACCCCAAGAGCAAGAATCAATATCAGCTGACATTGATGAAGTAATAGAGTAGCAAAAAGGAGGAGATGGGGTGGAGGATGGTTGCAAAGCAGCTTGCAGCGGGAGCAGTGAAGAGTAGGCAAGCTACATCAGTTTAAGTAAGGTAGTCTAAGTGCATTTAGCCAATGGCAGCTTAGAGGCAATCAGCTGGCTGTCAGTAGCAGCAGGGTTAGCTTTGGATCAGCTGTTTGAATGGAATACTGGCATGCTAGCAATCTTGACTCCATGTCCTGTCAGAACTAATGCTATGCTCCAATTGTACAATTGTTGTATTGATTTTATCGTTCTACTGTTGATTTTATTGTTGTTTTGACCTTGTGACCTTGTACAGTGTCCTTGAGTGTCCTGAAAGGTGCTTTTAATAAAATGAATTTTTCTTATTCTTATTCTTCTTATCATTATTAAGTCATACCTAATGACATGTCCAGGAAGTGCATTTTAAATGTAGAAAAATATTTTAAAAAGTGTACTTGGCATAATATGTGACCTTTAAGAATGCTTTAATTCATTTTGTGTGACACTTACCCCACGGTAGCTGTTAAAGGCTTTCAGATAACCATGTAGTAGCTGTAGTGACAGAGAGCGAGGGAAAAACATGCACTGACTTCTTCAAGGACAAAAGCCTTTCTGTACATGGGGCATGCAGACACAAGTGTGAGGTTGACAGATTATAATAGACAGGTAGAGCACTCCTCACGGGAGCTTAAAGTGGTTTAAAAAAGGCTGTAGCACTTAAAATTGGTCTCAATTTTGTAGCCATTACATGAGGAAGCAGCACTCTAGAGTTAATTATTTTGTCCGGTCATCTTTAATAGAAATGATCACCTCTCCTTCCATATTTAATGACAGGAGATTAGCACTGATGTCAAGGGAGCAAGAGCACTTTCAATCAAATGATCAAGTCAGGAAATTTAAGTCAGTTTTACAAAAAGAGGTCCAGTGGTTTCTTCAAGTATTTAAACGTGAGGGTGTGAGACAGAGTGAGCTAACTTGATATCATAGCTCATTATTTAGCTGCAGGGTGAGCTCATTGCTGTTTGTATCTGAGATTCCACACAAACGGTGAGGTGCGTAAAAATAGAAAGACTTATCACAGGAATGAGATTAACGAACAATAAGAGGATGCTAACAATCCATGCTAATTTTTATCAAAGAGATAATTGTGCTTTTCTTGTTTGGGAGCATGTCAACAATGCTGTCTGATCAGAGATACTGCTAATATGAGAGATGCTATTTTTTGCCCTCAGGAAAGAGGATTTCTCAGTCTAGTAAGTGTTAATGTCTCATTATGCACCTAACTAAAGCTGTTTCCCATCCAATGCTAATCACTCTGGGGGTGATATGTAATCAGTCAGTTTCTTTATTTCAGTCATTGCCTGTTTTATATTTGCTTCCCCTTCTCTGACATTGTTTTAGAGACCACACCACTCTTGTGTGTTTATGCTTGTATGGTTGTCTCTCTCCCACTAGTTTGCATCAATTTGATTATTCTAGGGTGCTTAGAATTCAAATATCCTCTCAAACTTTAGGTCAATCACCAATTTTCCCTTGTATGCCATAACCTCACAAACAAAAATGTGGTCACAAAACACCATCAGCAAACATAAGCTCAATGACCTCTTGAGTCTGGCTCTAAGGAACACCACAGCAGTGAGACCACATGTATTAAAGGCCCTAAATCACGTAACTGGTGGTAGAGTGCTTCTCTGCAGAAGCAAAAAAAGTCATCAGGCGTCATCACCATTATTTATGTTAATGGGCCTATTTCAAAAATCCAGGTGCAGACCAAACACAGAATGCATTATGTTCTTTGATACTTGTGTATGTTTTGGGTGTAAAATGACTTAAATCAGATATAGTTTCAGCTCTTATCCCTTTTAAAAGCAAAAAATGCCTGAAGGCTAGCATGTGGGCCCCTGCTTGAAAGAGAAAGAGGAATAGGTTGAATTAATAACAGCTTTAATGACAAGAGATAAATGGATCAGAAAAAAAGAGAGAAACTAGAGGTGCTAGACTGTCACCAAGGCATTTCCAACGTTGTTGGGGCTAGTATGGTCAAAAATGTGGAAAATTGCCCTCATCTCGTACAGTTAAATCTTTTGACAAATTCCTGGATTCTCTTCTGGATTGCTTGTGTTATGACTAACACTGCCTGAGAATGCCATTAAAATCAGTTGAAAACTTATTGAGTTGAAGCAAAATTGTGGAAAAATGCTCTATTTAACAATACTAATGAATTCTTGCACCTTCATCCAGATTTACATCATCACCAAAACTGAATCACATTGTTTTTGTGTCCTGACTAACATTTAGATTTAGATTTAGATTTATTTATTTACTTTTTTTTTTTTAATGGGACAGAATGCATAAATAAACATTGACATTTAAATGCATGGGATTATAGCCGATTGGCTACTTTCCATCCCCAGTCCCATTAGCAGGTTGGTGGCAAAACATAACACAAAACAGACATCCATAATAGGAATAAAAACACACAGAACATATTAAAAGACATACAGTCATCCAGAAAAAAAAAAAAACGTCATAGAGTCCAAAAGAAAACGGGCCAGGAGTTGGGGGACCATGGATGCAGAGTGCTAGCTGCCTGGGAGCTCAGGTCCTTGTTATATTGCACATTTCCTAATATTGCACAGAGATATAAAGTGTACGTTGCATTGCATATTACCCTACTGCCCAAGATAATAAAGTGGCATGTTGAATATAATATTGCACGATGCCCTAAGCACATGGTTGCACATGCAGATGTGTGAGTAGATACTGCACTAAGAAAAGCATACACAGATGTCTTATGTAAGCACTAATTCACAAAAATGGCGTACATAGATGTACTTACAGTGGACCATTGTGAGCCCATTTGACATACATACAAAATTAGACCTGATTATGATCACAGGATTGGTTTTCCAACAGCCATGCTTTAAGGTGTTTGGAAAAGGAAGTAAGGGTCGGTAGCTCGTGTATTGAGCTAAGTAGTTGGTTCCAGGACTGGGATGCACAAAATAAGAACACTGCTTGACCAAAGGCGCTTTTTCGAAACGGTACAACGCAGTCACCTCCAAGGCCCGCTCTCTGTCAATTCTCATCAAGATCCATTAATAACCTTTTGAGTTATCTTGTTCACAATCTAACAAATACCATCAAAAACATAATCATTTATTTTAGTTCCACCCAGACCCAAGCGTGCAAGATGTCTCCCAAGGCTTTGTCATTTACCCCCTTCTTTTAACCATCTATATGTCACAACTTGGTCAGGGCATCTAAAAATCCACTGCTATGCAGATGACACCCATCTGTAATTCAGCACTAAAACACCCACCTAGCTGTGCTTTCACAATATACAAACATAAATGTCACCCAGCATTCTCCATCCAAACAACATTTGTGTTATATAAAATCATAATGCAGGCACACACTAACATAGGGCTGACCCAAGCCATTATGTCACAGCCTCTTTATCCCCGTGACCATGTAAACAAACGCAGAGTGCACTGGACAGTTTGTAATATGATAAGGCCCAAGATGAAAACTTAAGGTAGCCTTCCAACACAATGAGTCAGTGTTGACTTGAAGCTGAGCGGAGGTTAAATGTCTAAGTGACATTTGGGCAGAAGCACTTATTCGTCAAATGTTGGATACTCATAACAAAAATGCAAAAGTCAACAGATTTGTGAGAAAGAGTATGAACGAGAGGCTCTCAATGAGTAGTATGCTGAAGTATGTGAAGGAAAGAGTCCTGCTGATTTTGTAACTCAAAAATATTCACAAAGTTGAGTTCATTCACAACCTTACTAGTTTGTGTGCAAGAGCAAGCTTTCCAGGCCATTGACATTGAATATCTCAAGGGCCAAAACACATGATGAAGAATGTTCTATGTTAGATAGCTATACGCTAAATTGTTGTATGAAAAAGAACACACATTAAAGAAAGGTCTTGTCTACCCTTTTCTCAAAAAGTTGCTTCTTTTCTGCAGATGGTTTGACCACCTTAATCAAAAACACCATCAATTAAAGACCAAAGCTAGCACTTGACACTGGATTTCAGACCAAATAATGCAACATGAAGCAAATACATCATCAATTATCAGATGTACAAAAGATTGTTTTCCTTTGGAACATTCCAGTGAAAGCTGTCTACTAAAAGAGGGTTACACACACACCAGTTTTTTTTTCTCTTTTTTCATAGCTCCAGTTTTTGTGAATTTTTTGGTTCTTTATATGCAGTATATTTTCATTGACAAGGCTCTACTGCTTGTTGTCAGATGATTAGTCACATAACACTGCTTTTAAACACCTGAGACTTACATTGTTAAACATGTCCTGATGAAGACTCAACCGAGTCAAAACATGATGACACATCCTCATTAAAGAAAGGATTTTTAACCACAGCAGAGTGACTCAGACTTTCACTGAAGATTGCCTTTTTCCCAATAACTTGTGTCTGTTTATAATCTGAATAGTCATTTGCCATTTGTTTTTAACTTTGCCTTCGTCCTTGAAGAGCACCTGATGTTTCACCTCAACACTGCATGCCTTGACACCGCTGCAGTGTGAACATAGCCTTTTGTGGACCTGTGATCGGCAAGGATCGGTTCAGGGCGTACCCAGCCTCTCGCCCAGTATCAGCTGGGATAGGCTCCAGCCCCTGCAACTCCCAAAAGGGATAAGCAGTATGGATATTTAAACTGATCCTGATCCAATGCGCAAAACGTCCTTTGGACAATCAGCCTTCTCTGTCACAGCAGCTAAACTCTGGAATAGCCTACCTACTGAGCTGAAAATGCAAACTAACTTTAAAGGTTTCAACAAAGGTATTAAATCATGGCTGAAGGAGCAACAATACTGTTCCCACATATAAAACATTTGCTTGTATACATGTTCACCTGGTGACAAATGACATCCGGCTGAACACTGATGCAGGCAAAGTCTCAGTTTTAGTCCTGCTAGATCTGAGTGCTGCTTTTGACACTGTCGACCATGAGATCCTGTTACTGAGACTAGAGGACTGGGTGGGCATCTCTGGCACTGCCCTAAATTGGTTTAAGTCCTGTCTAGAAGACAGGAAGTACTTTGTTGAAATTGGTAACTGTGTCTCAGACCACATGGCCTTGACCTGTGGGGTGCCCCAAGGGTCAATCCTGGGACCCCTTCTGTTCAATCTTTACATGCTGCCTTTAGGCCAGTTAATACAAAGTAATAATGTGTCCTACCACAATTATGCAGATGACACTCAGATCTATGTCTCACTGACAGTAGGTGAATATGGACCAGTGGATCACTCTGTCACTGCATCCAACAGGTCAGTGTGTGGATGCAAAACAACTTCCTCCAGCTAAATTCAGACAAGACTGAAGTCATTGTATTTGGTCCACAGAAACAAAGAGAAAGTGTCAGCAGTCACCTCCAGTCTCTCTCTCTAAAACCTACAAATCAGGTTAGAAATCTCGGGGTAATAATGGACTCAGACTTGAACTTCAACAGCCACATCAAATCGATAACATCAGCAGCCTTTTACCATCTAAAAAACATTGCCAAAATCAAAGGTATAGTGTCTAAACCTGACTTGGAGAGACTTATCCATGCATTTGTCTCCAGTAGGTTAGACTACTGTAACGGCCTGCTCACTGGCCTCTCCAAACGAGCTGTAAGACAGCTGCAGCACATCCAGAATGCTGCTGCTCGGGTCCTGACCAGAACCAGGAAGTACGAGCACATTAGTCCTGTGCTCAGGTCCCTACACTGGCTTCCTGTGGCTCAGAGAATAGACTTTAAAGCAGCTCTGCTTGTGTACAAGTCTCTCCACGGCCTAGCACCAAAGTACATCTCTGACATGTTAGTGCCATATGAACCATCTCGGACTCTGAGGACCTCAGGGACCAGCCTCCTGCTGGTGCCCAGAGTCAGGACTAAACATGGGGAATCGGGGTTCCAGTTTTATGCAGCTAAAACCTGGAACAGTCTTTCTGAAAATGTGAGAAAGGCCTCTACACTGACAATGTTCAAATCTAGGCTCAAAACAGCTCTGTTTAGCTGTGCATATGACTGAAAGGATCTTATCTGCACTCTTCTCTTTTAAAGTTCATTTTATAATGATTATTTTTGTTTTTATCTTGTATTGTGACTTTAATGCATTTTTCTTGTTCTGTAAAGCACTTTGAATTACCTTGAGTACGAATTGTGCTCTACAAATAAACTTGCCTTGCCTTGCCTTCACCTGAGGGAACCATCTCGTTCTTTTTTTTATTGAACTTGAATTTTTATCTGCTCTGGATATTTTAATTCTGATGTATTTTCTAATGAACTGTGTCTTAGGTATCATTGTTTTATCTAATTTTTTCTTTGTACAACTTAAAACCTTAAAAGCCTCCCATGGACTGGTGTTGAAAATTAGCACTGTGCTATAAACACTCACAGCTGTGATTTGGGACCTGTTTATATTCAAATATCACAGCATCAATGTTACTGTGTGTCCACATCAAATAAGCAATAAATAAATAAATAAACGATGGATGGACAGATGGTTTTGTAAAGTCATAACTGGGTTTTCTTCAACTCTGCTTAGGTACAATCGAGGGGGCTCCAAGGAAAAAATGTCAGGAACCACTGTTTAAGTAGACCCCTTAAAAAACTAATCACGTGCTAGTTTGACTTGTTATCTAAAAACGATAAGGATATGGTGTCAACTTCGGAGCAGAGACTCCCAAATCTAAAAGCAGAGATAAACAAGTAAAACTATAAACTGAGATTTGGACCAGCAAAAAAGAAAAGAAAAAGTACACCGTACTTATAACAGCTGAATAGCTCTTGAAACAAACTGCAAGAATTTACTCAAACAGTATGACCTATACATGACCTGTTACTTGAACTAGCTCTTAAAAGGAACTTTTAATGTCTTTAATGACATACAGAATCACCTTAAACTAGAATGTTGCTTTAGTTTCAGAGATTTTAAAACAAAAATAAGGATCATTTGAACAGTGCACCTGTTTTATAGCTGAATGCTGCTTGTTGATTGTGAAATCCTTGTTTGTCATACTTGTTTTTTGTTATTTGTGTGAAACTGTTTTTGCCACTGTATTGGCCAGGACCCCCTTGTAAAAGAGATTTTTTGTATCTCCATGGGAGTTTTCCTTGTTCAATAGGTAAAAAAAAAAAAATACCAGCACTCCTTCTGAATCATAGGCATTCATAGCCTACTTCTGAGGTGTGTTTTGCCACATGAGCCTGTGAAGTCCTAAAGCTGGACCGCCTTGATATGGAGGGAGTGCAGAGATGGTAATAAGAGGAGTATTTAAAGAAGAAAGATAAACTCAGACAGAAGGTTAAGGACCTGGTGATAGAGAGAGTGTGACTGTGTGTGAGCATTTGGCTTGTAGCTGCACGGTTGGCATATTCTCAGTGGGATGAGAGGACATTAATGTGATGTCAGCACACATTAACCTCTCTGCAAATACATCGGAAACAAATAGGGACACATGTGCCCGGATCCCACCAGCTCGAAGAAACAAGTGTGTGGAAGAGAACAGATCCCAAAATAGAAATAGGAAGAAGCGAGGGAAGCCTCTCTGTATAGAGGTGGCAATTTTTATGCCTGTGAGCCAGCAGTGGCCTCAACCAAAGGCATCATGTTTTCTGTCCGCCTGCATGTTTCAGCCACATTTGTGAAGCTGATTTCTCAAGAACAGTCTAAAGGACTTTTATCAAACTTTGTGTTGATGTTCTGACTCAAGGGTGACTCAAGTGAATTCTAGATTTTGTGGGTCAAAGGTAAAATAATGTCTTATGTTCATCCCTTAGTTGTGAATGCAATATTTAATGACGTTTTAAAGGCTTTCCTTGAAATTTGTACATATGATTACTTTGATTGAAACATTCCCAGTTTAGATTTTCTAGGTCATAGACAAAGGTTGTTGTACTGTTAATTTCTCAAAAACACATGGAGGGATTTTCCTCCAACATTTCACAAAGGTTTGAAACGAGTTTAGACGCCATCTTCATTTCATCCACACGAATCTGAGGTTTTGGGAGCCCAAAAACGCACATTTCTAAAGACAGGTTCTGGACTAAATAAATCTCAAAACACTGCCCTGTGTACAACAACGATGCACATTTTCACTAACATTGATCTCATAGCCCCACCTCTTCCTTAAACAGCATGTGCTAACAATATGACGACAATAGGAAGAATACAACTGGTTCATGTTGAAATGCTTTAATGATCCTGAAAAGTAGCCATGTTCAGAAGGCCTAATTATTGGTTATGTTCATTAAGGAAAATGTGAATTCTAGTCAGATTTAAGTTTAAAGATGATGAAATTAAACTTTTGGAGCCAAAAAGTTTTGATTTAAATGCAGCATTTATAAGACTGAGTTATCGGATGAAGTATCGCTATCTGTGATTAAATACAAAGTGAGATTGATGGACCAAGGCTTTCTCTGTGCAGACAGATTTGGCATCCGTTTAACTGTTGTTTCCTCCCATTTTTAATGTGACACGCGATCACGCGGTCAGATAAATTGCATAAAGAACTGGCCAGATGGAGGTCATATTAATGGTATTATTTCAAACATTTGTGTTTAAATCAGTGGACTTTGCTTTCGTGAACTGCCAAACTAGCCATTGTAATCTGACTTTTCTGGGTTTTATGTCAGCTAAAAACATGAAAACAATATCTTTTGTCCACAGTGCCACAGCATTTAAGATACTGATGTGTGATTTTCAAAGAATATCAGAAAACAAACAAACAAACAAACAAAAACAATAGAACAGAGAGAGAAGTGGATGTGTAACCTGGATGCATGTATGCTTGGTGATATACCAGTTGCTGTAAAATCACGGCTTTGTCTTCATCATAAAACTGACGTTATGGCTTCAAATGTTTCAGTAACATCAGCTGAGGTTCTTTTCTGATGAACATCATTAAAACATAAAAACAAAAAACTTGAAACTTTTCATTTATTAAGTATTTGACAGCTCACTCCCCTCTGATTACTGCTGTCAATCTGTGCTTGCTGCCACTCAGTGAGTGATGTTTTTAGCGTGATATCATGTGCATACCCTCTATGACTCTTAGAATGATATTTGTCATGTCTGGCACATTCTTGCACTTAACCCTGAAATCAACCTAAATGGATTTTGGAGCATAAATATCACTGCACCTTGCATATAAATGACTTCTATTCAGGGCGCAAATTTGATCCTCATACATTCAACTACCTCTGTGGCCCAAAGTTTATGACAAAACATGTTTCTGCGTCATTAAAAAATATAGAAATCCGACCACTTACAAGACAATAAAAAACACTGACAGCTCATTTTATTCACCTGAGTTTTGATAAAACAAGATCCAACAATGACAAAAAAAAAATACTGTGATAGTCTTTTTTTTTTTTTTTAAATCAGTTTATCTACTCCTTATCAGGCATCCTCTAAATGCTTTTCCTCGTTGGCAAAGAACACAAAAACCTCCCAAAGATTTCATCAGATGCCGCATTAGTTCAACTTTTGGATTTGTGGCTCATGACAGCATTATTTTATAGAAGTTGGTTAAAAGCCCAAACTTAACAAAACACACCATATTGACTTTTCATCACTCTGCGTGTCCAGATGGATGTCTGGCCCATGTTCAAGTCCTGACAACTGTCAACGCTGTGGTGCCAGAGCTTCTGAGGATTTATCTTAAGCACATTGTGGAGCGAAACTTCCCCGGTCTTAGAAGTTTTTCTGCAATGACATGTTGACTTTTAAGGGCACTGATACTTTATCATTATTAGTTCATATTATTTTCATCAGTGTTTCCTTAAATTTGTAATATTCTAACAATAATAATTATATTCTAATCACAATAATCAATAGACTTAAATCAGTTAGGTGGTATCTTTGTAGTTGTATTTGTGTGTATAATATAGCTTTTCTTTCTTGTATTGTTTTCCTGTCTGTATTTATGACCGACTTTCTTATCTTCTTTTTGTCCTCTTGTCTTCTGCTTCCACCCCTTTTTATTGCCTTTTCTCTTTATTTTTGTTTTTTTCTTCAAGCTTTGGTCCTCATGGTTTTATTTTATGTTGCAGGGTTCTTACGGCACGAGAACAACTTCCTCTTCAAAGGAAAGGAGGAGGGAGCTGGGGATCCAGGGAGTGGGGAGTGGGCATAGGTGGTCCAGGTTGGGCTGCTTGGTATGGTTTCGGGAATATGGGGGGCCTTTGATTGGCATTAGGGACCGCTCCAGGGGTTGGCTTGCGCCTCCTTTGGGGTGGATTTGAGTCACCGCACCTTTCTGTGTGGTGCTGCGCCCTGAGGGAGGGCTGATGCCCGGCCATTGGTGTGGTTTCTGGTGTTTCTAGCCCTATGGGTGAGGGGACCCTTGTGATTTTAGGACCATGTTGGGCACCTGGATTTTTGTGCCCACTTTGGGCACAAGTTTTGCTTATGGTTGGTTAGTTTATTTTGTGTTAAAGCTCTTGCACTTATTCATCTTTATGTTCTTGTCTGCATGTCCAAACACTTTGTCAACCTTTGTTTTTAAAAGTGCTATATAAATAAATAAAGTTATTATTATTATTATTATTATTATTATTATTATTATTATTATTATTATTATTATTATTATTATTATTATTATTATTAATTATTTCCACTGAGGAGGATGTTATGTTTTCTGTTTGTCTGTTAGATTTTTAACAGGGTAACTCAAAAAGTTATTAACAGAATTTGATCTATTTTTCAGAGAACAATCGTCGTGGCACAAGGAAAAGTAATTTAATTTCGAAGGGTGAAAACGGGCATGGATCCATTACTTTTTTAAAGGATTTGTAACTTTGGGAGATCAGACAGTTTCCCATATTTTTCTTCATAACTCAAAAACTTCTCAGTGGATTTTAATGACATTTTCAGGAAATGTTGGTCATTGCACAAGGGAGAAGTGGTTAAATTTTGCTCTATATCAGAATCTGGATGTTTAACAAGGACTTGTTTTTAAAGGATTTGTTGACAGTGTTAGATAAGGAAGTTTTCCACATTTTTTTTAAAAATAAATCACCAGATGATGTTGGAGCACTTCTTGTTATCCATGTCCTGATATTAACCTTAGAGAGTAAAACCAAAGAGTTACCACTGCCCCTATTTTTGAAGAGTCAAAGAAAGGATTTAAGTCCTAAGTCACAGAAAAAGAAAAAAGTCTAGCGTTGAAATACAAATAAATAATAATAATTTTATAATAATAAATAAATTCCACCTCTTACAAGGCAAAAAGGTTAATAATATTTTAAGTTAATAAATGGCACAAAGGGTGGCTTAGCAGACTTCAAGCAGATCCAGGCCATGTTTTTGGCCACACCTGTGTGTAGGTAACTGCATCTGCTGTTTTTATGTTGCCATGCCGCCCCCACTATTTGAGAACCTCTGATACAGAGAACTGTTGAGAAACACTGATGGATGGTAACGTTTTGTACTCTGTGCATGTTGATTGCTAATTTGACTGCATTAATCCTACTTTCTGGGTAAAACAATAAAGATAAGACCCAGAAAAGATATGCAAAACAACAACCCATTCCCTCCTTTAATTTATGATCAGGTGGGCTATCATGTCGAGTAAATCTCAGATTACTAGGCTGTTATTCTTAATGTGAAAAAACTCTGAGGTTTTGTTTTGTGAAGTGGGATTGTTAGGATGAAGAGATGCCACAATTTCTTCTGAACCAGAGTCTGAGCTCAATAATTGGTAAAGTTTTTGCATTCCAAAGTAAAACAATTAATCAGAGGGCTTTTTAGTGTATGAAAGATGTGATATGTTTTTGAGTTAAGCCTCAGATCTATTTGGAGTCCACAGACATGCATGGGATGGAACGCGTGGGTTGTAATGGCTCATGGGTACTTTGGTGAGCTTTATCTCACATTAGGCAATCAACTCAACTCGACTGTTCTTTAATTGTTTGCCGCCACCCTCTAGAAGTGTTTGGGTGAGCTCACTGCTCTCTCTTTCTTCACACTGATGAAACTGTCCACCTACTCTCTCTCTTTCTCTCTCCCACTCACTCTGTAAAAACCTCGTACCAAAGGCAGTGCGGGCTACTTCGGCCCTCTGGGCTTTGTCAGCCAGCTCCTGGCTCCCACGTTACAGACAGTCCAGTGTTTTCCTTGCACTGCCTTGTGGGCAGAGATGCTAATTTGAAGTGTTCCTGGATGAGACAGCTCTGTGAGAATATAAGCCAGAGTCCACAGAGAAGGACCTACAATGCCTCCGTGCTTTAATGCTGCTCTATCACAAGCTCAAACGTGCAAGCTGGTTTTAGAAACCTAAATTACCCTGGCAGTGCGTGCTACCCAGGGAAAGGTAGCTTTTGTTGGTTCTGTCTCCTAAAAATAGTTATACAAGGCATTGACTCCCTAAATTTTTAATGCATGTGCAGTCTGTAATGGGAAGTTAAATAAACAAGTTCAACAACAAAAAAAATAAAGCAGACCTAAATTCTAAATTGTGTAGGCCAACAGATTCACAGAGTTCAACTCTCTGCAGGACATGAGCTGTTTCCTCTGTGAACTTTAAGGTGCATGATCATATCTGATATTTTGAAATACTGGCACACATCAGTTAATCTGTTCATTGTTTATTATTGAGGTTAAATTTTTGTAAGTTGAAGTGGAGATGTTAATTAGAAAAATGGTTAAAAAAAACTTTAAGGGGAAGTTCAGGATTTTTTAAGAGGGATTGTATGAGGTACATAACATTTACCTGAACTCAAGCCACACTGTCAGACAGCAGCTCTGTCTGTGCTGAAAAAGATGGAGCGATGGCCTGAGCTATGCACTGCTGCAGATGGTGCCATCGAATGCACACATTTCTAAGAATTCAGGGTGAAAAAAAGCTACACAAACAGTGTAGGGTAATTACTAGGGCAGGGAAACTGATCAAATTTTAATTTCAATTACAATTACTGCCTCAGAATTAGGAAACTCAATAATCAAGGCTTAAAGATTACAGTGCTAAATTACATGTGGCACTTGATTCATCTTTTGTCATGTTTCATAATTTTTAGTGTTTGATTTTTTCACTTTCATTTTCATTTATTGGTTGTTCTTTAATGTTCAAATTAAAGTAAAAGGGGAAGGAAGATCAATAAGATAATGTAGTATGTGTAGTAGAATCAATATAGCAATCGTGTTTTATAATCATGATCACGATTTCCATCAAAATAACAGATTATGATTTTTGCCGTAATTAAGCAGCCCAAGTGATTACACAGTATGAACAGATTATTTACAATTACTCACTTTTCACTTTGTTTTGGCATTACTTCACTACTCAGCACAGTCGACATGTGCTTCAGCCGTCAACTCGCTTCACAAGAGGAAACAACCACGATCAAACTGAATAAACGGGTGATTTTGGCAGCAAAGATGACTGCTTTTAGTTTGGAAACTTGGGAATACTTGTATGATCAGGAACACACACAGGAAAAGCTTCAATAGATGAAGCCCCAACAGGCTGGAATGAATAATGTGTCTCAGTTCAGGGATATCATTCTGCTACCTCTGTTTTACAGATGAAATAAAGCTAGCTAACAAAATATTGTCACATGACTGAAAAAAACACTTTCTTTGGACTAGTTTTCAGTTGAAATAAGCAAAACAAATCTTACATCCTTTACCTTCAGCTAACTCTTAGAGTGGTACAGGAATGAGTCAAACATCACAGAAGTGAGTTAGCATGTAGCACCTGAAGGTGCCTGAAATAAGGTTTGTGATGAACACACACAAATAAATGTTTTAATGTTAAATAAATAATAAAATGCATCTGATGTTGCCTGCTTTTGATTTTAAAGCCTTGTTGTGTGTTGTAGAAATGACAGTTACTAATGAACTGCCAACAAGGACTACAAAAGTGGCTGTGGACCAGACAGCAAGCATTTCTGATTGATTTTAATAATCAATAATCCTGGCTATTAGACCAATTTTATCAGGTCACTTGATTATGGGGGAATTCTCAAACAAGAAGTCACAATAAGATGTAATAAATTGGAAATATTGTAACTGCTTCCAAGTTGAACCACCATGTTGTAGTTCAATAGTGGCTTACTAAAAGCTTTTTGCTTTAGCTGATTATGTTTACGTTTAAAACACTGTGAAAGTGGGTTTGTCTGTTAAGATTACCACAAAGAGCAGAACATTTCAGTTTCATAATTTTTTGATTGCTACAGAGCTTATTATCACCAATGATCTACACTTTCGCTTTAGCCTACAAAACTACATCATTCCTGTACCACTCTATTGTATAAATGGTGTTGCATGCAAGGTGGTGCAATGGTTGGCACTGTTGCCTCAAAGCGAGAAGGGTCCATGTTCAAATTTTAGGTCATTTCTGTGTGAAGTTTGCATGTTATCACCATGTTTGATTGACAGGTTTGCATGTTATCAGGATGCAATGGCAGCCAAGGAAGATTCCAGGTCCCTTTAACACTTCACAGGATAAGAAATATATATATGAGATGGATTGTTTGCTGCATAGTGGATTTTTTTCCCCCACATCTTTACTGGTTGAGGAAAAATTTAAAGATGCACCAGCTGCTCTTTACTGATTATGAAGTTAGTCTTGTCTAGCAAAGTGACACTAAATAAGACATAATCCATGCTAAATCTTTAACACAATTCATTCTGCATTCTTTGAGTATGTCCATTCAATTTGGAACAAGGACCAACAGTATGCATTCAACTTTTAGCCTCTATATGCTTGCCTGTGTGCAAAGCCAAATTTATTATTTACTGGCCAGGACGTGATAACAGGATTATCCCGTTGCTATTTTTTTTTTTTTCAATTATTACCTTACAAAAGAGAAGTCTTCCCTCCACTCACACAAACACTGTGAAGTACAGTAAAAGCTCTAAATGTTGGTGAGTGATGACAAAAATCCTTTGCCTTTTCTTTCCTCAATGTGGTGCACTGTATTAGAACAAAATGTTCTTCAGAGTCCACAGAAATACAATGAACGCTGTGAGAGTTTAGAGCCTCTGTATTAGCAATGGTCAGTGCCTGAGGCATTAGGTTTTTTCGATTGTGTGGATGTGCAACAACCCTTCAAGGGATTGTCTATAAACTTATCTTGAATGTCCATCATGACTCAAGGATTAATTACAAACCAAAAATTCCAATGATGTTGGGATGCTGTGTAGAAAGTCAAAAAAAAAAAGGATACAGTAATCTGCAAGTCCTTTTGGACTTATGTTCAATTGAAAATGCTACAAAGACAAGATATTTAATGTTCAAACACGGTGCTACATCACCTTCCCTTTTAACAACACTAAGTAAGCATTCGGGAACAGAGGAGACCAATTGTAAAGCTTTGGAGGGGAAATTCTTGCTTGATGTACCACTGCAGTTGCTCAACAGTCCTCGGTCTCCATTGACGTATTTTGCGCTTCATATTGCGCCACATATTTTTAATGGGAGAGAGGTCTGGACTGCAAGCAGGCCAGTCTAGTAACCAACACACTTTAACTATGATGCCACACTGTTGTAGCGTGTGCAGGATGTGACCTGGCATCTTTCTGAAATAAGCAGGGATGTCCCTAAAAAGACGTTGCTTAGATGGCAGCATATGTTGCTCCAAAACCTGCATCTTTCAGCATTAATGAGGCTTTCACAGATGTGCAAGTTACCCATGCCATGGGTACCAACACACCCCAACTGCATCACAGATGCTGGCATTTGAACTTTGGACTGATAACAATCTGGATGCTTCTTTTTCTCTTTAGCCCAAAGGACATGACGTCCATGATTTCCAAAAACAATTAAAAATGTGGACTCATCAGACCACAGCACATTTTTCCGCTTTGCATCAGTTTATCTAAGACAAGCTTGGGTCCAGAGAAGCCAGCAGCATTTCTGGGTGTTGTTGAAATATGGCTTTGGCTTTGCATGGTAGAGTTTTAACTTGCACTTGTAGATGTTGCGATGAACTGCGTGGACTGACAATGATTTTCTGAAGTGTCCAAATTGAGGGAACAAAGATCACAGGTATTCAATGTTGGTTTTTGGCCTTGCCGCTTACATGCAGAGATTTCTTCAGATTCTCTGAATATTTTGATGATATTATGGACTGTAGGTGATGAAGTCCCTAAATTCCCTGCAATTGTACGTTGAGAAATGTTCTTAAACTTTTTGGTTATTTGCTCATGCAGTTGTTCACAAAGCGGTGAATCTTGCACTATTCTTCCTTTTGAATAACTGAGCCTTTCGGGGACACTGTTTATACCATATATTCACCTGTTTCCAATTAACCTATTCCCCTGTGAACTATGCCAAATAGGTGTTTTTTGAGTAATTTGTTGCCTCTGTCTCAACCTTTTAAGAACATGTTGCAGGCATCAAATTCAAAATGAGTAAACATTTAAAAAAAACAAAAAACAATGAGGTTAATCTGATGGAACATTAAATATCTCGTCTTAGTAGTGGATTCAATTAAATATCATTTAAAGGGATTTGCAAATCACTGTATTCTGTTTGTGTTTACGTTTTACACATTGTCCCAGCTCCCTTGGAATCATTTTTTGTATTTTGGTCAAATGTGGCACAGACTTTCAGGGGGACTTCAGGGTGACTTTATTTGATTTGATTTAGGTCACTATGTCACACCACTATGATAGCATTACAGCCCTTCTTTGTCCCTACTGCACCCTCGCTGTCCGGAGAATGTCCTCATGTGGGTCTTAAATTTGTGCTTGTTCAACACAGCAGGAAGGAAACACTTTCAGATATCTGTGGAAACTGTATTTAGTTTCCTCTAGTCTCTGAAGATGGCAGTACAATGTCATAGAGACGTTAGGACTCTGGGAACTTGCTGCCCATGATAAAAAAAACTTCAAGCATGAACCCTTGATGATGAATTACAACTTAGCATATTTACTCCTTAGATTACCCTGATAATACATGTTCATCAAACTCTAGAGGGGCTTATGATGGATATGTCGATCGATTTTATCACTTGTCAAAGGCAGGCTTGCTGTTTCCTGCTTCATCATGCTGCATATATAGCTTCATATTTTTAGCACTCAAGTTTAAAGTGGCATCAATCTTCTTATCTGCCACTTATCATGCATGTAAGTGCTCTCCAAACTGGCCAACAGCTCCTGATGACTAATGCCGTAGTTGAGCTGAACTGACTTATCTTGCTGAAAATTGCAAGCCCATAGCATTTGTTTTGATCCTCTTTGTAGATTAGCCTAAAGAGTGGTAGTTGATAACAACCAAAGACCAAATAATCAAGTAGGGATTATAAAAATTAAGACAAAGCTTCGGATTAAGCCTTATCTGTTACAGCAGCACGCTCTGTAGGCAGCACTGGGACTAACTCGTGAGGGAGAAAAATCGACGACCTTTATGCTCAATGTGTCTCAGATACTGTGACTGCCCTGTCAATTATTGAGACACCATCTAATAAATCATGGACTTCTTCAGGGTCTGACTTTTCCAGAACAGTGTAATGTCAGGGATGGTTCAACTTTTAAACTAATTTTTTCAGAGTTTTTTTTACTGCAATTTCCGCACTAATCTCTCCAAATTACTATGGTTTTATTTCAAAATTTTAATCATTGTGCAGATATATTTTAACACAATGATTAAAACATACCATCGGGAGTCATTTAAAAGTTTGATCTTCCCATCTCCAAACTCTTTTGTCACTTTTTCTAAAGATAATTCTTTGAGTCTTCAAGCTTTTATTCTAGATTAAGAGTGAATAGAGTCAGAAACAGGAATAAAAGAGTTGGCGGAAATTACATTTTGTGTCAAGAGCTGAAAGTCAGAGTCAAACTTGTGTTGCCAAATTCAGGGACTCTAACCTCAAGACATGGATCACATCAAAAAAGGGTCAACTGGGACTCCTCAAAACAGGGGCGGGACAACAAACCAGGCTGAGTGTCTGATTCTGTCTTAGGCCCCCCTGTCCAAATGAACCAGCCAGTGACCTACTTGCTTTTTATCCTTGTTTGTGTTAACATCCATCGGTGTCATGTGTGCACTAGTCCTTATTTTAAAACTGAAAGTATGTAAGGATACCACCACTTGACACAATGAAGAGCTCAGGCTGTATACAACTGTGTGTTGTGTGAAGAGTAAAGTACATAAAAGGCCCCAGTTGTTAATTTTTTGAAAATAAACTACAGAAATCAATGATAACACCAGAAAAACACCACCACAGAACGACCACCACACACACACAGAAATGCTGTGTAGTGTCATTATTCTTAGCCAAACTTCTTTAGCTATTCATACTAGGTATATATAGGCTGACCTTTTTCTTTAAAGGTAAACATCACATTGAAATGCAGCCTGTTGGTTGGTTGGTTTCTATGCTTTGCAGGTGGCACTATGACATCAGTTTTTGCAGACGGTGGCCACTACAGCAACCTGCTAACTGCAATAAATAAACCACGAGAGTAACACTTAAATATGATGATGCATGAGAGGTCTCTTCACTCATTCTTACTTTCCACACTGACTGCTCATGGCAGGTCAAATCTACCCTCTGGCCACCAGAAAATGTACCAATGCTCACATACAATCTGTGCCTGTATGCAGAATTAAGTGCCAATGGTTGGAAATGAACTTTGGCCACATGCTTTGAGGGCTATAGGCTATTGAAATTCTGCACGTGACATCATCATAAAGTGCCCCTTAGAACATTTCTGCTGCAGCTTTTTTCTGTGTTTTGTGGTGTTTTGGTGTTCTTCTATAAGAATTTGCAAAGCTCTTATTGATATTACCTTCAACTAACAAAGAAATGAACCAATCACGCACTCCAAGTCCACATTTCCTGTGCAAGGTTACCTTCTGAAGGATCCAAGGTCATTTCAAGCCTACAATATGGTTTCTGTGAAGAACAAGTTTTTTTGTGCTCTAGGTGACTTGGCTGTGTTTTGTTTTTCACTTCCACTGTAACCAAACAGTCCGGATGCCTTGTGTGCTCTTTACGAACATATTTGGCAAGAACATACTTCTTTTTCCCCCCTCACTCATGTAATCATTTGTTTGCAAGCTTTGCCAGCTCAGCTCAGGGCAAGCTGTTGTCATGGCAACACCTGTCCCTTCGGATTATAGAAGCTGCCACTGGAGCCAATTCAGCAAAGGGATTTTAGCTGCCTGGTAGCATTTGTGACTATTTTACCCACAGATATGGCATCTTACAGTCCAGTCATTAAACCAGGAGCAAAAAAAATAGGATGGAAAAAAAAAGACCTCTGCTGCTGGCAGTCGGCCCTCATGAAACACACACGTATGAAGTTTGGCCAGAGCTGTCAGCATCTTGCTGTGGCATATGCTGCCCAGGCTGTGAGGTCATGAGTGATGACCCACATTTGAATTAGTGGCACCTGTATGGATCATTAGAGGTGTAGGAGCCCAGTTTAATGAGAACGAGGAGCACTTCCTTGAAGCGTTATGCCTCTGCGAAAAACACAACTGCCCAACCTTAAAAAAAAAAAAAGAAAAAAAAGAAAAAAAAGAGAAGAAAACTGTGATGGTGAAGATGACGGGCTAAACATTAGGGCAAAATCATGTTAGGCTACGATTTTCAAAATGTAATTATTAATCCTTTTATCAATGTGGAAATTTGTGCAAAGGTTTAAGAAAATCCTTAAAACATTCTTGATATGTCATCTTGCAGTGCAGATGGATCCGCCTGATTCAGTGTCAGTAATCAGGCAGATCCATCTTGTCAAGCTCCAATCTACAACAATTGTGAGCAGCCCAAAGTGGCACGGCCCAATCAGGGTCTTTTAGAGCAGGAAGAGGTGGGAGCTTGGAGGTACGATGCAAAAAGTCATTTCTAGGTGAGAGTATTTGTCCAATTTCTAGTCCACAAAACCTCTCTAGACTTATTCAAAGGTACAATTCTCTAACATATCTGGATTAACATCTTATTTGCAGATATCAGAACTAAATATAAGGCCTGAGCTGCTTGTAATAAGTAAAAATTATCTGCCAATGAGACGAGCCAAGTTAACCTTCAAGGGTGTCTTAAAATGTAATGCTCTATCAGAGGAGTTATTAAAGCTGAATTTCAGACCCTCACTCAGTAAGACTTTACTTGTTTCTTTGGCAGATATTTACTTATCACTACAAGCAATTCAATACCTTATTTCTGCCTTTTATTCCTTGTCGTAAGACATTTATCAGGACTTGTTGAGTGAATATGAATTAAAATAAGTGCTTTAGATATTCTTGGCCTGAAATTAGACAAACGCACTTGCCAAGATCTAAGTTTTTGCAATGTGCGTAGCAACACATTTGCACTGTGGCATTGCACCAACCGATGTCGTTTATCCTTAAGAGTCAGAATTTAAAATACTTTAATAATCCCTTAAGGAGAAATTTGGTTGTTTCTGTTGCTCTCATGGACAGTACACCAGTAGGTATACCAGATATAGGTGTTAAAAAAGTACAATGTGCAGAATCTTTAAGACTTTAATTTTTCCTTAGAGAACAGAATATACTGCCTGCAGGATGCCTGCATCTGCATTATTGCCACTTTTTCAGTGATATTATGAACCTAGAAAAGCTGAGCGCTTGTTTTCCTTTCTTAGATTGCAGACTTGAAGTGAAACTGGACTCTGCAGCAAATTGTTATGGACCAGCCATGCAGGTGGACTATGTCTGTAAATACTCATGACCTGTGAGGCCTTATGGAGCTTCGGGCATGGATCAGGTGAATAAATGTGTTTAAAGTGTAATTTTGGTATTCATGATTCAAACTAGGGATGCACGATATTTGATTTTTGCCAATTTCCGATGTGCTGGTATTACTGGACTCATTATCACTGATACAGACTTTTTTTGTCAAGAGCTAAAAGTATTGAATTTATGAGAAGTGTGTCAATCTGTTTGTGTGAGGAACAGATGAAACAAAAGAAAAACAACATTTAACTCTTAAAAGTAAATCTATTGATTTTTAAATGCACCCATGCATTGATGATAAGGTGAAGCATCATGGTTTGCCGTTATTACAGCTGATATATGGCCGATATGCATAGATGATAAATTGGCTGTGAATATCTGCAAAAATTTCGGTATCAGCCTTTACTGATATTGTACCAATAATATTGTGCAACCCTATGCTTTAGTTGATAATCCTGATGATATTTAGCAAAGCTTTTTAAGGACGTAATGCCTTGTTTGCCCTAAAATGTCCACATTAATTAAAAAATATCAGAATCATAATAAAAGCTGTTTTTAATTTTGTACTTCCACTCATTCCACTCAATATTTTTCAGAGAGATCTGTCGTTCTCTCAGTTTTAGCAGCTTTAAAGTTTTAAACCTGCCATTATGGAGACCAGCCATACTTACTGTTGCCATGGAAACACTGGACATCATGCCAAAGCTTGCTGCTACTGGAAGCTGCTGTGTTCCTGTTTGTCATTCATATTTTGTACTGCAAACTTGTGATAACCTTGCACAGCAGCTGGATCGGCCTGATTCAATGTCTGTGATCAGGCAAATTCCTCTTGCCAAGTTCAAATCAACAACGACTGAGCTCCGCCCAAAGCGGCATGGACCAATCAACTTCAGGTTAGTGTTATAATCGTCACAACTTTCTCTTACCTACCACATGGCCATAAAGGGCAAAACAGCATGTAACCTTCAACAAACCCAGGCTCTGTACATGCAAGCTCCAGGTAGTGACATACTGCTACTACCTTCCCTGGTCCATAATCACCCTACTTATCAGCAAATCATATAAATCATGTAAAAATAGTACAAATTTAAGAAGACACACACTGTATAGAGTATATTAGGGTTTCTGTTTACTTTGGTGTATAAATATATACTATCAATAAAGGCAGAAATCCCCAAAAATAAATAAAAAACGATTTACTTGCCCAAATAGATGATAGCTCGTACAGAGAACAGCTGTATTTGCAGTTTTATCAAATCCAATCCGTATTTCTTTGTTACATGCAAAACAAATAACAACACAACAAACTTCTCTATAGAACTGATATTTTTGTTGTCCTTTATGGCAGTAATGCCTGCCTACTACATTATCTGATAGGCTCCTAATAAATGCAATTGACGGAACAATCACCCAATCACCTACAGTATATGCTATGGAAAGGCTCTGGACTTTGATTTGAGTTTTATAAAAAAAAAAAAAAATGAAAAATGCCATCTCTGAGGAGGATTTGCAGTTCTTTTTCCCTCCCCTTTGGAAATGCTTAAATCTGGGGGGCAGGGGGCTAAAGAGGGGTATGATAAAGATGCCTGATGGGAGGGGGGAGACTTTCAAAACTGTCATGGCATCTGCCTGTGATAAGCAGAAAACACACATGTGGGAGGAGGCTGTGTGACTATGACATAAAAAACCTCAGGAAGTAAAAGACAGAGCATTTTAAGGGGCATTTTCTTTACTAAGGCACAGCACATATCTCTGGAAACTGAGAGTTAAGTAAAAGCTGTCATGTTCTTCTGCTCCCCAAGCCCTTTCTATAAAAATTAAGAGTAAAGAAAACTGCATTTTTCAGGATATTGGACCTTTAAGTTCTACATCTGTGAGTTGATTGAGATGAGGTTCGATTGAGATAAGAAGCAGTTTAGCAGCATACACACAACACATCCACAATGTTCATAAGGCTCCTATAATCAGGCTGACGTCACATGGCTTCATTAGGTTCTTTTTTTACAGTCTATGTATGTGACGTTTTTTACAAAGTTTGAAGAAAATCCCTCAACGCAATCCTGAGATATTGGGTCAAAAAAAGTTGGTCAAAATGGACACAAGGACAAACACTTTTAATTCCTATTGCCTGACCTTCAAACAGAGGCAGAATAAGCTGCAAAGCATTGTATCCTCCCCCCGAAACCAGAGATTCAGAGATTTCCATGGCACCGATTTGCACGAAGGAACTGAGGGAGTATTTGCCCTGTAGGTAACCTTTGACGTTCAATCACTCAAAGCATGATTAAAAGATTCAACGGTGCAAGTCTGACAGCTGTAGAGGAATGAGTTTTACCTCCTTTTGCTCCTTTTTCGAAGAACGCGTATTATACTGGAACAATCCTATCAATTAAACCATCTGCATGTGTAATTCTGGTACCCAGACTTGTGCTAATTAGCAGCGGGAGAGGCACAAACTGAAATTAGAGGGTACGTGCTGCTTTAAACTTGAACGAAATGGGAAAATTACAGTGAGGATGTTAAATATTGCACTGCGTAGAAATAATTATAGCATACAGTACTCGCCCCTCTCCTCTCTGTTTAGGTACAGTAGTCACGTGTCAATCAGGAGGGCGTTATCCATCCAGTATATTGGACTGTAAAAACAATGCAGAGCCGGGTGCAGGGAGTTGATGAATTTAAAAAACAATGCTCGTCACTCAACAAACAGTGGAGTCTGGAGTACTTAATCTCATGCATATTCAATGAGGAGATATTAAAAACGTGCTCACTCATATTGGGCACACTGAGCTGCGTGCCGCTGCTATTTTTAGATCCTCCTTCGACTGTTTCTGGCTCTGCACGTGAGGCTTTGGGAATGTCAACAGAAGGCTGCAGATAACAAGATGGAAAATGGGAAATGTCAGAGATGACAGAGCTGCTGCGAGTATCTTTGTGTGTGTGTTTTTTTTCTAAATATTGTCACCATGATTAGCGTCAGGCTTAGAGGTGAAACACTGGCCTTTTGTCCGTCAGGCAAAGGCATGGTGATTTGGCTTTGGTGATCCTTTCTCCCCCCGCTGAGAAGATGATTTGAGGGTGTGGCTATTTTTAGTATTGTAAAGTCATTTGTGGAGGGAGGGTGGACGAGAGGGAGAGTGAGACAGTAAGAAAGTTAGGAATGGGGGATCTGGGCACCCCGAAGTGCATTAGCTAGATTTAAAACGTCCATAGAAACACGGAGGTCAATTACCAGCCTTCATATGTCTCTTCCTCACTTTATAGTCAATAATCCACTTTTACATGGAGTGGCACTTGCTTTCAGCCAAGGAGTGAAATGCTGCAGTCTCACTATTAAAAAACCCATCTAAAGTCTTAAAATTTTATTATTATCCCCGCAAGATGCATGAAAAGAGTCTGTAAATATAATGAGATCATTATACTCACCAAAGTGGTTCTTTTTGGCCGTTAGCAAGATGTTCCGAAGCCTACTTGCAGCTGCACTTACTAATATTTTCGCAAGAGTTATGGATTAAATAACTGTATCACCATGAAGTAGTCACTCATAAAAACACTGAAGTGGGCAGTTTGGGTTCGGCTCTGGCCTGTGGCTCCTTTTTATCATCTCCCGGGTTTCCAACTCTATGCCTGTAATAAAGGAATAAAGCCAACCCTCCTCCCCACCCAAAAATTCAACAATAAGGGGCAATCATATAGAAAACCGTAGCTGGCAAAATCATTGTTTTCCTTTGTAATGGCGCGCTCACCAGGAGTTTTTCTCTGCTGCTGGGTGACACAGTTTCCCAAGTATTTTTTGAGAGTACATGGAGCTTGAAAATTTTCACCCTTCTGCTGAAGATGTTGCAGCGTTCATTTAAATCCCTTTTAAGGCCCATTCACACATCAACATACAGTAGCTGATTTTGACCAATATTATTAAGAAGTCTTATAAATTTCAGTGAAATACATCCCTGGGATCAATTTGCTGTATTCAACACAGGTCAACGCATCTAAATTGGAGAGAAACTTTGGCTGGTGGAGGATGATGTTTCCCAACAGCCACCTGATTAAGTGTAGACAGAAATTAAATATTCGCTGAACAGTGTACAAACGTATTATGACGTCATTCTATGGAGGGCGAAAGATGGCTTTCCTCCGAAGGGCTCCTTAGGTCATACATCAGAAGTCCAGTCCTGGGGAGGAAGCAGCTGGACCGCACAGAGCTGAATTGAGGGCTCTGACTGAGGGTAGCGATATTTAAGCGTGTTGAATCAAACTGGACATTTTTAAGCATGTGTAAAATCTTCTGGCGAAGATCAAGGTTGCCAATCTGGCGTTAACTTAGTTCTTCGTGGCCAGACTTAGCTCAACATTTCCCTGTAAGCTGGAAAATTTGGTCAAAACATGAATGTGTGAATAGGGCTTGAACAAACCCAAATTAGGATTAAAACAGGCAAAGAGACCAGTGTGGGGGATTGCTGATGCCCTTGGTGAACCAATTGTTCTGACCAAAAGTGGAGAGGGTGGAAAAGAGTCCTTTACTTAAATCGCTGAGTGACGACCCTCTTCTAATACAATAAATGGACTTGCACCTAAGGGGAATTTACAAACCCAAATTCCAATGAAGTTTAGACATTGTGTAAAACATCAGGAAAGCAGAATACAATGATTTGCAAGTCCCTTTTGACCTATATACAATAAAATAAAATACATAGAAAAGATTTTGACAATGTTAAAACTGATAAACTTTATTGTTTTACATTCTTTTTTTGCAAATATTTACCTATTTTGATGTCGGCCCGTTCCAAAACAGCTGGGACGGGGGCATGTTTACCATTGTGTTACATCACCTTTTCATTTAAAAACAGTTGATATGCATGGGACTGAATATGACAATTGTTAGAGCTTTATTGGTGGAATTCCCTCCCCCCATTCTTGCTTGATATACAACTTCAGCTGCTCATTAAGACATCAATACATTTAATATTCTGTATTTGTGCATTCACTTGAATATAGGTTGAAAAGGATTTGCAAACAATTCTAATTTGATTTTTAACTACATTTTACACAACATCCCAACTTCACTGGAATTGATGATTGTAAACAATGACTCCAACGAGCATGTTTTTAGTTTGAAGAAGGAAATCGGAGAGAACCCACACGTGCAGAGAGGAACCATCTCACTGTAAAGCAACAGCATTTTTTTGAACTTGCACGCAAACAGTACAAGATGATCTCATAAATTGTCTTGGTTCTTTTTTTTTTTTTTTTTAATATACACATTTTCCATTTTGCTTGTTCTTCTCGTCTTAAGCAACATTTGGCTAAACCGTGAGTGACCTGTGCTTCATTTGCAGAACATTCAAAGATTAATCTTACATCAGCCCAGACTCCTCAAAAAAGAACACTCAGTCTAATGAAATTGGTTCAGAATTTTATTATCTAATGCACTCCTTTCTTTGCACCTGAACTGGGGCTTCTGAAATAATATATCTATACAGCTATTGGTTTTCAACATTTTTTTTGAACAGTGTCTTTATTGAGTTTTGTTGCTTTTATATCCAACAAGGAAAATGCAAGAAGAATACATTGAATGCACTTTTCAACCCATCCTCCCTACACCCCTTTCCCCATTACTGGTGCAAAGTCTGATAAAGAAAGTCAGAGAAAAATAACCAAATAATAAAATACAATAACCACATAATAAATTAGTAGTGTAACATAAACTGACACGATGAGTAGAGATACTGTGGTTTTTAACAAATTTGAGCTTCTCTGTTGTCCTGCTGAGGACCACTGGAGAAATAACGGGCTGAATGTAATAAAAAAAAACAGCTTCTATGCTGATATTGAGGTTTAGTCACCACTCTCTAGGGATATAAACAGCTACTGGCTATGGTCTGCAATCATTTATTTCCTGAAATAAGATATTTTGTTGAGAGTTGAAGTTATGATTGAGACTAAATTGATCTAAATTTGGTGAATTTTGATCAAAGAAAGTAGCTGCTCTCCTTTTTCATTTAAAGTGGCAGTGAAACATATTTAGATATTTGTGTTTGGATCAAATTTTGTACTGTAATCAGCTTTTCATATGAGAGGATCATAGAGTGTCACCTCAGAAAAGCAGTGCATCTTTAACTTATTCTGACTGTAACCAGATTGAGCTGGTGTGTTTGTTGCTTTCCCCAAACAACTTAGCTCTGTATTTTTATGGTATGTTCATGAGTTTCAAAGCTCTATCAACTCCAGTGAGTTCATCAGCTGTTAGTCAAAAGGAGGTTACAACTCACACTTAAGACGATGTTTAACTAAATAATAAAGGGACTGGCTTTACCCTTTGACTGGCATTGTAACCGTCTGGTTGACTTTTTGCCATTTTCCCACCGTATTTAATATTTTGAAAGCCTATCTTTGTCTGTTTTTCTTTATTTACCTCTCTTAACAATGTTTGTAACACCAATTTGTATCCAATGGGTGGTTCTGCTGTACATAGATATATTTGAAACCGGAATAATCGGAAGTGAACCATTGCTCCTCAGAAATCTAATAGTAAGAGCATACATCAGAGTAAGTAAACATCTTTTCACATATATCCAGATCCTCTAACAATCATAATTCAGTTGAAGGAAATAAATTTTATGATAAAAAAAAAAGTCTCTGTATCTCTGTAGCAGTACACAACCTGGGTTCTATGTGAAAAAGAGAGATTCTTAAATTCATCAATGATAGGGACCAGTTAGTGGTGACTGTTTGTCTATCGTTGCCATGAAAACATGGAGTAATACTTGAAAGGCTGCACATATTAATGTGAAATAATACTGTAAAAACCTCTCAAGTCATATTTGCTTACAAGTCAAGACTGCTGCACTTTAGCCAGCTGAACATTTCCTGCTCAGATCATCCAGGTACCTACATTTGACTTGTCATTTATCATAACCTTAGTGTACACACTGGGGTTGAACTTGACCAACATGGTTGTTTGTTGTATGCATAAAATAGGAAACAAGACAATTGACTCCACAGATGCAGAATATTATTTTTAGCCCAAATAATTAGCCTGAAATTTTACCAGCCCTTGGAGGTTTCCTCTAATCTTTGTAATAACAACTGAGCATCTGGGGTCGGGCTTTAAAAATGTTGCCTCCATCTGACGACTGTCTTCCTCTAAATCTGAGCTGTTTTCGCTTTTACAGTGAGGGCAATCAGTGTAATAAAAGGAAGAATCTAATTTACAGTAGACAGATTTTGGTGAAATAGAAGTTTAGTCACACCTTAGGGGGTTTTCAGGAGACACTTTTTGAGGGCTGGTGTAGTGATCAGCATCAACATTCCTGGCTGAGTTAATTTGTTAGAACAACAGATGCTGAGTCACACTGGACCAGATTTGATAAAACTTTCATACTTCTCAGTTACCCTTTTATAAAGGATAAACTGATAATTACTTTAAAGCAGTTATGTTTTCTTAAAAAAAAGGTTCATATTTTATTTCTGATGACTGCTAGGGTATGATTACAGTCACGAATGTAAGAAAAAAAAAAAAACATCTTATTTTCATATACAGACAACCTCTGACAGGGCTGTATTTCTTCTCTGTCAAGATCCAGTCCACTCTGATTGGTTTACAGGTCTACTCCATGGTGATTGATCAGTTCAGCAATGCTTGACGCTATGTTGGCAACAACTCTGCATTCATTCCAATGTCTACGCTCTGCATTTGGCTTGCCACCAAGAGCCGATGTGCTTAAACTGCAACATAATGACATCACACTGGTAGGTCTATATATGGGGGTCAAGGCAACAAGATGTTTAAGGCAGCTGCTGGTACTGCAAAGAGGGGTAGAGGGAAAAGTTTTAGAGTATCAGGCTTTTTGTTTTTTCAGTGTAGTGCTCTATCATGTGAAGGAGAGGCATTCACACAAAAAAGGGCATTTACAACAAAAAAAAGACATGACTTCTTAAATCATTTATTTCAATATGTTGGGCACAAATCTCGAATCTCTATATTTTAGGATTTTCATTTTTTGCGATAAAAGTCCTTTTTGTCTCCTTCCATACTGAAGAGTGTTTTTTTTTTTACTTTTAAGCAAATTAAAGTACAACAAAATATCTTTTATCAGTGCAGTACTATCTCTAAACACTGAGTACTAAATTGATTAAGTCATTTCCTGAAAAGAGGTTTTTTTTTGGAGATAGGAGGTTTGTTCCTGACAGCAATGAACAATCATCTAAATATACATCAAGGACTCTATGATTACAGTCATATCATATACAAAATATGTTAAAACCCCAGTGGGGATCTGCCGTGCTTTATCAAACAGTTTTATTTATCATTTATTAAGAATTTTAACTGATAACACTGGCTTGCTTTTGAATACTGACTTAATCTGCTGACAATGCTTTTCAGACAAAGAAAAATGTATTACGAGTGAGACATTAATATTAAAATTCCTGTGCTATATAACCTGCTAAACACACATAGGAGCTTTAACATAATCATAGATAATATAATTTATAGCTGATTTATCATGAACATCCCTTACCTTTTCTCATAACAAAGCCACCTAACCCCAACAGATAACAAAATACTCCAACTTTTATATAATATTAAACTTAATTTATCATAACATTGCCTCTAGATTTAAATGGGGTGCTACATTTTGGGGTTTCTTGGTCTGTTTCATTGGATAAACATCAAATTCTGAGTACTTTAAATTCCCTCCAGAGCATGCTGTAAGTGATATATTCTTAAATCTTTAAAGCCAGTCTCTGGCCTCAAGTCATTTTATTGCTCTCTGAGAATCAAGTTCAAGAAGCTTGAAACTTCCCTGAAATAAGCCATCCATCTCAGCGCATTTTATGGCATTAATTTTATTTTCAAACTCACATTAAGTCCACTTGTAAATTAAGTTCTGTGCAAGAGGAAGGCCTGGAGTGAACTCTGTCCTTGGGTCCAAGCTCACAACATTTACGAGAGACACAAAATTAAGCTGACAACATGGATGAACAAATCTGTGAGTTCACATTTTCTCACTTTTTTTCTCTTTTATGCTCGACTTTGAAAAACTATAATTCCTCAGTATTCTGGAAAGTCTCAGACATAAAGAAACAAGATGAGGATTATCAAAATCCCTTGCTAGCCATGTCTTTGTCACCTTGTATACACACATAGTCTTAATACCAATCCTGTTTAAAAAAGGGGACATTGCTCTAACTCAAAAAACAATAAAACTACTTGTTTAACTACTTTTTTAAAATAGGTAAAAAAAAAAAAAACCTCACTGTTTGACAATTCTCATGTTAAACTGATATTCAAAGTCACCCCCATTTGGATTTTTCACATTTAGAAAAAGTTGGTACAGGGTCATTACTGCTGTGTTGCATCACTTATTCTTTTGATGTCAAGTGTTTAAAAAATGAGAATATCAATTTAAGTAACTTTCAAATTGAAGTGTTTTACCTTTTTTTGTGCAGGGATTTAGCTGTTCATCTTAAAGGTGAGGGGTTTGATCCCCATATTCTGCAGACACATATTGATGTGTTCTTGGGCCCGACACTGAACCCAAAACTGCTCCCACTGCTGTGCCAGTGCCATATACTGTAAATGGGATGAGTATATACTGATGAGCATTGTATGTCCAATCCTCTGCCATGAGCATGTGAATGTGAGGTTGATGGGCCAGTGTGAATTTAGTATAAAGTTCTGTGAGCTAAGATCAGAAAAGTGCTACACAAGCTCAAATCCATTTACCTTGTCCATTTACTATGGAGCCATAATGTTGTAATAAATGCAGAATGTGTTTTGGTATCATGTTACATGACAGCACGTGTTGCTTCTAAACCTGTTTATATGCTTCAGCAATGATAGGGCTTTCACAAATGTGAAGATTATCCATGCTATGTTCACTAAAGCACCTCCATACACGTATTGGCTTTTGAATTGTGTGCTGATGACAGCTGATCACAGGGCCACATAGAGAAACTGACAACCATTCACAAACCCACCCACACCTAAGGGCAAGTAAGAGTCACCAAGCATGAGTTTGGTCAGTGGGAGGAAGCTGGAGGGCCCAGTAAGAACCCACGCATGCACTTGGAGAACATGCAAACTTCACAGGGTTTAAACCAGTACCCTACTTGCAGTAAGGCATGTGCACTATCTACTGTGCCATGGTGCTGCCATATTAATATGTTGATTTTAAATCTCTATTGATTATGTAATAAAACATTATTTGAAACAGTATGGCACAATATTGTTTGATTGATTGAATCTATATCCAGCAGAGACAAATGTGATGAGGACAGACTGATGATCTGGGCATCCATGGTTTTGTCGCTATCATAAATTCTTATTTTTAGTCCTTTTGTCCCTTTTTTTGGATGTATGTATGTGTGTATACAAATATATATATTTATATGTATTTGTATAGATGCATATACCTGTATCTTTAAAATGAAGAGAATGGAAAAATTGATTGACAATAAAATAATCAGAAAATATTAATAAGAGCCATTCAATAATTGTGCCCCCCCACAAAAAAACAAATACATGAATAAAAAGTTGATGACTAATCAGCGACAGCAATAGTCATTAGTTGCATCCCTTCTCCAGAATGTGTTAATGTCCAAAAAAAAAATATAAAAACTTTAATCTGAGCATTAATTTATTTCAGGTAGTGTCCTGTTAATATTCTTTGAGTATTGTGGCATAATTAAAAAAGAGTAATAACATTATTCTGACCAATCAACTAGATCCCCAAAACACCCGCAGCGTGGCGTACACTGATTTGAACTGGATGACAGCTGACATTCTGATTTGTTTGATCTTTATTCTGTCCCAAAAAATGTAGAATGAAAGTAAATAATCCATTTGCGTTGTCAAAATAGTAAAATATAGACTGACATGTCCAAAACCACTGTGCACCACATGCTTTAAGACAACATGCTTATAGGACCGTTTAACTGTGCTAAACAAAGAGGCTTCACAAGAGTGTTGAAATCTACATTAGAGCGCTAACACCGCATGAGTCTGTGGTTGGGTAGGGTTGATCTGTTTCAGTGTTTTACATCTCCTCATACATAAATTTAGGCTGATCACTTGGGCTGTAAATTACACTGACAATGTTCATTATTTCCCAATGAGATATGGTGGTAAACGCCTTTTGGTCTTTTTCACCTTCCAATCAGCCCGCCTTGATGTGATGCGAAATGAAATCGACTGAGCAGTGATGTCATGATTAGTGTGTGGAAATCAGCTCAGCCTGTCAATCATCTTTGCCATCACAGCACCCATCAAAGCCCCCGAGAAATGAAAGCCAAGGGCACAGCGATAAGACTGACAGAGGAAAAAAAAAGATGGACGCAAGGGGGGGAAATAGGAAGCTTAGGGGGAGGCAGGAATTTATGAGTGGAAACTGGAAAATATAAATGCATGAATGGAAACTGGAGGGTAAGTCTATATTTATGTAGGGTTTAAAGACAGAGATGCTCAAGAAAAGCTGGAACAAAATGTGTTGGCACTAATGGTGGAAGAAAGCTACAGTGATTAGAATATTTAAAATCTTTGGGGCTTATTATACTGTCAGTCAAACTGGGCTTAAGCTTCTAATCTGATCCCAAATAGAAGCCTAAATCCCTGCATCTTTATTCCACTGCTCACGCTCTCGCTAATGTAGGCCACTAAGGACCAGCATACAGCCTCCTCAAATCTTTAGCAATCATCGCTGACGTCCAGTTAAGCCCACTCCTCAGCTTGAAACACAATGTACCTGTCAGTGGGTAATTTGAAGGGCATATGATGAAACAAACGAGCTGCTATTTTTTATATAAGACGTATGTAACAGTGGGCATGTTTTTTTTTTTTTGGCCCTGGGCGCCTTGTGCTTCCCAGGGTGCATGCTGCTTCTTACATGGGCAGCTCCAGTGGGAGACAAACACCGAAGTCAGCATTAGCTCCGTGTTCTGGATGCAAGGTGACACAGGCATCAAGTGGGCTGACACGATGTGACACTGCATACCCAACTGGGTGAGAGCCTCAGGAGTAATGGTGCGGAAAGGAAAAGGCAGCTATATATGTTAAATTGCTTGTTTTTCTCCCAATTTTAAGCCTTTCTATTTAAGCTGGTGGAAAAGCTGAATAGCCCCCTCCACAAAATATAACAGGCCCAGTGAAGCAATAAAAGTACATTATAAGTTTTTAATAAAAAAGAGTGTGTTGATAAACCCCAGACCAAATTGAAGAATGAAAAAAATCTGTAGGTGTGTGAATTACGTCTCAAAATGATTAAAAAGGAAACAGGATGTGGGAACAATCATTTGCTGAACCTGCACCTACACACATGAGAGTTGATCCCTTTCAACTTTAGAAGATGTTACAACTTAACATTGGATTCTTATCTGTCTGGTCTTCTGACCTGAGCCAGCTGTGCCTCACATCTGGGGGAGGTGGCAAACCTCCTCATGCCACGTAAGGGCATTTTCTTTCAAACAGACTGTGCGCCAAGAGCACAAGCCTACTGGAACCTCCTGGATCCGGATTTGGATTGCCATTCCTTCTTTATTTTTCAATTGACTTAACCAGGGTAACATGGCCCTGACTTTGCAATGATCACATTAAAACATGCAACGTCCAAGAAAAGCCTTTAAGTATACTTAATTTAGGAAGCTGATTGGCCAATGGATTATCTTTAAGCCTAAATGTAAAACTTTAACTTGTCAAAGTAAGGTTTATTTGTGAAGATTATCATGGTTAATTAAACATGCAAGTTCCACAAATTTCTGTTAGCCATGGACATTATTATTTTTATAATATATTCCAAAACCACCGAAACAATGTCAACAAATCCTTTAAACAAATTCCTGGATCCATATTCAGGTTCGAATCACCACCAAAGTAGAATAACTTCTTCCTTGTGCCGTGACCAACTTTCCCTGAAAATGTCATCAAACTTGTAACTTTTTGAGTTATCACAAAACTAATAAACAAACAAGTAAACTAACAGATTTCTCCTTAGCAAACGTGATACGATGTGGGATTTTATGTTGTGCTACTTTGTCTAAAAATGTCTTGAATCTGGCTATGAACTATCACAGCAAATTAAACAAATCATCACAGGGATTAGAGACCTGCAATATTTATTACCACAGGCTGTTTTTTTCTGAACACTCTGGACCTAAGACAGTGGATAAAAAAACATCCTTTTAAGGCAAACCATTTCAGCACATAGACTGCACCCTGGCATGAAGCATCCGCCGGCATGTAGCATTGCTGCGGCTTTGTGTTTGAGAGGCAGAAGTCTGGGATTCAAAGCTGTTTTCTGTCATGAATCTCTTTGACATGTGATGTTAAGTTGAGCAAGTTAACCCCAAAATTAATTAAAACAACAGCATTCGGAAAGTGGCTCATTCCTAGCTTTGGAATGATGGCATAGGTCAGAGGCAAAACTACAGACCATATAGAGCTTTAGCGCTCAGTGATTTTATATTGTCACCTCGAGTGTGGGGATATATGTGAGGAACCTGTGCGTCATTGAGTGCCCTATTTTGCCCCCACATTGACCCTGTTTACATTTTCAAAACATGTTACACAGCAAAATCTGCATAGACAAATGTGTGACCCACATACATGCATGCTTCTGTCAGGCCGGGTTGAATCCAGCCTTACTCCCCTACTCCCCTCAGCCCCTTTCACAAGCCTATCCACCGTCTCTCTCCCTCACTCCTGTCAACAAAGGCAGAAAATGGCCCAAAAAAAATCATTTTTTTTTTTTTTTTTTTAAGTTAATATGAACACTTCTTGAAGGGTTATGAAGTGGGGTTGCTCGAGCCCCATGGCACTAGTGAATATGATTGCCAATAAAGGAACTCTTGAACTTTTGGTGCATGGTGCCACTGAAAGCCTCATAATCAATCCACTAATAGGTTAAAACTACAAAAAAGAAACTACATTAGCTCAACAATACAACACAGTAATATTCTTTACAGCATTGAACTTTTCCTCGACAAAGCCCCTGTGTTCAGAACAAAACAGTTACTAGAGCACAAACTGACATGAATTGCTAAATTTGGCTTGCTGTTTTAAATATGGACATCAGTCTCACCTTTCTGCTTGTGTTTGCAGTGCCTATTTTACCGATAAAGATTAACACAAACAACAGCAGTCTGAGGGCTTACTGAAATTAAAGAGCTCTGATGAAAGGTCCAGGAAAAGCTGCGTTACTAATGGACTTCCGAATTTGTGATCCGTCCCGCTGCTCTGTTCTCCATCTCTCTTTTTACCAGTGACTTCATCTGCAGAGGTTTTCCCTCTGTGCCCTCCAGTTCATAAAGATATCCTCTCGTACCCACAACTAACAGCAGGTTGTTGTCATTAGAATTATTAGAGATTTCAGAGTTACAGTATACTTTTGTGAGGAATAGATGTATAACAAGATAAAAAGCATTTAACTCTTGCAAAAATGAGACCCTTGACTTTTAAATGTACCCATGCAGTGAGGAGAAGGTGCATCAATATTGTACATTTGTGTAATTTGCTGATAAATAAGACCTACGCCCAAACATACAGTAGCTCTAAACACAGGGTCTTGTCCAGGAAAAGTTAAATGATGTGAAAAATCTTACTGTATCATATCATCAAGCCAGCGTAGATTTTTAGTAGTTTTGACCTGTAAGTAGGTTAATTTAGAGACTTTCAAGGGCACCGTGTACTGCTATGTACCTGCTACCGTCCACCCCTCGATACCTTCTCCCAGGGACAACGCTTGTAAGTTCCTTTACTGGTGCTCATATTTACTAGTGCCATGGGCCTCAATCAGCCCCACAAACCTGAACTAATCCTTCAAGTGGCAATAGTATTGTTTTCCCTCTTTTCCAAGAGCTGATACTCTAGCTCTCATCAGGTATAAATGTTGACTCTTTTTGGAATTAAAATCTTAAACTTCATAACACTCACGAGTGTAACTTTGATAATCTCTTCTCTTCTGGGAATGCATTCTGACAGATGAATATTTAACATCTTAAAGGTGCAGTGTGTAGAATTAGGCATTTGAACATCAATCGTTCAGATTCTAGAATGAGCCCAACTGAAACCAAAACGTCACATCGCTGAGAAACGGAAGCCTGTGAAGACCAAAAGGGATCGTGAACACGGCATCATTTACGAAAGTGACAAGGTCTGTAACCAATTTAAATCCCTAGTGCAGAGTAACAACTGTCTCTACATCCACCGCCGTCCTCTCTCCTCTTCTTCACCTGCATTCCAGGTAGATTTCAGAACCGGCGGACAGATTCGCGTTTCGTTCTTTTTGTCCCTAAAATCCACCCGTAGACAACATGGCAGATCATAATGTCGGTTTACATGAATGCGGCCCGCGGTAATGTAAATTTTTTGAAGCTTTTTCTAACTAAATAAAAATAAAACAAATGTTTTATGGGGATGATTGTACTCCTACTTTGACGGACTTTACATACAAATAGAAACATTATATCCTATATTCACCGTTTCTGTTTGGCGAAATGCTGCCAAATTCTACACACTGCACCTTTAAGTATCAACTCTATATTAACTCTCCAAAGTATAAATATTCGTGTATTCATCTTCTATATATTAATGGGGGAAAAATTAGATGAAACAAAAATACCAGGTTTGGTTGGAACACATGTATTGCAGTTTTCATGACGTGGGCATCTGTTGGAACTGTCCAATATGGGGGATGAGGGATGATTGACTCAACAAGTGTCACTTACAGGTACAAAGTGAAAGTTCAGAGGTAAAGATAACACAGTGATAGCTTTGGCTTTGATTTACTGAAACATCATTTTGCAATTGTTTTTCACACCAACTCTTTTTAAACAGAGTGAATTTTCAGGGATTTAACTCCATCCAGATTATATTTGACTCTGCACTAGCTGATATTTTGGCAACACAAAGTTATTAACTCCTCTTAATTTGGTGTGTATGACCAGATAGACTCAAACAATCCAAAGCCCGGAACGATGTTTGCCAGTCAGCTCTGCAAATTAAAGATACTAAAAGGGTTTATTAAATATTGCATGATTTCACTGTGATCTAGCAAGGCTAAGAACACATCTACTCCTGGTTAGGCCAATTGAAAAACAATAAAACTAATGGAGAAGAATGGTCTAACTTACATTATTCATACAGATGTGGTCCACATTAGAAAGCAGCAGCTCAAGATTCAGAAGGACTTGGGACACTTTGTACAGATTTCGCCTTCTTGATCTCAGGTTTTCATCCAATTTCACGCTGGCTTCACCATATAAACAGAGCCTCTCTGCTTGGCTGCTCTCTTATGTACACTGGAGCTCCGGAAATTTGCATTCTTCACCTGGCCAATCATAGCGAGCCTTACTTTTTTGAGGGTGACCCACCATGAGGGGCACCTTGGCACCTGCCATATGCTTTTATTCAACAGTCAAAATGTGCAATGCAACATTTAGAGACCACTATAGTCATGACCTCAGCTCACTCCCAAGCCTCTGCTTTCACTTATGTTGGGTTGAGTTATTTTGCCTTTGTCTGTCAGCAGCTTGCTCTTTCTACTTCCCCACTGTGAAACTTTGAGCTGGAAACCCTGTGTGAGCTCGCCCTGCCTTGCTCCTGACTGCTGTAGGTCAAACTGACAGGCAGGTCAAACTTCTAATTAGACAGAAACCTGCCAGAGAACAATTTCAGCAGAGGAAGAGTTCACTCATGGCCACTGTGACTTTAAAGAAAACATTCCCACATTTATTCAAAGGTGCTACGGTGGCTGTTTGGCCACAGCTGCATTATTGAGGTTTGTTTATGGAGAGCTGGATAAATTGGACCACATTAGTTGTAGCCTATTTGTAAGTAAGTCTGTGAATAGTTTTACAGGAGGAGTTAGAAAGAGTGGAAGTTTGTTACTTTGCAACACTCACTGCTTTGTAAATAAAGCTTAAAGGTATATTTCAGTATTTTTCACAGTTGCTGTATATTTAAGGAGAATGATCTGACACTGCCAGTAAGGTACAGTGCTGCTGACAGGTTATTTTGCATAATTGTGTGAGTTTTAAGTAAAATTGAGCCACAAAACTATGTTGGGTCGAATGTACAACTTGACATAAAATTTCAGAGTCCTTGTTTGGCACTATTTGACAATGCAGCAAAAGGTTATGTGCTTACTCTGCCTGTGAGCATTGATTCCTCTCGATGAATTTCATTCTTGAAAATCTCAGCTTCTGTTTATTCTGGTTCATGAAGGTAACCCCCCTGCATCCACATTAAAAGGGAAGCCACTTGAGTCAAAAACACTTAAATTTGGATTAGTTTTAGTTTCTTCTGTCGTTATTTTGTCTTCCCGAATCAATAGACAAAATAGTGGGAAAGGTAAAGTTGATAAAGTTGGTGTAAAGTTGCCAAAAATGGAAGTTTAAAGTTAAGTTGTATCAACTGCAGTTTGCACATTAAAAGGGGATTTCTGGGAATGATTCCGCATGACATTTCCTTTCTTTAAATCTTGAAGGATGGATTGTGCATTATCCATTATCCTTCGGACATTATCCAGGTCATCGTTTCTGAAATCTAAACTGAGTTGGGAAAGAAAAGGTACAGGAAAAATATTGAAATGAAAAATACTGAATCCAGGCTTCTGGTATGCAACTGTTTTAACTCATGACTTACTCTGATTGATCCAGATACTGGAGATGCTCTGTATGAATGTTAGTGTTGCTTCCTTCTTTGTCAGGTCTCCCCTGAAAATGAGATATTTGATCTCAATGGGACTGACATGGCTAAATAAAGTTAAAAGAATAAAAGAATACACCACCAACAGTGTTGCCTAACTCAACAGCATATAGGGTGGGCTACTGGCCAGCCAGGGGCCACATGCAACCCTCTTTGTCAGAAAAATTTCCCAAACTGCCCCTGACTTGGCAGCCCACGTGGAAAGAATGACAAGAGAGGAGCTTCTCTTCTGATCATTTTACTTCGAAGGAGTGGTGCAGTTTACAGCAACGGCAACTCCCTCACACACTGGAGAGTGTGTCTAAGCTTCTCATATTTAAAGAGTCAAGGCACACAAGCATCAGCCAATAATATTGCAGTTCAGAGTTACACAAACATGCGTCACAACAGTGGTCATCTTCCCCATTCAGAGACTGTGAGTTCTCCTGCTGATGTGACGGCGCAGTCCTCTGTTATCAGAGACAAGATATTCTGTTTTGATTTCTCGTTTCCGGTTTCTAGTTTCAGCATGAAGGCTTTTCACCCAGGCACATGACAGGATCATAATACATGTATAATCATTATGATAATATATTTTCTTTAAAGTCTTCAACATCAAATGTCCAAAAATTTTAATTTTGGGACATTTTAGCCTAATTTGCCACCATGACATCATGAGCACAGGCAAAATGCGTTGTCACCATCAGGCAGAAACCTCCTATCTCTGAAATTGCTAACTTTTAGGAAAAAAAGTTCTACACTAGAAGAATGTGATGTATTTATGTAAAAATTGCTTTTGAAGCAATATTGATGCAAAGGTAAAGGGTAAAGGTTAAGTTAAAATGAACGCCATTTACCACCATTTGTTGGTTATGGTTATTTTGTGACAGGTTTATGCTCAGTGGAACCTACTGGTGTAATAGGTTAAAAAATATGAATTGATAAAAACAGCTATACATTCTAGTTTATTGCTTTGATAAACTACCTTTAATTGCATTTAATTTCCTTTTCAGTTTATCATATTTAGCTTTAGTGTTAGTGTTGAGTTTGAAATTGAAGATATAGATTCTGATTATAAAAAATTAGATATCTATTGAACAGGTATTTTTGATTGTTTTATTGATGGTTTGTTACAATTTTGCCCTCTCAAACTGAGAATAACATTAATCTTGATGCCTAATCCTGCTCTTACGTTTAACAAAGACTAGACTGCATGTAGTGTTAAGCCAGTTCAGGATCACATTTATCACCATCCCCTCCAACTGTTTCTATTCAGCTGTTTGTTGGAGCTGCACTGAGGGTGTTTTGATCTACAGGTGAAGTTGTTGGACCTTTGTGTGAAAGCGAGGCCTTCCCCCACTAAAGACAGGACATTTAGATTGCTTTGCAGGCATTTGAAGGCAGTCAGGTGGAAGCGTGCACTAAAGGTGTCAGAGGAGTTGGTACATTCTCTGCAGCGTGTTGTGGCCCCATACTGTATGGCTCTGGGTCATGGATGTGACATTGACGTCACAGGACAAAGAGCAGCGCAGATGCATGTGCCATATGACAGAGAGAGAGAGGATCAGCTACACACACCTAAAACAAGGACCTGCTGAGAGGTAGCTGTGCTCCCCACAAATCTACAGCATGCACACACACTGGATAAATCTTTTATACCATATGATACATGATACAATTCTACTTCCCTGCACCTTTTCATGCTTTAATAGGAATATGGAACATGAAAACAGGCCAACATTTCATGGTTCACTACATCAACCTTTCATGGTTCACTTGCTCGCCTTGCCTTCACCTCCTCTGGTGCTGGTGCTACTGATGACACTCTGGTTGGGGGTTGTGCACATGATGGAAAGAGTCATTTGACTTCTCTGCTGCCTGCCCCAGCATTTTTTTCACATTTGCACTTAGGGTGACCATCCAGTGAGTATTGCGTTGTTCATCCTAATGAGACAGATAAAGCATTTTTTTCAGGCATGTCATGTGTGCGTCCATCATCCAAAGACCCACCTTGCTGGAGGTCGAGTGAGGGCTGATAGCTATCGTCCCTACAGTGTGACACTCCACGTATATCTGTAACCTTCGCTGTCCTTGGTGCAGGTGTCACTGTTTGGTATTCCAGGTGTTATTCTGCAGTGCACTTTTAGAGGATATGTGTTCTGGTAGTGGGATTTGTAGCCTCACCTTGGTCTCTTTCACCTGTGTCCAGTTATTCCAGCAGAATCTATGAAAGGCATATTGGACACTGCCACATATGGAAATGCTGAGTAGAAGAAATACAGCTATTATGGGAAAATACAATAAATAATGCACGCCTCTTGCTCAATAAGCCTCAGCCTAATGTCAGAACAATAAAAGGTTTAATAAAACCCTCTGATGGAGCTTATGAAGTCATAAAGAACAGCAAAGGCTTGGTGTTCAAATGGTAACCACAGGGGAACAATGGCTATTTCCTGAACCACATACCAGACTAACAGTTTGTGCTTTGCCAGTTTGATATGGCCAAAATGTACTAGCATGCAGTACACAAACAAATCCAAGATGCCCAATGTTGTACTTCTTCAGTATTCATCATTGGTCTTCCATGCATTGCATTCTCCGCTTGGTCAGGCAGTCAGAGGTCAAAATTGCTGCAAACATTATGAGATGTGTAGCTTTAACTAGCATTGGCAAAAGCATTGGCACTATTGCCAAGAAGGTCATGGTTTTGCTGGCGTTTGTTAGTTATTAGTTTGTTAGCAGGATTACTAAGGAAGTTGAGGGCAGAATTTAAAGAACATTTCAGGAAATGTTGGTCATGGCACAAGGAAGTAGTGATTAGACTTCGGTGGTGATCCAAATCTCGATGCAGATCTGGCAACATTTTTTCAAAGGATTCGTTAACATTGCAAGATAGAGCAGTTTTCATCTTTTTTGCTAATAAATCAATAAGTTTTTCACAGATTTTGATGACTTTTTCGGGGGATATTGGTGATGGCACAAGAAAGAAGTGATAAAATTTTGGTGGTGATCTGAATCTGGATGCGTATCCAGGAATTTATCAAGGATTTGTTAACAGTTTTCAACATTTTTGAAGTAATTTGGCTGCCAATGTTGGAAATTCCTTGGCGGATGTTTGTAGGAAAAATATTCACAATAAAAAAACAAAACAAAAAAAAAAAACACAAAGCTACCATCAGTTGTGCTTTCTCTTCTTTTTTTTTTTTTTTTTTAAAATAGGTACCCAGTTTGATTTAATTGGGATAACAAGGCTAATGCTTCGTATCCAAAGGTAAATCAATACCTTAGGAGCTAGATCAAACTCCACCAACTAGCTGTCATACTACACACTAATTGTCCAACACTGGTGATCAACATTGGTATTAGCCAGCAACTGAAACAGGGCAGCAGCAACATGGACATCCAAAGTTTGCTTGCTGTTTTCATGACTGCTTTGTTAAAAAAAAAAAGATAACAGCACATTTGTTCTTTAAACACCACACTCAAAAAAGTAATTTGTTGAACTTACTTAATACAGTTATGTCAACAATTTCCACCAAACTCAGTTGTGTTAGAACTAATGAAGCAATAATATTAAAATGGCAATAGCTAACTTAAGTTTAAGCAAAATGACTGCATTAAGTGACTCCAACATTATCTGATCAACTCACTTAATAAATCAGTGTCCAGCTAACTTAAAAAACTTAATTTTAAATTAAATTAAATTATTTCCTTTACATTAATTTAATGTGTTGATTAATACCAACAAAGACTTGTCGGAATTAACTCACTTTTGTAAATATAACTCAAACGTAGTAAGACCAACTAAACCGTACCTTGTAGTTCCTACATAACCTACTTAAATAAGGGTGGCAACCACTGGATTTTGTTGTACTTATCTGGTTTTCATTATTCTAATGATACTAATTTTAAGCAGACTCACTAAACCCCATTATGTCAACAATTTCCACACAGTGGAGTTAAGTAAATTCAAATCAAAAACCCTGGTTCTGTGAAAAATCCAATTTATTTCCAATAAAACAGACACAACTGGTCAGCTGCCTGAGTTAATGTCAGTTAAAATAATGTCAGTCAACAACATCCAACTTCATACATTGTTGATAACAATGTTTAACCATGGTCTCAAAACAAAAAATAAACAAAAATGGTACCATTCACTCAGTTGGCAACCTCTGACAGTGCTACATAGAAAATAATCAGCCTCACCTTTTAACACCACAACCATATGCAAAACTGTCAAAAATATGTAAAACCTCAGACTGTGACTTCTCTGACCTTTTAAATTTTTAAAGGTAATGAACACCTTCAAATGTGGAAAATCTTTTCTGAACATCTTTATGTCAAAATTCCTCAATTCAAATGTTAATATTCAACAATTCGCATATACATATATACATATAACGGATATACAAGCTAAAAATTAACACAAATCTGTCACTTTAGTGACCTGCAAACCAAACCCATGGGGAGCTTCTTAAAAGGAGGAGAATGAAAATGGCCAATTAGAAACCTAACATATTTTCATTACACATAATTATAAAATGACACCCTCTGAATCCTAATGCAGATGAACTATCTACATTTTCCATTACACTCTGAAAATACTTTAAAATAAAAATTGCCCTTCTTCTTTCTCACCCACCACTTTAAAGTGTAAAAATAAAATCCTACAGTGTCGTTTTCTTAAATTGACATCAAAACATACAGATAACAAAAAAAAGAAGGGCGCACATTTGGCCAGGAATGGACCTTTAAAAATAAAATAATAATTAAAAAAATAACAATAATAATAATAATAATAATAATAATAATAATAAAAAAAATCACCTATTTGTTTTCCAACCTATAAAGCTGCATTCACACCGCACGCGATCTGGACGCACAATCTCCATGCAATGTCAATGTACAGCCACGCTCAGCCGCGACCAGATCTCCCACGATGCAATGGATGCTATCTGGGCAACTTGGTCGCGTCTTGGGAGACATAGGGCAGCACCCTTGTCCCTGCAGATGAGTGCTCTTGAGGTCGCTTTAGATGTGCGACCAGGCCACATTGCTCAGTCGCCGGAGTTGAGAAATTTGAACTTTTCAGGCAATGTTGCCTGTGGCTGTGCCGTGGCAGCCAATTAGTGCTGTGTAGATGTGTGACGACATCCATGACAGACTGTTTTTATTCAGGTTCACAGAGAGACAATCCATGTCCGTGTGGGGAACACGTAGTTAGTGAGAACATTAGTTCTGCCTAGACGGGACTGCAGAGAACTTGCAAACTATGCAGCTGCAGTGTTTTGTGGTTGGTAGGTTAGTGAAAGGGATACAGTTGGAAAAATCTCAACTAATACATCCTATGTTGTTAAACGATATGATCACAGTGTATCTCAAGCAGGTGTGACGTCACTGTGCGACGGTGACAAATGAGCTATGGACATGCCACGACACTTGAGTATGCAACGCGATCTCGGTTGCCCAAGTCGCATTTGGTGTGAACACCTTTATTCAAGCTCAAACTTTTTAATACATCATATTGATTCTCATTCCTGCTTACCTTTCTGTTACTCTCCAATTTTTAAAACAACTGTTTTCCCCTTTACTAAATAAAATGCAACCTCCAGCTAATTTTTAATTGTTAATTTCCGTCTTTTTTTCCATGTGAACATTTTTGAAGTCTGTTAACCATTCACCAGTTATTTGAAAACAAGGGCATTCCACTCCTAATAATAACAATTAAGCACTCACAGATCAAAAACCATTTTTCTTCCAGATGATTTGGGACATCTCTCCTCCCAAGATTTCCTCTGTGCTTCCTCAGTACAAGAAAAAGTCTTTAATGTTCCACGTTTCACTTGCATTGTCTAGTCTAAAGTCTTCCTTCAAATAGTTTGTTTTTTAGCACTTGGGCCTTTGTTGAGAGGCTGTTGCCCTCTAGTTCCATCACGTTTTTGCAGAACCTCAAATGTGTACCTCAGGTTTGTTGGGTAGCTCAAGTCCAGTGAGTACATGAGGCCAAATAAAATGGCCAGTGCATTTGGAACGTTACCAAGGTCATGAAGCACCTCCACCCCTTCTATGATGATTCCAACATCTTCCAGGTCATCTGTTGGTTCTGCACCCTCTTTCTTTATGGTGAAGATTCCCAGGACTGTCTTCTCCATGGTCTCATGGTTGTCCTCAACATCCTTAAAAACAAATAATTAAACCTTTATTTACAACATGCATGCAGAAAATAAATCATTTGCTAATTGACAAATTGCCAAAAATGTACAAAACAAAACTGTCCAGAGATTAAACAGTACCATCAAGAATAACAGCTTCAAACAGCAGTCCACAAACCGTTATCATGAGAATGTATTTAAATGATGGAAGCAAGGCCATTATTTTTCTGTAGGCACCGAGGAAAGCAGGACTGTGTAAAAGGTACTTCAGGCTTTTTTTTTTTTTTTTTAGATTTTTCTTTGTCAACAAATCTCATGGTTGAATCCAAGACAATAAGGACTGATTTGTTGTTTTTGGTACTCTGATATCTTAATATTTCTGTGCTATAAACCTACATTTTTATCCAAAACCAACAAGGCAGTGAATCTAATCCTGAGTGAAATTTTCTTCATTATGTAGTTTGTTTAGAAACCGCTTCAAGAAGGGAAACAGTATTCCCATTTTCAGTTTCAAGCGCAATTATGTAGGAAGCACCAAAATACTTACAAGATACTCTCTTATTAGATTTTCAGGGTCTTCGTTGAGGTACACAATGAGTGCTCTTAGGATGCAGGTTCTTCTTGTTTCAACACTTTCATTCTACAACAGACAAGGGAAATGTTTTAAAGGGTTATATTATTATTATATCATGCATCAATTAACATTACAGACTAATCAATGTTACAGCAAAGTCTTTAGGCTACTAATTTTTAGCAAGCCACTTCATGACAATTTTTGTAAGTTTAATGGCAGTGTTTACACTTTTTTGACAAGGTGGAATGCGCATGTATTTGAGGCAAATGAATCTGAGGGGGAAAAAAAATCCTTTCTGATTGTTTAAACAAGACCACAATTCTGAGCAAGGTGCAGATTGTTGGATTGTTTTGTAAATGCAGCAGCTTCATCAATCTGCATCTCAGCATCACCATTGGTGGAACAGTCAGATCTGGAGCTGGGCTTGTTACATCAGACACAAAGAGGAAAGTTTCAAAGTGTTGTAACATGGCTGCTACGTTTAGGAGTACTGAACTCACTCCCTGTGTACTCAGAAACAATCCAGAAAACAGCAAAAGAGTTAAAGAAAATCCTCCAGACAGGGAATAGGGCCTATGTAGATAGGCTCCCACTCTTTGCTACGGACAAAGAGTGGGTCAGAAGTGATGATTTAGAGCAGTGGTTCTCAACTGGTCTGGCTTTGAGACCCACCATCACCCCTTAATGTTGAGCTGCGACCCAAATCAAGGAAAATGTTCAACTTCTCAAATTTACTAAATAAAAAGATGCTGCACTTGAAATCTGAGATAGAACAGAATATCACAATAACACAAAAAGTAAGCCAAGGCTGCCACAACACAACACACTTCAGCCTTCTTAAACAGACTCAACAGAGCGATTGTGCTCAACCACAAAATAAAATCCTGCAACTGAGAAGTTGTTTCAAAAAAATCTTAAAAACATGTAGCTTTAGCTGAGTATCTACTTATTGAACATGTGACAAACACCTTTTTATTAAAACAGGAATTCCCACCACCTATTGATGAGTGTGAACAGATGGTAGTCCAATGCAAAATAAAAACAAATGATTTTTTTCCTAACACTATTTCCCCAGGCAAATGCTTGCGACCCACTGAAAAAGGGTCCGCAAGCCACTTTTGGGTCCCAACCCACCAGTTGAGAATCACTGATTTAGAGGGATTCTTTTTATATAGTGGTTTGTTTAATTTTTTGTGTTTTTAGGGAAAACTTTGATTGTTATGCATTTAAGAAGCTGTGTACACAGCAGCCTGACTAAAAACTCTCCCATCCACCATAGATGTTTTAAACCTTGTTCATACTCAACACTAAAAGTTGAAGATTTTGAATTTACAATAATATTCCGGATGAGCACAGACATTTGTTAGAAAAACACACCTTGTCTAAATCTGCCATGATATTTCTTATTTTTTGTCCTGCAGCTCCTCCCTTCTTTCGGAAAACTGTCATCAGCTTGGAGGAGTGGTGATCCAGCTGCTGCATGAACTTAGATCTCAGTGGGACAGTGGTGATGCGAGTAAACTCTGCTTCCACCTACAAACATTTATAAACAACATAATAAAAATCAACTAATGTTTTGTGGTCTACAACAACACAATATTGGTTAATGAAAACAAGAATGGAATTATCAAACCAATTAAATATTACTGTCACTTGACTGACTGTCACACTATTATTGGAAATTATGTTAGAATGGCAGTTCATATTAACTTTCATTTCTGGTAAACATTCATATAATGTTGTCCTTTTACCCCTTAAAAAATTCATACTGAAATTATTTATCAACACAGTATCTGACTGACCTGACGCTCAGAGAAGAGAGCTGGCCACCTTCTTTTAAACTCTGCAATGAAAGGTTTGTCTTTGATCACCTCATGCCGCCTGTAGGCGAATGTCCTTTCCATTTTCTCCTTCACCACTTGTTGGTTGTTGCTTTTTGTCACCTCAGACAATAGTGCCAGCCTCTCCTCCTCTAGACTTTCTTGGGATTGCCCTGTTGGATAACTGGGATAGTAGTTCACCTCTGCTCTTCGAGGTTTCTTTACTTGATTTGGAGATGTGCGTTGATCGCCTTGTTTACGCTTGAGAGAATTGACTTTCAGCTCTGCACATCCAATATTCCGCAGCTTAGTTCTGCAGTTGGCCATTTTATATTTCAAACTGATTTTCCACCCATAGAAACCAGTAACGGAACCTTGCTCCCTTAAACACAGGTGTTTCTTCACTAGTGCTTCAGCTACTGCATCGAAATCTGCACTAGAGGGATAAGCTTTATATTTGAGGATCTGTGATGCCAAACATTCAAGAATGTCAGACTTCACCCTTGGACTGGGACTGAAGAGTGTACCATTACTCTGACAGTCACAATTTGCTTGCTGCAGTTGGATCTCCACATCATAGACAAATTCGGGCACAGGAAAGGTGTTTGGCCATGGCTCACATCTGAGGGATAGGGATGATGATGATGATGATGATGATGATGATGATGACTCAGAGGATGAGAGAATGTCAGTGTCCACAAATGAAACTGAGTTTGTCTCATCCAGGCCGGGGTCCCGTGAAGAAAGGCAAGGGCTATTTGTTGATAAATCAATTGGGAGGTAAATCACTGTGATTGTAGCCTTGTTTTGAATGTCTGAGGTGGTTGTCAGGTTTATAAACTCATCAAAATCCATGTCCTTGTATTGCAGTCTAAAGTCTCCTGACAACTCACACTGTCTTTGAATCTCACTTTAGTTCTTCAACAGAGCCTGGTATTCCCAAAGGCAGTGTTACTTTTGAAGAGTCATTTTCACCCAAGATTATCCGAAGTACTGCTGAAGTAGCCATACTGGTAAACAGGTTATTCTGAAGAAAAACAGAGGAAGACAATAATTAAAAAACAGTCATAGGTAATACACTTAGAGTTCTTGAACAGTATCCATTCATCATCAATGTAAGTATCATTGGGATTAAAGCAAGTAACATACACTATGAAGTACACAATAAAGATAAATGATCAGACTTTTTTTGCACTAACTCTGGAGTTCAATAAAATCATTTTTGTAATTTAGTAACTGACATATGACTAGTTTCACAATGAAAGCATCTTGTACAACTTCATATTTTTGAACAGTGTTGTGCATAATGATTGTGTGTACAAGGATTATGAGGTACTTTTACTATGTAAAAAAATAGCAGACTAAGAATTTTCTAAGTATTTGTAATTTTTTACTGAGCTTGATATCACTGTAAAGAGTACTTACTATTCTGTGTGAAGCTTTAGTACTGTTTTATGAAAGGACAGAATCATGACATAACTTTCCTGCAATTGGCACTTAAATGGTTACAATTTATATATTTTTTTAAATTAAATCTTTTGTTTGATCAGGGCTGAGCTTGATAAGTAGATTTGAGCAAAAAGTTTTAAAAAAATTATCCAATATATTTTTACAGCAGCACGTCTTGTGCTTCTGTTCTTGTGAGTTTGATATGTTCCATAAATATTTGTTTTAAAGGAACAATTATCAAACATACATCATATAGTTTCATGTCTTTTTAGATGGTCGTTAACATGACTTAAAAATTCTCTCAATGAGGCAATGTGGCTACGTGAACAATGATGGCAGCTGAATGTTGTGCAGTCTACTGATTTTTGAGATACCTGATCTAAATGTGATCTACATAAGTGACTTCGAAGTGCACTCCAAGTTTTAAATGTACATGGAAAATTTAAATATGTGCATGGATAAGGGCGTCCGCGGCCAAAAAGGCCATGTTTTAACCTATAATGCTTTAATAACTGAAATGTTGTAGTTTATTCTGCAGCACACTCTTTACACTTCCACATTCATGTTACTGAAAATCAAACATTACAAACAAAAACATGACAAAGCAAAAACAGTATTAATTTTAATGATTTGTAGCTATTTGAACAGGTTAATTCAGATACATTACGGTGAGGTTGTATGAGGTACTTATTTATAGTCAGTGTATTACCTACAATTGATAATGGTCAGCAGGCTTCCAGCTTGGAGAAGCAGACAGGAGTACCGGCACATAAGCTTGGCAATGTACTGCTGTGGACAGGGGTAGCAGAAAAACATTTCAGCCACATAAAGGAAGAACCAACAACAACATGAGTCTCCCATATGCTTTTCCAAATGGAGGTCATGCCAGTCGCCATCTACTGTAGGTGACACACTGATGATGGGTAAGTACCTCACACAACCACATTTCAATAAATCCAAACCATTCCTTTAATTCATCCAACATTAGTATTTATTCATGAGATTAACTTTAACCCTTACATTATGTTAACTACATCTAGTTATTAAACAGTAAGATGGTCGTTGTACTCACCACAGCTGAGAGGTCCTGTAATAAAATTCACCAGACTTGTGGTTAGAAAGTAACTAGAAAATGTATGAAGCACACATTCAGTTTTACAGATGTGATTACATTAACACATTAAAAATAAAACTTTCAATACAGGCCAAACCCAAGGTCTGGTACAGGTCTGGCTAATGTCACTTTATTTGCAGACTTTTTTTTTTTCTTTTTTTTTTTTAACATATTAGTTTTAATGGCTATTTATTAAAAATAAACATTATGGGGCTTTTTAGGGACAGCTAAGCAAATCATGCAGTTTACTCATTACTTAAAAAGAATTATAATTGACATAAAAAGATCCATTTGTCCACATAAATACAGAAGTTTTTGTTATTCTAAAATACTGTGTTAACAAAGTGCATCACAAATATCGCTGTACATTGAGAACTGCAGCACTGATCACAAATACTGAAAAGGGTAGATTCATTGTATATGTTGCTGCTTCAAAACTGCCCTTGTATTTTGCTATCATTCAGGCTAAAGATAAATGGCTGTCCAAAGCATACTATAACTTTTTTGCCCAAAACAAACAAAAAACCTGTCACAACATTCGGTAATACCAGAAAATCTGTTTTGTTCCGAACGACTGAACAGAGAATTTATCACAACATGTGGCTCATTATGCAGTTACAGGTACAACTACATTCACTTCAGCTGGTGCTGAAGACAGAAAAGTGGCCTGGCGTCTAACACCACCTGATGTGGAGGCAGAACTAGCAGATTCAGTGGAGGTGGAGGGGCTGACAGAGACTTCACTCTCAATTAGGAGCAAGTCCATTCTTGTCGGACATCTGACTCTAATACTGTCGTCGGTTGATTAGTTTCCATGTGGCGGAGTAGATTACTTGTTGACGCGGAGCTGAAAGATACGTTATTTGTTTCCACAAATGTTTCGCTGAGCTTTACCTTGCCTTTTGTCCCCAGAGAAGTGTATCCAAATTCTACTACATTTCTGACTCTGGCTCATTTTCTGGGTGTTTTTCAGCCGCTATCTCTTCCTCCCTGAATTGGCCGTAAATACCGGCTTCAGTCCAGTAAGTCGGACTTCGGTGGCACTGGGAGCTCTTTACTTTCTCTTCTCCATCCTGATAATACAGCGGCAACTGTCTTCAGTCCAGTCGAGCGGCGCTCACTAGTATCTCCTCCCTGAAGTTAATCGTGCAATGCGCATGTGTGTAGCACATCAATGGCGCTGATCAGACGCATGCGCAGTCTGTCTGCCTGAACTGCGCAACATGTTTCTCCCTCACTCTTGATCGCTCACTCACTCACTCCGCTAGCTTTCGGTTAGCCATTAGCCTGCTTATTACACATAAATGGTGGCTGTTTCATCAAGAGTGCCGTCCTACAGAGCTGCTAAAGTTTAGCAACAGTTATCAACACGAGTTTTTACGTGGTCTTGCTACAAAAATTGGCCGCCATTCCCCACCCCACCGGCTTCTACACCAACACTCATTAATTGCCATATCATGGATTTCCAGCACTAAAATGCAACAACACTAACACTAGGGATAGTGCTGCATTCAGCTGAGGTCTAATCTCAAATTCAAAAGTTAAGTTGCTACTTTAATGTATTAAAGTAATCTGCCATTCTGTTGATTGGACATCTTGTTAGCTAGCTAACATTAGTTCACGCGCTCAAATATTGCCCACATTTTAGCAAGTTATATATGCAGTAACACCATCAATACCATTTTCATACCATAAATCTACACTCAGTAATCAAAGACAGCATCAAAAAAATATACTTACTTGGATAATTAGTCGGATGTTGCTTGGTTAATCCCACAACGATGCCCTTCACCTTGGCTCACCTGCTCGCGTCACTCTCACGTTCACACTGACATGGTGTCAGCTTCTGGGCATGTGCAATAGAGATCTATGGTAACTCAACTGGGACAATCTTAGAGTGTGCGCTTTTTGATTGTGCGATTCACTTAACAATGTTATGTTGTCTTTACTCAATTGTCTTTTTTGGCTTAAACAAATCTGAAGTTTAAGTTATACTTGCTAAAGTGGATTAGGTTTTATAAGCCAAAATAGACATGTTAATTAGAATTGGTAAAGGTGCATTACATTAATTCAACAACTCACTAAGTTCACTTTTTTGAGTGCATGCAGAGTATCGATAAAATAATAATGTTGACTTCTACACCATTATTTGCCAAAGCTTTAATTGTTCCCAATAAAAACTGTTTTGTGACAACATTGTAGGGGGGGATTTATATTATGTCATCTTTTAAGCACGTTTTATACTTTAAATATATGCGAGGTTGCGAGTTTCCGTACAGCCAACATGACATCACATGTTAAGAGACACCCCTTCATGTGAGCCTTACGTGAAGGGGTGTCTGGACGTGCACATCCAAAAGAGTTAACTGATGTGAACATGGACGACAACAAGATGGCAAACTCTGAGAATCTACTGCTGTCATTAGTTCAATAATAGGTTAAAGTCATACTTTTTCTGAAATATTTCCTCATATACAACCCATAATTCTTCATTTATCCCTGGTATTTTTCTTATTGGTACATTATACTCCTTTTTGTCTCATCCTCTTCTGATTTAGGGACCGTGGAGACCATCTGTTCTCTCAGTAACATCAACTTCTCCTCATGGTTTTCCATACTGACAACAAAATCATTTTTTCACTAATTTATTTAAACCATGCAATGATCAAGACTTTTTTGAAGATGCTGCCTCAAGATGTTTGGAAGAATACTGGCCTGCGACAAAGAGAGAGCCTCACAGAGCATAAAAACACAGAACGTTTCCATATTGAGTTTGCAGCAGTTTGTGCCTGTACAACCAACATAACCAAGCCTTTAGAGTGGACAAGAGCCTAATTATGCTTGCTTGTATTTCCTTATGTTAAATTTACCATAGTGACAGTTTCTATTACCAGTGAGTTCTTACTTATTGTTTCAAGCTTTCGTTTAATGATTTTATTTTTTAACCTGCTGATCATTTTTTATTGTTTTTACGTTTGTTGCATTTTGAGACTTGCTTAAACAAAAAGTGCTTCACAAAAAACATTTATTATTATTATTATTACTATTATTATTATTATTATTACTATCAAATCAGTGGCACCAAAATCCATCGAGACTTGGAGTTTCTGGCCTGTCCTGTATTTGTCTTTGTAATGTAAAAAACATACATTTACATGCATGTGTAAAGTCTTTGAAATTACCCACACTAAAGAGAACAAAGAATTTTGCAACATGACATGCATGTGTTATGTAAGAAGTATGGATAGTAATTAGAGGTTAACAGGGGTTGTATTCCTTATTAGCTCTGTGTAAACGACGTGTCACTTGTGGCACCATTTATTTTACACAAATGTATACATGATAAATGTCAGTGACATTCAGTTAAGCTATACATGTAATTAATTCAAATTGAGGTCATTCATTTTCTACGGTCAAAGCACCATGTGTCACATCTAGATCTCTCATATCTTACGTTTGCTCAGTTACTGTAACCATTATTATACCGTTTTTTAAAGGTGAAGCGTTGCTTTTTGTTGGTTTTTAACTCTTATTGTAGTTTGCTTGTTAGACACTTTGGCTAAGAGAAGGTGGTATGAAAAATGAAAATCGTTAACCCCTCTATAGTTCGAAAGCTCTGTAGCTGTGTCCCATTTGACAGACTTCATCCTTTGGAGGGTGTATTTGAAGACCGATTACTCAGTAGTGGTGTATAAAAGCTTTACGGTGTACTGCCGATAACTGCTGCTGATGAAGGATCAAGCCAGTGCACCCAACTTATACTGCAAAATGCTTCAACTCAAACAAGATGGCAGAATCTTAACTGGCCGAGGGATACAGTTTGAAATGAGACTTGTTTTAACCAAAAAAATATTCATGAAGTGCAGAAGTTTTTTTTTTCTTTTTTTCAGAATTGTTGTATTTATGGATCAACAGTGATAAGTTGGTATTTAGGGACTATCAGTCACATTTTCTTGATAAATAACATCCTCTAGGTTCAACATCACACCACAGGAGAATGGTCAACATGTGGATATTATTGAAATTATATCACATTAGTAAAAAGCATCTCTACTTTTACTATGTTTTGTTCTAAAAAACTTTATTTGACTGTGCTGTTGCAAACTTCTTATTAGTAATCATGCTTTCAGCAAAGTGAAAAATTCCCAGTTTTTGTTTACCTGTGGACGGGCAAATACATGGGCAGCAGGAGCTCATTTAAATTGCTGTTTGGTGAAGTGTCTCAGTGTCTGGGTGATGAAAAGAAGAGTGGGAGAGAAAGAGATAAAGAGGTATTAGGGATTTAGATCCAAGCTCAGACCCTTATTTATTATCCCAAACAGCAAAGCCCTGAAGAGAAAAATACAAACATCCACCATATTACAGTGTGTGTGAGACAAGCTTTTTTAACAAGTCTTGCTTTTCTCAACACTTTAATTTCTTCTTTTTGTTAAATGTGTGCTTTTTTGAGTCTAAGTTTATTGAGTCTTTAAAGAGCTTTAGTTTCTTTTGAACACCTTGTGCACTTTAGAAACATGTGTGATGGGCTTTTGCCTACTTGTTTTGCTCCCATTCAATATGTTGCCTATTAAGCATAAATACATATAGGGCTCGGCAACAAATAAGCATTTCATCTGAGGTTAACAAATACCTTTCATCCTCTCTTCTGTCCAAATGAAAAGAGGAAAAATGTCTATCAGTCTCAATTGAGCACTGCTGCTCTCATATTGGAGCTTTCAGTGCTTTATTACACCTCAGAGTATCTTATAGTTCATTTCTGTAGTCTAGATCAGTGGCTCTCAAAGTGGGAGACAAAAGGAGGGTAAACCCGGTTGACTATACTGGTACACCTCAAATAAATGAAACTTCAAGTCTCTTAAGTGGCCTTCATTTTGCCTATTGTAACAGCCATGTCCTTATGTGACCTGTGCATGCCTCAGCAGACTGAATTATTCAGCAGGATTGCAAATGCATGTGGTAAAAAGCGCAATTTGAGATGTCACATTGGAAAATAGAAGTATAAAAATGCTAAACAGCCGGAAATGGAGTCTTTTGGGGCTTATCTTTTGCAGAGTGAGAGGTAAAGGTCGGGCCTAATGTCTTTACGGAGCAAAGTTTAAAGACAGAGGTGACACCGTGAAGCAGCTGAAACCCATTATTCTCAGGGGAGCACAGCCCAGACAGGTGGATGAGCAGGAAGGTTAAATAGTATTAAAATGCTTGGGACAAATCTCAGTGAAAGCAGGTTTCACAGCTATTTGGTGTAGCCAGGTTTGCTCACAAGTTTAAGGTGCTGAACAGGAATCCGAGAAAACAGAGGAGTCACTTTTTTAAAGTGTCGAAGAATTTTTTAATTTACATAGTTTCATAATTCACCCAAACAACAGAGCCTTGTGGTGCTTATAATCAGCTTTTTGGAGGTGAAATACTTGAAGTTTTTCTTTTTCTTTTAAACAAGGTGAGTCCATCTCTGACACAGGCCTGTTCAGAGGTGATATGGGGTAGTGTGCATATGTCTACAGAGCACTTTTTCTAATTTTAAGGTTCCATATTATATTTTAAACAAACTTAAACTGGTTCTATATGTTCTCAGCATATATTTTTTTAACCCATCTTGCCTAAAATTTCACTTAAATATTGGGTTTGTAAAATCTATAAACAAATGGTCACCAACATTTTTCAACTGAAGATCCCCTGTGGTACCAAGATGAAGGTAAGACCAAATCAAAAATCATCAAGACACTGTTATTTAATTTTACCCATATTTAACCCTTCAAATTCCCTGTGTTCACTTTTTGACACCCTAGAACTTTATATGATGGTATTTGTGACATATCTGATGTTATGGACTTCATTTTTCCCCACAGGTTTTTGTTTTTACTGAGTTTTCTGAATTTTTGTGATATTAGTTATGTAAGGTCTATAATGCTCTGTCAAAGTAAAAAAGCAACATTCGTTACCCTGTGTCCACTTTTTGGACTATTAAAGCCAATTATAACTACAATTTGTGAATGTAGAGCCATTACACCACTAAAAAATAAATAAATAAATACATTTAAAAAAAAAATCGACTGAACAATTTTTATCATTCAATCAGTTCACCATTTTTTCAAATTTGGACCTTTAAAAAAAAAAAAAAAAAAAAAAAAAAAATATATATATATATATATATATATATATATATGTATATATATATATATTGCACCATTTTTCCCCTTGTAGCTCACAAGCACAAATTCATGCATTTTGTTGTCATGATTTTTTTTCAGTGGGCCAGTGTGGAGGCTTCATCAGCCCATAATATTGAATAAGTGCCTATGAAAGGATCTGAGACATGGTTTTCTAAGACTTATTTATGTGTGTAAGGAGAAATTAATGTGTATTTTTGTGTTTGTTCATCTCAAATTTTGATGGTATGCTCTCATTTACTGCTCACTTTCTGCTCTAGGCATGGAAATGTATTTGTCACTGTGGCTCTGGAATTATCACATTCAGTGGCAGCTAAAGGATTAAAGGTGTGATAATTTATTTTAAAATTGATTATAATGAGCAAGATTTAAGTAAATTAAAAGAATGTATTCATTTCAACTGAAAAAATGTCTCTACTGTGTAATTATTTAAGTCTGTTTTTCTGGCATGTAAAATCTAGAAATACAGAATTCCCACTGGCTCTTTCATTTTAGGAACTAATATATTTTTCCTGTATTTTACATGTAAAATATGGTGGACACTGGGTGTTCAAAGTGGTTCTAAAAGGGTTAAAATATAAAATATGTATTTTTGTTTGTTTAGATGAAGAGGTTGTTGCACTGGAGGACTGGAGTGAGTAAATGGAACTGAATCACTTGTATTGGAAATTTGTGGGAAATTGTGACCTTTTTTATGTGTCACATTTATTTTTTTAAGGCATCTGAGGGTTAGGGTTAGGGTTAGATCACACATGTTGGCCATAAGCTAAATAGAAGTCAGCTAACCTGCCTCGGTATTGTTCAATACAATGGCTAAGGATTTAGAAGAGTACAGTGACGATGAAGGGAAGAGGTACAAAAGAGGATGATCAAGCAAAATTATAGACAAATGAACAACTCTCCATGTTGAAGTAACTGACCTATTGGATTAACTGACATTTATGTTTTGAGGTGGAAAACTTGCATATTATTTCTTAAAACTGTCTATAAAATGAAACAGATGTGTTGTCAAGTGCACCTCCATTAGCATGAACACCATCATATTCAACCTGCAACTTTTTGCACATCCAAGCACATTTTATCACTTAAAGCAGCAGAAAAATAGCTTTTAAAAAGGTAGTCTGACAGTCAAATTTAATATGGGGTCTATATGAAATTGTGCTGTCATGTTGTGTAACTTAAATCAATGAAAGGGAATCACCATCGACTAAATGGAATGGATTAAGGGAAAGTCACCTCCTACATTCTTGGCAGCAAACGCAACCGTAAGATGTGTAATTCATATTGGATGCAACAACCTCTTCAATGGACAGAACAGTCAGTCCATACAGGCCGTCCTTTCACAGGGATGTACACAAAAAGTTTTGTCCTTTCAACTTTAAAGCTGCACTGAATCGATGCTGCAGCAGAGTGAGAGGAATTCTGAGCACATCCTCACAGCTGGGAAGTGTTTGTCCAAAGCTTTTGAGGAACCAGAGGAGCTTCAAGTTCAAGTTTTCCCATTGGAATTATATCGCAGAGTATCTGCAGCTCTTGGAACAAGTCCTGTGTGTTGATGTCCTCAGTTGGGCAATGCTTCACTTGGTCATGAAGGTTCTCAGAAAGTTATGCCACATGAAGGATTGCCAAAATGTTGTCAACCTGTGCATTAGTGTATTATTTCTACAGGGCAATGAACACAGCATCCATGCCACGCTTTTGGCTTATGGCTTTATGAAATGTTTTGAACAAAACAGACAGGTGGTCAGATATGCATACGCTGATGAACTGAAGCACAAGAACTCAAAAGGCACAGAACCAAAGCAACAAAGACCCAAGATTTATTGAAACATAGCTAGACAACAATCCAAAGAAGTGTTTAAAAAGAAAAACTCAGCCAGATAAGGTCCTAATAAACTTGAGAACCCAAACAACTGTCGACTTTTGAGTGGTGCAGGAATGAGTCTTAAAATGCAGAATTGAATTAGCTTTCAGTATCTCCTAGTTCTGAAGCCTGAAACTGTATGAGATTTAGAATACTTTTTTTGGATAAATGCATGAAATAAGGATGAGCACATGCATATGAGATATGAATGTGTAACCATAAATAAATAAATATACTGATTTTGTCCACTTTTTATTTTTTGAAGCATTGTTGAGTGTTCAAAACGATGGTTGCTCATGATCTGGCTCTCCTTTTTTGTTGATCAGATCAGCATCATCTTCACAAATGATGAATACATGCACAAGACATTCTTTTGTAAACTTATGTCGTCCATGTTTTTGGGGCTTTAAAATAATCAGTACCTAATGGCATTTTGGTCTCAAAAACTGCAAGTAATGCCAGATTGTTTTGCTGCTCTTTCAAAAGCATTTTTCATCATAGCTGAAAAATGATTGTGTTTTCGCCATCTCTCACTTAAAACAATGGTTACTAACTAACTGCCAACAAGGACTACAAAAATGGCAGGGGATCCAACGGCAAGCATTTCTGATTTTTTTTTTTTTGATAATCAGTTACTTGAATAGCTTGATATAGTGGTTTAATTAATAGGAACTTCTCAAAGAAGGTGGTACAGCAAGATGTTATACATTGGAAACATTGTAGTTGCTTCCAAATTGAACCACCATGTTGTAGTTTCATCGTAGCTAACTTATAGCTGTTCACTCTCGCGATTACATTTAAACTTAATAAAATTGTGAAAAGTGGGTTTGTTTGCGAAGATTATCACAAAGAATAGAACATACAAGTTTCATATTTTTTGTTCTCCACAGAGCTTACCACAGAGCAAAAACCCCATAGGCTTTTAACGAGCTTGCAGCTGAGGGTACCAGCAAATAGCCAACTTCCATGCTGGCCTAGAAAAATATGTCATCCCTGCGCCACTCTATTGGGGCCATTGTAAGGAAGCATATATTTCCACAAAAGTGGTCAGGCCCCAAAGTGTCTGGGATTCTTAAAAATGACAACAAAATGTACTGTAGGTTGACAGTGTATGTAAAGTGTTTCAAACCCAAACCACAATTTACTAAAGGTGAATTCACAGAGACCTATAGTGTGAATCCATGATGTAAAGTAATACGTTAAAGCTGATTGTGCTGCAAATTCAGAGTGGAAAGGCTACAGTTTGAGATCAAATGCCTGAGTGTATTGTATGCTTAACTGCACTGCTCTCCCCCTCCAAGGCTCCTTTACTTTATGTCCAATCTTGTAAAATTCAAAGTAGATTGATTGATAGAGGTTACTGGAAATAATAGTGCATAGATTCATTTAAAAAAGTTTCTTGTGAATGGAAAGGTCCAAAAATATAAATAACGTTTTTATCCATGTAACCCAGTCAAAAACCCGACACAGTATGCAAATGAGGCCATATATAATCTTACAACTTTGCTGACGATAGATGTTAAAAGCATTTAATAATTGTGGGCTTAAAAAGGGGGAAAACAGCTGTGTTGATTCTTTTATGTTATGCTGATTCTTCAAATGTTATTTGTGTTAATTTACAAATCATGCATTTTGAGTAAACTTACATGGGGTGTTACATTCCGCGAGGACAAGTGACAGAGGTGTGTTTCCGCCCCGATGGTGTAAAGGGACGGACTTGGAGAGCTGCGGAGAGCAGCGAGAGTGTCGAGCCGAGGAGAACGATTCAGAGACAGGTTCAGGTTCAGGTTCAGGTTACTTTATTTGTACCCGTAGGTAGATTCGTTTTGCAGTCCGTGAGATTACTAGCGTTTGCTATCAGCTTGATGAGAAGAGCAAAAATCAAGCAGCTCGCAGGATGGGGGAGGAGGCAGAACGTGCCTCATGTTGGCTATGGTGCAGGCGAGAGGAGGAAAGCTGGAGGCCAGGAGCGGATGGGCAGTGACTTGGCCGCCACTGCCGGCCCACCAACTGGAGAGTGTTGTGGTTGAGGGCCGAAACACTCAAGGAAGGTTGTGTACCACCTGATGACGTCTCCTCCTGGCCAACGGCTACAGTTACCTCTTAGGGGTAGCTGTTTGATGCGCCTAGGTGTATGTATCAAGAGACAGTCTGTATTGTGAGTTGGTAGTGCACAATCCTGTGTCCGTTTGTGTCTGTAGATTGTTAACCTAACAGTCGGTGAAAGAAGGACAAACTGCACGCAGTGGAGCGGGAAAAAAAGTCTTATGAGAAGTTCAGTGACTGTTCGCGGTGCGCAGCAGGCTACTCTCAGCTAATCTCCGTTAAGAGGACACACTTGTATTGACAGTCTGACTTCATCAGTGAGACTGTGGATGTTGTTGTCTGTCAGATTCATCCAGAGGGGATGAGGTGCTCTGTGCCGAGACGCGCTGAGGATTCTTTGGTGGCGTGGGAGGAGAGGACGGAGTCCGGATTGGAAGCCATTCCCCGACGCACCTGCTGGACTGGTGCCCTGTGACTGTGGGGAAGTACCCTGGGACCATTCAGTAAGGCAAACTTTTATTTTTGTTGCTCACGGAGGAGCGAAGGGGCCATTCGGTTTTTAGGTCACCACGTACACAAGCAACGAACCGGGCCTGCATCGTTTATTATTTTGGGGTTAGCCGGTTCTGGGGACTGCTGTATTAAGGTGTATGTGGGCCCACAAGTACACACTATCAATTATTCTTCAGGTTTGTGTTAAATCATGATGATACCCATGAACTAAGAGGGACAATGTTTGTTTTGAATTTATGTAATGGGGAATGTTTAATTTGCAATTATTATGAACTGACTTTCTAACTAAAATATTGAGAATTATTTCAAAAATCTGAGTTGATGTGTATGAATTACTGAGTTCAGCTTTGGTGCTTAGAGTGTATGGGGCAGAAAGATTGGAGTCCTTGAAGGGACAAAAGATTTGTTTATATTATTCTATTGCTAGTGCATGGCGAGGATTGCTTTGGGTTGGTCCGGTGTGGTCAGCTAAAAGAGGTCTAAAATTATTAATTTAGGTTGGTGATGTCAGAAAGAACTCAGGAGCCCTTCCCTCATTAGCTTAACTAATAAGGGGACCGCTACATCCAATATACCACCATTTATGCAATACAAATGCTTCAAATAAGCATTAACAAAATAATCAAACATAAATGCCCTGAGGAGCATTATCCAGAGATTAACTCAACTGGAGTTGGTTAAGGTTCTTTAGGTCAGTTTTTCTTGTTTCCAAAAGACTTCTTCAGTTCTAAAATCTAGCTAAGGCAGAGCTTGAAATATAAGCTTCTGCACAGAAGATCATTGGGGTGTCGATGGCCTGCTCTGTTGAGTCATTTCACCAGCAGTTTAGGGTCAAGGGTTCAAGCCAAGCTCCGGCTGTCACACGTCAGTGCATCTTTCAGCAAGACTATTCACCCCAGATTTGCTCACACTGCTGCATCAGAGGTGTGTGGATGGGTATGGAAGCATGTTAATGTGTTAGCTGTTACTGATGGATCATGTAGCTACATAGAAATTGTAACTATTTTCAACCAGGGTGAACAGGTGTGAATGGTGTGACCTTTGGTGTTTAAAGCCTTAAGTTGCCAGGAAAAGACCAGGAATTATAGCATTGCAAGCTCAAGTCTATTTAGCATCTATGACGTGGATGATCACCTGAGAGCAGGTGGCAGGGTTGATGACCTAGTTTCACCAAGAGCGTCCCTGGGCCTTCCCAGGGTAGTTTGGGTCACATGATCTTGGGTCACCCGATCCTGGGTGAAAATGATATTGATTGTTGAGGGAAGGAATTCATTATGACATTCTAGCTAGGTGATAAATATGTTGTAGTTGGCCACCTCTGTTCAGTGACATCTTTTTACATCTTGACACTTTTGGCTTCTTTGACACCTATTTATGGGCTTTCCTCAGAAATACATTCAACAAGGGGGTTAAACTTCCTCACCCATGAAACTAAAAAGGTGTGGTTGCATAGCTCACAATTGTACAGAAGTTTGATGGGAAGAGGCCAATCATTTGAAAGAAGTGAAAATGTTGGGCAAATGGAGTCAAAAATTTGATTACATTTTCAGGGAATGTTGGCCATTGCACAAGGAAGAAGTTAGATTTTGGTGGTGATCCAGACCCGGATGCAGGTTCCGGATTTTTTAGCATTGAAAGATAAGCCAAATAGTGTCAGAAATGCCCTGGCAGAGGGTTGTGCTCTCAGGGCACTTCAAGTTTGGTCATATAGAGGTGCGTTATGTTTTTGTAAAACTATTGTGAAGCAATAGCTAACACTTCTAACACTTTATTGTTCCAATAATTTAGGAGATAGAAACAGATCCATGGGTCATTTATGACACCATCTGCCTCAAACTCCGTCATGGAAAGTGCTCCGAGATTGTTTACCATGACTGATTTTTTTACGATTTAAAGGTGATGCCCTGATGCCCCTGAGGTTAAGTGGTAAACCATAAACCACAACCACCTCTGTTTGACCCTGGATCAGGATTTGATTGATGTTATTCCCTGTGTCTCTTCTTTCCATTTAATGTCATCTTTTGGCAGTTAATCTGGTTATAAAGGCGTGAAAACGATTACAATTATGACCAGGCATAGAGTGGATTTAAAAATCTCTAAGGTCAGAAGTGCACCAACATCATCAAATCTAAAGGATGTCAAAACAGAGTACTGTGAATGAGGTTCACTTCTACCAACGAAAGGTACATTCACTTTTATTTAACTGATGGTTATTTAAGATTTGCAAGGTCAGGAGGACTTAAATGAATTTTCAGAATTTCATAAGTCAAGCTAAATTAATAATGATACACCTATACGTCCTTTTTTCAAAAGCAAATCAGATATAAGCATGACCAAAAGCATGACAAATTAGTATTAATATAAAGTATATTGTCACAGGGTAGGTGTCAGATGAAGTGAGTTATACACCGCTGGTTAGGGCACATAAAGCATGGATTAGTTGTGCATAAGGAAAGGGGCATGGCTAGGCGCACAACCATGGAAGGGAGAGGGAAGTAAAGTTGCTTCCACTGCAGTTACACACCCCAGCTCTAAGAAGGGTCATGAGATGTCTTCTTAAAAAGATCACCAAAAATTGTATGATTTCACATGGTATATTTACCCATTATTGTAGAAATACAACCATAAAATGAATTTAAACCATATGTGAGAGTAATACTTGGATCACATTTGGCCCCCAGGCCATAGTTTGGACACCCAAGATGTAGGCCAACACTTAACCAAACTTAAGCAGTTTCACAGCCTTCAGCACTTTTGGAAATCAGTGTTTCATTTTCTTTAAAGCATCTTGCAGTATAACAATGCTCATAGCAAATAGTACCCATAAAGCGTGCAGTGTTGTGGTCATTCTACAGACTACTTTCAGGCTGTTTGGATTTTACCTTAACAGCACAGGAGGCCATTACAATAAATGAATATCAAGAGTAAATTCAAGTCAGTGATCCACGCTGTGACTGTGAATGAAACACTTACAAACACACTTAGCCTCACATGGTGAGTTCTCTCACTTTGCCCCCAGCTATAAATTAACATCTTTTTTCTGTATGTGACAGGAATTTTCTCATCGGCAGCTTTGTGTCGTCCTCCTACTGAGTGAGAACTGGATGTGTGTCAATGAGATGTCTCTGAAGGATACGCTGTGCCCGTGCTGTGTGACATTTTAGCTAAATTGATTTATCACAGTACACTGTGAGGGAATGTGTTGCGTGTGTGTTTGTGTTATGGCTTTTAAACAGTTTCATGACTCTTAAAGTGACCCTCTCCACTTTAACAAATATGTATTTTAAAGGAGAGGACAGTTTAAGACACCCTGACCAACATGTAGTCTTAAAGTGCTGTGTGCTTTCTTGTGCTGTGTCAGGAATGCTGCATAAACATAAAGTATTAGCACATGTGTGAAATTCACTCTACACCTGACTAGTATCTGTTTGGATTCCAATTTGCCTCTATAGCTACCTCAGTTCTCTGTGGGACAAATTTATTAAAGTGCTGGGAACATTCATCTGGGATTTTGGTCCACATTGCATCACGCAGTTGTTGCAGATTTGTAGGATGCACGCCCATGATGCAAATCTCCCGTTGCAACACATCTTAGCCCCCTTCCACATTGTTTTATTGTCAAAAAGTTTTCTGTGAACATATTGTTTCAAGAAATGTGTATGTCCACACGAAATCACTGTAGTATACAGTGGCGCGGAAAGGGGGGTGCTGCTGGGGCTGCAGCCCCCCGATGGTGGTGGCTGCAGAGGGCATCTTGATCTCAGCAGTAACTATAAACTCAAAAATTTTAAATGAAAAAAAAAAAAAAATAAATCATCTATAAAGTTGTGTAAAAGGGGTTTAAACAGACTTGTGGGGATGTAACTGCTTTTCCGCTGTATTGTTATAGTATAATGTAACAGAAGAAGAGATGCAAGAAAGTGATAGAAAGACAAATATTTGCCCAGATTCCGGATTTTGCTCTTTATCTCCTTTTCTGTCTCTTTCTCACACACACAAACAGTGCTACATGTATTGCATGAACCGACACTCACATAATATATAAATAGACAGAACAATGTTGCTAGAACTGGCAAAACATGAAATGTGAAAAACTAGTGCTAAAAACTGTAGAACTGCAACAATGAAAATAACATGAACAAACGATCAACTCAATTGGTAAACAATTAGAAAATGAACCTGATAAATCAACAGGATCAGCACCGCAGACAGCGCAGCGCCACTACAGCTCACAAGCTCTCAGCCCTCAGTGCAGGTCGCAGCCCTTGCAGTGACAAGGGTCTTATTTTTTGCACTGGCTGTTAATTCAGCACTGCCTCCTGTTTGCTGGTGGTTGTGGCTGCTGCAGCTCGTGCTGCAAACACGATAAAATCACCTCCTAAATGTATCATTATGTCTCATTCCACAGCTGGCAGCAGCAGTTGGAGGAATAAATGCTCAGAAATCTATGCTTTATTAGACATCCTTATGAACTTAAAAAAACATACAGAACACATATTTAGGAAAATTCATGGCATGACAAGCTTGTGACAGACTAGCAGTTTTACTGTTAACTGGAGTAGCAGCGCCAGCTGTCTATAGTCACGACTGTCGGAAAAAATGCTTCATTAAAATCTATTCTCATGAATTCATCAGAGATTGGTCTTGGGTCTGGACAGAACCATCCACCCTTTTGTGATGCCTGTGTTAGGATAGTTCCTATTTTATGGACCAATCTCTGTAAACCCTGCGGACAGCTGTGCGTGAAAATTCCAGTAAACCAGCACTTTCAGAAATACTCAGACCAGCCCGTCAGGCACTAACAACCATATCACATGCAAAGTACATAAAATGCCTTTTACCCCCAGTCTGATACTTGGTTTAACGGGCCATCTTGACCATGTCTACAGGCCTAAATACCTTGAGTTGCTGCAATGTGAATAATAAGCTCTTCCAGTGCTGATCCCTTAATCATTGTGTTGTGGGATATAAGTGATTCTTTAATGGTTCTACCCGTGGTGGTGTCGTGATTTCTTACCCCTGTACATATAAGTACCATGTGAAGGTCACGTGGTCCACAGCACTTACCTGTTATCCCACAACACCGACACTCTTAACCCCCATTGTGCTGCATAAATGTAATTAGCACTGACACATTCAGTCCATGCAGTCATGAGCGTAGTGCTCATTCCCATTCTTACTTTCAGTGATCTTGACGTTGCTTTGAGCAGCACCGCAGTACCGGCCTCTCTCTCTCTCTCTCTGGCCTGTGAATTATTGCCCAAATTAAATTACACTCCTGTCACTGTTTTAGTAGCTCTATTTACAGTTGCCTGTCTCCACTCTGCCGTTGCCATGAACACAACCCCAAGAGTTCAGACTGAAAGATTTGTGTTGGTGAGGATGAGAGGCAGAGACAGACATGCAGAGACAGAGTTCTTCCTTCTCAAGCGTGCATGCACAAAAGTGCATGTTCCTGTCACTTCATCTTCTTTTTGATTGTCAATTTGATGTCTCAGGGATGTCCATCATGGAAGATCGCATGAAGAACAGTGTCCGTAACAGTGCCTCAAACAACTGAGATGTCATAAAGCTTTTAGCAAAATACTCTCTTCTGTGTTATCCTATGAATTATATCTCTCTTAGATCATATGAGTGTTAAAATCGATTGCAACCAAAGCAGTCCAGGTAAAATATACATGAGTGCAGCATCACCGCCCTGTATATGTGTTCAGCTGTTTACCTCTGGGAACAGAAAAAGGGCAAAGGATGATCAGATACAAGCCTACAAGTTCCAAAGGGGCCAAAATAAAGTCCTTGTATCATTTATGTGACAGCTTACCTAAGCAGAGACAATGTCTGTCTGTGAAAGGAAGATGACATATACTTTGCATAATCAGTAAATATTTCAAGCTCTGGAGCGCCATGCAACTTAACTTTGGCATACTTTTTAAAAATAGCACCATGGCTGCAAACAATGAATAATTCAAGAACATATTTAAAAGCACACATGCATGTTTTAGCGATCTAGGTCTAATGCATGTTCTTATACTCCATTCTGTGGCTGGGTTGTGTTGTCTTGTGTCAGTTTATATGAAGAGCAGCTTTATAATAACCTGTCACTGATGGACTATTTCCAAAATCAATGACATATTGCATGTCTATATGGGAGACAAGATGGGGGTTGTTTCATCTCTCACAGTTATCATCAACTAGATAATCTAAACATATAATAAAGTAGGTTATATTGTCACTGTCAGGATTACACCTCTTATCCCCATTTTTTATGATTTTTTTTTCTCAAGAAACAGTGCTATTGGTCATGTTTCACAGTGTTGAGTGGGTTTTATAAATCTTTTGTCGGCCTTACCAACATGCCTAAACATGTATTGCCACTGGAGGGACCAGTGGGCTTAACAAACACCTGTTTCTGGGGGTGCACCATACCTGTGGGAAGTGGCATAACCCCACAATGACATCATTAGGGGAAATATTAGACAGACTTTTCTAAAAGGTGGAGCAAGTGCAAAAGAGAATTTGCCCTGCAGCATTGTGGCGCAGCAAGTAGTGCACGTGCCCCATAGCTAGAAGATGGGGAGTTCTATGGGGAGCTTGCATGTTGCCCCCCCCCCCCCCCCCCCCCCGCATGCACAGGTTCTCTCTGGGCACCACAGATCATAAAAAATGCTTGTCAGATTATTGACATTTCGCTAAGCCCCACCCCCTTGGTTACTGTCAAGCTTTCCCTCCAAGAATGAGAGAAATATGGAGTTTTTGGCGATACCGGTGAGTGATATTTCTAAGGAAACATCTGCAAATTTCTGGACAAATTCTTTGGAAATATCAGAAAGAAGCAGACAGAAAGGTCTCCAGTATGCTTTTGAGAGATACATTCACCAGATCAAATGTTGTCAGAGTTCAAATGAAGAGGACCTTAAAATAAAGAAGAAAGTGCACAGATCTCAATACAAGCATCAAGCACCCAATATCTTGACATTTTGCGTTGATTCAAATCACATACAAGAAAAACAATGTTTTTGTATAGCAGGGTAAGTCAATATATATTGTTGAAATTGAAATAAAAGTTAAGTTAGGTTTCATCATCATTGTATTTCTGGGGTGTTGGTTCACAAAATGCTAAAAGAAATCAGTATGTCAGAACTTGTCTGTATCTGTTACTGGTATTTCCTTAACAAATATTACCCAGTGGCTCAAGGTTTAACAGAAGTAACCTACTATTGAGACGTCTTTGTTTACTAATGTTATCTTACCCAACATACAGAGCTATGGTTAGCTATCGTTAGAACTTACTTTAGAATAAATGTAGATGTAGATGACAGCATACTGTCCTTCACATCTCACATCAACAACATAACCCATTCAGCTTACTTCCACCTCAGAAATACCAACCGCCTCCGTCCTTCCCTCACCCCTCACACCACCGCCATTCTGGTCCACAGTATAGTCACCTCTTGATTCGACTATTGCAACTCCCTTCTGTTTGGTCTCCCCCAGAAAATCCTCCATAAACTTCAACTGGTCCAGAATCCAGCAGCTCGTATCATAACAAGGACACCATCCATTCACCACATGACACCCAGCCTGCAGCAGCTCCATTGGCTCCCCATCACATACTGCATCCAATACAAAATCCTCCTCCACACATACAAAGCCTACCACAACCTCGGCCCTCCATACCTCTCTGGCCTCATTAAAATTTCTGTACCCGCCGACCCTCTTCCTCTGTCCATCTCTCTGACCCTTCTGCTCATCTTGTCACCATGGGGGGCCGAGCATTCAGCCGCTCGGCTCCCCAGTTATGGAACTCACTCCTCTCTGACCTCTGCAACACTGAGTCCTTACCCCTCTTTAAAACCAGACTCAAAATCCATCTGTTCAAGCTCTCCTACTCCCTCTGATCTTTTGCACTGTCTGCTGTATTGTACTGTTTGTTTTTATACCTGTTTTTATGCCTGTTTTAATGCACTTTTATTCATACTTATTGTAAGGTGACCTTGAGTGTTGTGAAAGGCACCCTTAAATAAAATCAAATGTATTATTATTATTATGTTCTTGTGCTGTATCCACACCTGACATCTTTCTTCTTGCATCTTGGGCTTGGGGAAGCAAAAAAAAAAAAAAAAATCAACACCATCCTCTAAACTTCTCCGATATCAACTGTCAGTCTTGCTAGTTAGTTTGCACACCGTTTAGGCATATTGTTTTCTGTCGAAAGCTTGACAGTTCGGTTGCTAACATAGGATTGGGCAGAAGCTGTTGGTGGAAGAAGCTTAGCGAAGGGTCAGTTAGTGACTCTAATTTGCCCTTGGGTGAGTGTGTGAATTGTTGTCTTTCTCTTTATGTGGCCCTGCGAATGGCTGGGGCCACATAGACCAGTCCAGGATGTCTCATGCCTCTTGCCCAATGTCATCTAAGCTGTATGGTTAAGGAATAACCAATTTTAGATTATTAAAGATCTTGAGATGGACAAGAAGCATGTCACATGATCTGCTATTTAACTTCAATTCTTATTTCTTCAGTGTTAAAGTTCTGTTTTCCTGAAATATTTTTGCCTGGTAGAATATACATCAACAGTGAAATCATCTTTTGAGAAGTTTGCATCAAATTTGACCTGTCTATTTTTGTGAAACCACAGCAGAAGTGTTAGTATGTGGCCAGACGCTAGACTTTAAGAATAATCTGCTCCACAGTCAGACACTGATGTGTAGCTCCTTAGCCTTAATGGGAGAGTTGCAATTCAGAGAGGGGCACAGGCACTACAGACTGAAGTTGAAATTACTCTGTGAAAATGATCTTATTAAGAGGGATGTAAGACAGGACTTTTGAATGGCTGAATGGTTTTCACTGTCTTGAGCTTGATATGGGGAAGAAAAAGTGGACCAAGGCCAGGTTTTACTGCATTAATTATCCAAAATGCTTGTGTAAGCACAAGTTACAAGTTTTTTTTTCATGCATTTCTGTTCTCTTCTTGGCAGGCTTGATGGTAAACAGAGCAAGAACGCAACAGACGGTCTTGTCTACTCAAAGGTCAAAACATTCTGTTCATAAAGCTAAATTAAAGGGAAAGTTATTGTCATACTCCAATTCTGGACTCACTGATGGACATCTTTTTTACTACTAAGCTGTAATCTTTTTCTTTATATGGACAACTGTATTCAAGCACAGGTAACAACCCACTCTAAAACTGGATGGAAATGGTTTTATTGTATAAAAGACATGCTGGAAGTCTTTTTCATTGTGTCATAAAATTGTGTATGAAGCTAAAATTCTGTGTTCATGCACTAAATGTAGATGAAGTTAAAGTTAGAGTCGCATATATTTTAGTTATTGATTATCAGGTAATTTAACCCAGAATACCTGCATATGGAAACTTGAGCTATCTAACTATTCCAGGGTTAATCGAGTTCTCTAAGACCAATCAAAATTAAACTGTCCTTATTTGTCGCAGGATCACTGCGTTGGTGGGTGAACACTAATGCTAATGGTAGCAGTGCCAGCTTCGGGACTCCTTCAAATATAATGCATGTATTCCTGTGCTAACTGTGATTGTTTGATGCTTCAGTTGAGTTATATATGTGAGTACAGCCTGAAACAGCCTCAGTGCAACTCAGGCCCAATAATACATCGGAAAAATATATTCTTTGAAAACTTTGAAAGATGTTCTGTCGAACCATCCCACACCCAATGTTTAGTAGGTTGAACATGTGGGTAGAAAAATAAGTGTTTAATGAATAAAGGCACCAGTTGAGCATGCATACATTTATCTTATTTTACACTGTTCTCCGAAGTAAAGGAGAAAACATAGGATTTTCTTAGGATTTCAGTTTATTTGTCTTCTTTACAATGAACAACAAAAAGTGCTCTTTCTCTCCATGAAGCTTGATCTTTTTAAAAAAAGCCAAAATTGTATGTTATCACCTGAACATGGAGTAGAATGATGAGTATGAATAAGTTCTGTCAGAGCTTATGTTATAATTTCCTTTTCAAAAATAAAAAAAAATCCATGTGTTATGCCTTATAATGTCCAAACTGCAAGATTTCTCACAAAACAAATTTTAATTGATGACCATTTTCAGAATTTCTTATAAAGACATTAGAGGTAGATCCTGAGGCTGGGCGGAACCACTGCTGTGAAAAACACTCTTGTTCACAATTAGCATCACTATATATGATACCATCTGCCATTTTGTGCAGGCATATTGGAGATAAATTCCTTTAATTAGAAAATAATATTGCGGCTCTACTCTCATTTTGCTCGTGTGTGCAGCCAATCAGTATTTTAAACAACTCATCCAGTCAATAGTAGCTGAGTAGGACATGACTGGCCCTTGTCCCCCCAGTGCACTGCCTTTCAGGAGGTGCATTGAGTTAAAATTTTACCCCACTTAGAAATCAGCCATGGCAACTTAAAGAATGTGCCAGAAATAGCCTGTAAATTTGCTCTAGATGTTGCAACGAAACACCACCTTGCTTCTTATGTTGGATCATAGGACTGTAGCTTAAAAAAACGATGGCTGGAATCACTTTATCACTGAACCCAGGCTGATGATACCTCTGTCGTTACATTCAAAACGAGGGAGCTGTATTTTTGTGAGAAAGGTACGAGGCAACTTTCTGGCCAAAAAAACAAAGACAAAGATTGAGAAGTTGCTGTTAGGGCAGTGGACCTGCAGCAAATGTCACCCCATGGAGCCTCGAAGGTAATTTTGATCCGCTCAGGTCAGATACAGGCATTAGAGCACAGGGTCACAGCATCTTTGCTTCAGTTTCTACCTCCTCAGGCAGGCTCTTTAGATTCCTCAGATGTCCTGATAACCCTGAACAAACTCTGTCCCTCAGGAAACAGACGTCCTTGAAAACTGAACTTCAACCAAGATTGAGCTCTACTTCAAAAGTCACCTCTCAGCATAGGTTATTGACAAATGATACAATTGATTTAGCTTTACTCTGGTAAGTATGTTACTGGTTTTGGATTAAAAAAAATTATATAGGATCCTCATAAAACCTTGAGAAGTTAATAATTAGCCTGACATGGACATGTAGTGGAATCTCAATTTAGGGTTAGATACTCTACAGTTCAGTGACATTACACTCAAAATGTATGATCTGTTTATTTGTTAAATTGTTGTTGGAGCTTAAATAATTGTCCATTTGGTGAACACATAGGTCTCTGCAAAGTCAAACAGTTTATTTAAAGCTCAATCTTTCGTAGATTCAACTTTGCCCATGAAATGACCTGAGCCCTGCAGGTTCCAGTGAATAAGACCTTTCCAAACCTATTTAATCTTATTAACACATGTCAGATCCCTCAAAAGGCTTCCAGTGTTAATGGATGCATCTTTAGATTTTTTCAGAAGGGAGTAAGGGGCCCTCCTGTGGGGATTAATGCCACCAGTTTTTCTGGGATTTTTGAGATCCTCTGTGTGCTGTCACACGTTCTTCAAGTACTTTTTCCAACATAGGCATGACAATAAACAAAAATGGACAAAATGGGGTCTTAAATTATGCCACGCAGGATTGAAGATCTCATGCTTGCCTTCTTTTCAAGAGGGGGTGGTCCTGTGGTTACCCTCACAAGCAGTAAGAACATTCAGGATTCAGTGTAATCAAGCTAAATTTTGTTGATAATGCTCTCATGTGTCTTGTTAAGATAGGTCATAATTCCATTAAAATCTAGAAGACAATGGTGGAAAAAGGGTGTCAATTATCTTCCTTTGTAAGGAATTACATTGTTTTCAGCAAAGTCTACAATATGCAGTTTTTGAACAGTTGCATAGCTCTTTTAGGGCCGTCCACACAGAGAAATATTCAGGCGTATCAGCACAAGTTTTTAATTGTATAGATATTTTTTCCACACCAATGTGACGTTTTGAGTGCCTGAAAGCACACATTTTTGTAAACAGGTCCCAAAGAGGACAGATCTGAAAATGTCGGCCTTGCATTTCTGTGTGTGCAATGAATAAAAATAATTTCAGAAATTATGACATCACAGGCTCACCTCTCCCTTAAACTGACAGAGACAACAAAAACAATGAGAGAAAACAGTGTCACATTCATTCTGCAGAACCTGCTCTGCTTGTTATGGCTTTCACAGAGAAAATACTGCTCCTCTACTACCATGAGAAACAAGAGGACACAGACAACAGCATATGTCAGTGTTTTTTTTGTAACATTTTGTAGGAGCATGCTCCATGTCTTCTTCTCCGGTTTTGGTGTATGTCTGTAGCAGTGTTACAGCTCCATATACAGGTCTGGCGTATAATACAATGTTTTAAGTGTTTTCACTTTTCCTGAAATAATGCCGTCTTTAAAGAGAACAGTTTAAAAATAAAAACTTCTTTGTCTCCATGTGGACAGGGTCTTAGATTCATCTGTCCTTGTCATGTGATTTTGCATTTTCTGCTCTGTTTTTAAAGTGAATGATATCTTAGCCTGCAGCGATAGTTGTGAATAACAGACCCAGAGTCATGCTGCCCAGTTCAGCTGGTTACTTGTCAACTCTATCCATGGTGGTCTTTTTACTTAAATCCACATTTATTATGAAATGTTAGATTATGATCTAATGAGGGAAAAACTGCTAATTGACTAGGTTAGCCACCATGCCCCTCCTCCCTCATAACCCACATGGAGGCAGTTTCTGGTTAAACTGGAGGGGGTTTAATATTTCAGCTGGCTTCAAAATAAAATCACTAAAAACAGTTTGTCATGAAGCTTGTGGGCTTACCTCAAGAGTGCAGGCTGATTAAAAAGGTCTTCTGCTCTTCACAGCCCTTCAGACAGCTCCATGTGCTGGTGGAAACTTAACTTTCCTGTCTCTTTCTCAAAAGCCCTCCTGCAGATGGAAAATATGAAAAGATTCACAACATAAGACTTATGATTTGAAACAAAGCAGCTGCTGTTAGCTACAAGCTCTTATACGTCCCTTTGTGTTTATTAATTCAGTGGGACTTCTTCCCAAAACAGAAGCACACTTTAACTTTCAGTGTCTAAAGAACTCAGCTCTCCCTTAGACAGACGCTGCCTCCAAATATCAGCTAATGAGATCAAGGCTGTAATATCCACCGCTTTTATTGCAACTTCCACAGCAATTTGTAACCAGAGAATGAAAGCAATACAAGTGCTCCTGGAGACAATTGCCTCAGGTGAGCCTCTAAATAATACAAGGACAGCTGATGTTCTCAGACCTGAAACAAAAAGACACATTCCTCCTTGTCCTTGGACTGACCTTTGGCCACATTAGAACCCATTACCTTCATTTTTTCACATATGCACTGAAGATTATTATATAAATCAGTCTGCCACTTTATTAGGAACACCCTGCAGGACCATGTTGGACCCCCTTTTACCTTCAGAACTGACGTAAGCCTGATGGTATAGACTAAACAAGGCGTAGAAACATTCCTCACATATTTTGGTCTATGTTGACATGATGGTATCACGCTGTTGCTGTGGATCTGTTGGCTGATTTCATGTCCATGAAATCAGTTTGAGATGATTTGAGCTTTGTGACATGGCGCGCTAGTCTGTTGTTATAGCCATCACAAGACGGCTGAACTGTGGTCGCAAAGGGATGGGCACGATCACACTGAAAAAACTCAGATCTGGGTAAGAGTATTAATCAAGACAAAAAAATCTCACAAGACTTATTGTAATCCACAATTTCCTTATATGTCTGGATTAAGATCTTATAAGAAGATTTTAAAAACTAAAAATGAGGCCTGAGTTGCTTGTAATAATAAGAAAAATAATCTGCCAATAAGACAAGATGGATTTAACTTGAGCAGATATTAAACCTTAATTTAAGACTCTCACTGTGTCAAACTTTCCTTGTTTCATTGGCAGATATTTTCTCTTCATTGCAAGCAATTCAGTGCCTTATTTTTGCCTTTCATTCCTTAAAGTAAGATATTTATCTCGACTGGTTAAGTGAATGTGGATTAGAATAAGTGTTTTGGATACATAGGTTGGCTGTGGCATTAAACAATGCTCATTTAGTGCTAAGGGGCCCAGAGTGTTTCAGAAGTATATGCCCCCCACCATTACTCCACCATCAGCAGCCTGAATCTTTGAATACATGGCACGTTGCTCATGTCAGATTCTGACCCGACCATCTGAATGTTGCAGCAGAAACCGAGACTCCAGACCAGACAACTATTTTCCAATTTTCTGTTGTTCACTTTTGGTTAGTCCAGGCATGTTTTGCCTCAGTTTCCTGTTTTTAGTTGAAAGGAGTGGAACCTGGTATGGCTTTCTGCTACCATAGCCCATCTACTTCAAAAATCAACATGTAGAGATGGTCTTCTGCATTACTGGTTGCAACGAGTAGTCATTCAAGTTTCTGTTGCCTCAGTATCATCTCTAACCACTTTGTCCATTCTCCTCTGACCTTTGGCATCAACAAAACATCATCACCCCAGGGAATGCCTTCCAGTAGAATTTTTCCAGCCCTACTGGATCAACTGTGCCACATTCAAAGTCACTTAAATCACCTTTCCTCCTCATTTTTATGCTTGATTGAAACTTCAGAATGTTGTACTCACCATGCCTAAATGCACTGAGTTGACTGAATTGACCGATTATCTATTTGCACTGCAAAGAAGTTAAATAAGTGTACCTAATGAACTTGCTGGTGAGTGTATATTGGACAAAGTAGAAATAAGCCCCAGTACTTGTGTAGTTTGATGTATAATTTCACTGTATTCATGGTCTGGGAGCATGCCATCACCTGCAGCTGTACAGCTGTCTGCAGTTGTCTTATCTGAGAGGTTTCCTGCAGAGCCTGCATCTGCTCATGTAGATTGCCTGCACTGACTCACAATGGGGACAAATAAATGCAATAAATGAGTTAGGCCACAAACAGTCATTCATTTGTTTACCAAATAGATTCTCAGGAACATGACCTGCAGGGGTTCATTCCCACAGTCCCTCTCAAGCCCTTTTAAGCTTGGCAGCTAAAACAGGAGCAGGTGCTTGTTTATAACTATTTCATTTATTTTGCAGCACGAAACAGATCTCATGCTGTATTTATAGCTGTCTAGATTAGTTTTGGCTGACCCAATCCCTGTATTTTATTTGCTTTCCTCAACAATTTAACAGAAAACTTGTAAATTCAGGACAAAGTCCACATTCACAGAGCAATGGTTTAAGCTGCAGAGACAGATTTTGTTGAGTTTTTGGCTTTTTTGTGTTTTGTAGCTACAACAAAAAGTTTAGTTACAGAGTGGAAACCTTTAATCAAGGTGTCTTAATTGTCTTGTAAACTGGCAATATGCATGATTTTATGAAAACAAGGCTTAAAACATACACACTTCATGGTTACAGTCAACAGCCATTCCTGAGGTCCTGTTCCAATATTTGAACTTCTGGCCATGTGCTCCTCACACAGGTGCACAAGACCACAGGTTGACCTAGTTCTCTTGTGTTGCTCCTCATGGGTGCCTCTTTGGATCCAGAATACCGTCGCTACAGGGAAGCAGCGCTGCAGTCTTAACAAGAACAGAAGAGCATAAGCCTGGAGCTCAGAGGAGTGGACACTGATGAGCTGGACAACAATGTGGACAACTGGGAGGAAGAGACCATCAAGTTTTTTTTTTTTTTTTTTTTATCAATGATTATCTACACCAGAGTTTGTGTGAGCTTTCATACGATTTTAAAACCAAACCAACTGACCAATAATGTTCAACATGATGGCAACCTAAATTCACTTTCAACAAATGAGGAAGGAGTGCAGGTGTTAGCACAGGGCCTGGTTGTACAACATCATCAACAATGGCAGACTACAAAAATCTGTACTCTCCCCCAAGTTTCCCTTTATTCTATCATTACCATCTTCATAGTTTATGGTCCACTTGGAGCAGCAACTCCAACTTAGTGTCTGCACCCACCGTTATATTTGTGTTGACCAATTTTCTAGGCTCACACTTTGCTACTCCAGGAAAGGTTAGCAACTATTTCCTTGATGTTTCAGTAAAAAGTCACTTTTAGAAATTTCTGCTCGAGTGGGTACCATAGAATTTCTAAGTCTCTGCAGATCCATATGTAATGCAGTTGTACTCATAATATTGTTAATTTAATGGAAAACCTACTTGGAAACCAAAATGTTAAAATGATTTAGGCTACAATGAATTGATTTTTGCATAAATGTCACCTAAAATATCTTTAACATGGAGTCAGGTCATGTATTTCCATGCTTTATACTGTCTTGCCTTCATACTTCTTTTTTCCAGCAAGTAAATTGAAGTATCACCACCCTAAAGCACATGCCTCTTCCAGCAAATGGAATTAAGAGTGGATGTAAAAGGAGAGTACAGAAAGGGTCCTCACAGAGCAGAGACACACAAGCATCCATTGCAGAAGTCTTTTATTGAGCCAACACATCCTGTCATTGGAAAACTATTAGTGACTCGATTTTGCAGTTCAACTGGGGGTTGAATCTGATGAGGTTTAGATGGCAGACTGCCCAAAACTAAAGGCTTGGGTCAAGCCTACAGAGAATACCAGCTTCAATGCAGGAGTCGTGGAACTAATGGGCAGTGCAATATCTAAAGAAATGTAAGATGCAGGAGAGTACTCACTGATGGGGCTCCAAAAAGTTGTTGAAATAATTTATTTTTATATGGAGAGTAAGTGAAAATGGTGACCAAAGCCACACTATGTGCTTTAGGAGGTTCAAAGTTGCTAAAAAATGGGGCAACATTTCCAACTTGTTTTTGGTGGATTTCTTAACAAGCAATTTGTAGGTCACATTTCTTTAGACATAATAACTTTGTCTGATAATGGCTGTTGTGTTGCCGTAGCATCATGTCATGTGTGATGCATCCTGTACACAAGACCACAAGAGTAAAAGTCAGGCTCAACATTTTTAAATAGATGCATGACAGTTCTATGAGGACATTTTGCTCAGGAATTTCATTGAAAGCATTGTGAATGTGAGGAAATGCACTTTATTCACTGTGTTACGATCTTCATCCACTTAAACCTTTATATCTATGCAGGCAGCGAAAGCAGCTATGCCAACATCTTTCCATGCACAGGTAAAAACCAGTCTCTGAGCTCATGTTCACTTTACAGTTAAGGAAAATTAATCATGTTGCGTTTAAAGTGATTTATACAAGCTTATTCCCTGCCAATGCAAATATAAGAGTGACATACCATCGGCATGAGAGGTATCGGGTTAGTCATAAAAAAGTGGCATTGAAAGAAATGTGGCATTAACACGTTTTTCGTGTGTTTTCTTCCCCAACTTTTAGTGAAATAGTCTATGTTACTCCACTACATGTTGTATCAATCTATATTTTGAACTAATGCACCAAACTGCTGTGCTGTTTCCTTTCATATTGCATTGATCTGATTCTGGGGGGTGATATAAGTACAAATCCAGGACATTTTTTACACAGTTTGTTAGCATTACTAGAGCAGTTTTCCACTTTTTTTTTAAATTTTTGCGAATAATTCAAAAACTTCTCAATGGACATTCACTTAGGACATTATCAGGGAATGTTGGTCCTGGCACAAGGAGGAGTTGTTTAGATTCAGGAATTGTTTAAAGGATTTGTAACATTGCAAGATAGGGCAGTTTCCCACATTTTCACTGATAACTTCTAAACAGACTCTCATGGTATTTCAACTTCATCAACTTCTACAACTTAATCATCATCAACACAAAAGAAATAAGCTTTGCAACAGGCTACAGTACACAACAAGTTCATAAGAAAGTCATAAAACATGCAGGCAGATAGAAAATCCAAAGCACAAGTGAAAATCATAGTTCCATAGACTACAATGAGCCAGAGGCTAAAAGATCGGACACAGCTCCATAAAGTGCAGCTCAGTCATTTAAGTCCGTGCAGTAGATAAAATTAATGGAAATCATGAATAATCAGTGTCATCAATTAAAGACAATAATATAAGAACCAGTACCACATCCAGGATTAAATTCCAATTTTCAATCTAATCCACAACATGCATAAAAATACACAAAAGAAGACTTTTCAGAACTAAGATTTTCAATGGCAATTGGGATAAAGAAATTCTTTTTTCAGGAAATGGTCATGGCACAAAGAAGAAGTGAACAGAGTTTTGTGGTGACCTGAATCTGTATCAATTTTTTTTTTTTTTAAGGATTTAACATTGTGAGAAAGGGCAGTTTCCCACATCCTTGCTAAGATACAATAACTCAGCCACGAGCCTTGGTGGAAGTTTGTGCTTTTGGATAATCTTCAGTATTGTAGTGGAATACATGGTCATTTCCCATGCTACATCAAGTTTTCTGTATAACAATTGCACCTTACCGTACCATATCATTATTTTTCATAGTGTTACATATTGTATCATGTTGTATGGTAAAGCATGGCACGCTATCATGACTTCACTGAGAAATACCTTTGTTCCTCTATGGAAATATTTTATGGTTAAATGCTAAAAAAGAGCTTTACAGGATCATTTTCACTTGTAGTCAGTCCATCAAAAAGAAAAGCCACATTCTATGTGGGAACATGATCTGCATTTGGGCCCTGCAGGCCTGAAACATTCATTCACATTCATGTACCACTCCTCTCCTAAACAAAAAAGTACTCTGTAGAGGTCAAAGTCCAACATGCATTATGGAAGTGCACATGAAAAATTAAAAACCAAAGAGCGTCATTGGTCACATAATTAAAACTGTCTTTTACCTCCCCCTCTCTCTGGGACTCCACTTTGAAACCTCCAGGACTCACCCATCTGTGACCACAAAGTGACGCTTCATAAATCATAATATGTGATTTAATTAACTATCATTTCAATCCCCTCTCCTCCATCTGCTTTCGACATCTTACTGTGAAAACTGCTGCGGGAAGAATAGGGGACTGTATTATGCCGTTAAAGCAGTACTGTCTTCTGCATAAAACGGTGTGAGATGTTTGCAAATGACATGGATAGTGAGTATAGACAGTTTGCTATCTTTCTTCATCTGACTCCCTCTCTCTCTCTCTTTCGTTTCCAGAGAAGATGGATGTTTCTCCACCAGCTGCTTCCGAGAGGGTCGATGATGGTCGCTTAATGCTGTAATCCACTGGCTAATGCCAGTTCTCTTGAGATGAGAGGCTCTTTAGACGGGAAAATGCAATGAGAAATACCAGCAGGCTTACAGTTTGATCCAGTTTTTTCCTTTTTATTTAATAAGCACATATTCAATTGTGGTCTTTTGATCTCTCTTATTTTTCATTGCATTACTACCTTCTTGTATTTATGCATCTTAAAGTGGGTGTTACGTATTGCAAGGCTTTTTAGATGGGTTTTATGGGCCATGGTCCACTTCGTCTCAAGGTGCACTAAGTTGAATTTTCCCTTTTGAATAATAAGAAGTACAAATCCTGAAGTATGAACCATTTTAAAGATATCATATTATGCAAAATACACATATAAAAAGAAAAAAAAAGAAAGACACAAAAAAGGCTATTTTACTGTGGTCTGACTACTCCATATTTCAAATTGTTTTTGGAAATCATTGACTTCAATTCAGATTGTCAAAAAGCTTCAAAAGCCAGCCTCTGTAATGGTTTGGAGCTGTGTTAGTGAGGGCACCATTAATGCTGAGAGGTACTTATGGGTTTTGGAGCAACATTATGCTGCCATCCAAGAAGCAACATTTTTAAGGACATCCTTGCTGTTTCAGCAAAACAAATTCAGAACAGCTTGTCCCCCTATTGTTGAGCAACTGAAGTCATACATCAAGCTAAAAAGGGAAAGAATCCCACATGCAAAGCTTCAACAATTTGTGTGATCTGTTCCCAAATGCTTACTGAGTGTTGTTCAAATGACAAGTGATGTAACAGTGGTAAATGTGCCCTGCCCCAGCTTTTTTGAAATGCTGCAGGCATCAAATTGAAATAAATGTATATTTGCAAAATAAATTAAGTTGATCAGTTTGAACATTAAGTGTCTCTCTTTTCTTGTGTATTTAATTGAATGTCATCATATCATTTCAGGGGCTCAAAAACTTTGCCCATGCCCAGATCATTAGCCTCTTAGCAAGATTTCTTGGATTCATAAATATTTATTTATTCATATATTATTAACTTATTTTGCATTATAATACAAAAATACATATATTCACTATTTTATACTGTTTAATACTGATTAGCATAACCTAAAAATGTATCACTGACTTTGATAACATTAAATTTACTGATTGCAAATAAAAATTTGACTGTCTATAGGTTTTGTTGCAAACAAAATTTGTCACTAAAATAAAATAGTCACTTTAGACTGAAAAAACAAGGTGTTCTAAAGGAGAAAATATATATTTTAACTAACAGGGATGTGCTTCTACATAAGTATACATTTGGTTAATGATTTAGTTCACAGTGTAATGTTTAATGCTTATTCAGTACTAGAAAAGCACTCAGAGAGCGCAGACCTCTGCCAAGCAGCTTCGGTACACTTTGGCGAAAATGGTCCTATCTGGCAATGTTAAAGAATCCTTTAAAAAATTCCTGGATCAGGATGGTGATCCGGATCACCCCCAAAATTTAATCAGTTCTTCCATATCCCATTTCCGACAATTCCTGAAAATTTCACCCAAATCCATTCAGAACTTTTCAAGTTATTTTGAACACAAACAAACAAACAGACAGACAGATAAACGCCGGCAAAAACATAACCTCCTTGGCTGAGGTAATAAGCTCTGAATTGTCCATTTATTTAGTCACCACTCTCTCCTTTCCTCTGATCTTCTAGGTATATGTTTGGATTTCTGTGTTTCCTTTCATTAAGAACTGACACTGCTCTTTTCTTTTACCCTTATCTCCACTCAGTCCTACAAACTTGTTTCTCCTGAGGCAGTTTTAGTAAAGTCATGAAGGGTAAGAGTCATAGAAACTAATAGACCCTGAGTTTATCGCAAGATGTTTTCCCATACCTCCATAAAGGTAATATAAGATTAAGAAAGGCAGGGTATCTTGTCATTTTAGTCTTTTTCTCTGTATCTCAAAAATGTATTGATGCAGAAATGCTGCCAGCATGAAGGGGCAATCACATCAGCAAAAGTTCAAGAAGTGTAGGTTACAAACAAAACTTTTGCTACCATACTTGTCTCAGAATAAACTTTATAAAAAATGGCAATATTAAACAATTCCCACAAAAGACATTACCCTACAACACTTGAAAGGCAACTTTAGCCTATCTGTAAATGTGTATTGTAAGAGTCTCTAAGTAAAGAAGTAACCAGTTTAATCACTATTACTACTACCACTACAACTGCTACCATTACAACATCAGTATAACCCCACTCCAAATCTATCTTTATTTAGTCATATTGCAACTAGGCCAATAAACCTTCTGTTACTACTTCTAACTATAACCAGGATTACTACTGTTACTAATGGTAGTACCATCTATCCAAAGCTGGATCCAAGCAGTAAATGGACTGGTTTGGGTTTTCTAGAACCTAACCTGTTCAGGTGTTACTTGGATCAAGTTTTGGATAACCTCTCCAGGATGAATACAAACCTGGACACTTGAACCTAGAATTTTTTCATTCTAGGTTGGAGTTATTTTTCTTAAGCATTGAGATTTTTTCTATTAGTACTACTACAGCTAGGCCTACCAAAACTATTGTTTTTACAAGGCTATCAGTACCACTACTACTTCTTCTTGTACTGCTACTAGGCCACCATTACTACTACTAAGCTGACCATAATTACAACTACACATTACTACTACCCCTAGATCTGCTTTCAGTATTTTTTTCCACTAGTCCTACTATTCGGCATACTCCTCCTACAACTAGGTCTTCTATCTATCTACTGCTACTAAGCCAACTGCTGCTACTATGACAAGGCCTTCTACCAATACTGTAATGACTAGGGAACCGCTACTCTGGCTAAGTTCAGTACCATTACTTATAGAACTACCAGGTCTTGAATAAATTTGTTACTGCTGGGCTTCCACCCATACTACTACTATTTCTACTAGGAGTACTGTTATAACTGTAATAACTGTTGTTTTACCAAGTCACAATCGTTTGTGCTAATATTTACTCCACTACCACAATAACTACCACGACTACAACCAGGCCCTCTTCAAAATGTTTTCTACCGAGCTGCCCCTACAACAGCTACTGAGCCTTCAACAACTACAACTACTACTTTAAGACTTTCTACTACTACCACGACTAGGTTACCACTACCACTGCGACCATTTCTGCTATTGCTAATATTACTTGGCCGTCTGTTTCTTCTTTTACTAGGACATGACCATGGTTACTGACAAGCCTTCTGAACCACCAATACAACCCTTGTCCCAAGCTTGTTTACCAAGAAATTCCTCTTCTTGGAACTTTAAACTGTGACTTTGGACATTTGTTTTCTCTTTGATTGCGTCCCCCAATAGAAGGGCAAAAGGGAAAAGAAAAATCTGCCACTGTGGGCTAAGAGCTCAAGTACTGTTGGCTTGCAGAACGAAAAACTCAATGTCATGAGAACAAATGGTATCAGAACAAACCTTTCAGCTGCACAGATGGTACAGGTTTATGAATTTTATCAAATTTGTCATACATGTTAGTAGTTTATACCTTTCTTTTCAATAGAAGACCCCCTAAAAATGGTCTGCATCATATTTACTGTTCTGATTTTCTGGACTGTGCAGTTATTGTTTTATTCCACTCATGGTGCTACCACTTATCGCACAGTTCCTCAGTGCCAAAGATGAAGCATACTCACCTCAAATTGTATGTGGATAACTTGATAACAATGTCTAAGTTGCAGGTTTTTAAAGCTGTGCTATTTTTTCTTTAACAATCACCTGATGAACTCAAAAGACAATCAGCCATACAAACATATTTCCATTTCACAGCTGGAATATTTGAACTATCCAGTGAACTTTGAATTCAAACAGAGGATGTGCCCTGAAATCTCTGAAACTCAATCCATCACACTTCACCCCTCTTTGTGCAATTGAGTAGCAGATTCACTCTGAGCTCTTTCCTGATATTGAGCTCCTCACCTTATCTCTCAGACAGAGCTCAGCCGCTCTGCAGAGCAGGCTCATTCCAGCTGCTTTTATCTCCAATCACATTCACTTGGTTACTACCCAAAGTTATTGACCATTGGTGAGGGTTGTTACGTACCATAGATTGATTCGTAAATCAAAATCTCAATTGCCTTCCAGCTCAGCTACATCTTCAACATGATGGTCAACTGCATCACTGCTACTCCTGCACCAACCCCTCAGTCAACCCAAAAATGGCTTTACCCTTCAATCATGAACGTGACCCCAAGATACTTGAAGCCTTTTGCTTGAGGCTAACACTCACTCTCCCACACAGAGGGAACAATCAACCATTTTCTGGCAGGGAATCATGGCCTTAGACTTGGAGGTGCTGACCCCCATTCCAGCTGTGTCACAGCTGCCTGAAAACTGCCCCAGTACCTGCTGGAGGCCACAGCCTTATGATACCAACAGAACCACATCATCTGCAAAAAGTACAGATATTATCCAGAGGCCTTCAAAGCATCTGCTATCCTTCCCATAGGTGGTCATTGAGATCCTGTTCATGGAAATAGAAGCAAGATTTTAAAAAGGGCAGTCTTGAGTACATGCTTTCTTTAGCAATCAAGTAGGTAAATAGGCTCTTGCTAGGGATACAGTGAAAGCACGTGTATATAATTTTAGACTCAAAATGTTGAAGATTGTGTGCACATTACTGTCCATTGTGTTGATCTTTTGAAGGCAGGATTGAGTTCAGGAAAAAAGTCCAAGTATCATGAACACAACACTGCTAAGTGATCATAACTAAGTTCATTCTCTGCTATGAAAGACTGATGGCTTACCCCATTATACAAAGCACACAAGGTCAGACACCCTCTTGAAAAATTAATTATTATAAAAATTAATTGTGCCATGGCTTGCCTGACAAGTATAACAGACTTCACTGTTGAGACTGCACATAACGACCAACATGATGATTCTGGGAGGGGTATGGGTGGCACCAAAGACATCAAACAAACAAACTGTGTTTACAATAATGTACTTGTTACTTGTTACTTGTACTTGTTCTTGTTACATTGTAAAATATGTTAACATAATGATAAATATGCTTGCATCTGCCCAATGTGGTGCTGAGGTGCCACTGCCATTTCTCTCCAGTATTCTTCTTTAACTCAGTCTGTCATTGCACTTCCTGTACTTTACAAAGGTAGGAGTGTTGTTTCAGAGCATTTGTAAAAGTTTCCTCTGTATCATATGTTGAGTTCTATTTCATATCTGTTGCTGGCATATCCAAGTTGCAATTTAGAAATATGACTGGGAACGCCCTCTTTGGTTAGAATTTCTACTCGTAGTACAATCTACGGGTACCCTGAGCTTACAAGCTTGTAACTGAAAGGTGTAGAACTGGGATGTGACATGATTCCCAGTTTCAATCACTGTGACAAACTACATGAGATGAAACTCAAATGAATCCTGAAACTTACAACTATGAGCTAAGATTATAAAAATGATCAATTATGTACTCTGACATACATGACCATTATGCAACCAATTCTTGGTTCTTGTGGCCATTGGGTTCTGAAACCTTAAGACTGTGGATATTGGCTATGAACATGTAGTATGAATGTGGTATCATGCAACCAATTTTCAAGGCCTATGGATCCTAAAACCTTACAAATGTGGGCTCAGGCTACAAATGTCTGACCTTGGAGTAATGCAACCAGTTTTCATCACCAATGGGTCCTGACAACCTTGGGTTCTGACTAGAAACATGTGGAAAAAAACACAGTCTGGTCTTGGTACTATATGACTAGTTTTCATGGCTGATGGGTCAAGAAACCCTACCACTGAAGGTTCAGTCTATAATCATGCATGAAAAATATAGCCTGACCTCAGCATTATGCAACCACTTTTTATAAGGGTAGGTCCTGACTTTGACTCTGGGTATAATTCCATAAAACGCATAAATCATGTAGTCTAAGACTAATTTTATGCAACAGTCTTTATGCACATTTAAATCCTGAACCCACGGTCATAAGGACCCATCAGTTATGAAAGTCTGTTGTTTTATCTCATTTACAGTCATGTTTCATGGTAAACAAAAGCAAACACCTGTCTGGGACGCCTCACAACTCCTTAATGGAAAGTCCCACAGTAGTAGAGTTTTGGGATCCACTGACCCCTAAAATAGTCTGATATTGGCATGATACGACCAGTTTTCATAGGTGAAAGACCCTAGAACCCTAGGACTGCTGGCTCTTGCTATGAAGGAGCATAAAAATATGGTATGACATTGGCATTATTTTTATGATTATTGTTGATTCTATTGTTGATTTTGTTGTTGTTTTAATCTTGTACAGCGTCCTTGAGTGTCATGAAAGGCGCTTTTAAATAAAATGTATTATTCTTATTATACTTCCAGTTTTTGTGGCTGAAGGGTCCTCAAACCCTACCACTGTGGGTTCAGGCTGTACTCACACATAAATCATGTAGTCTGACCTTGGCATTATGCAACCAGTTTTCATAGCCAATAGATCTCAAAGCTCTATGCTTGTGGGTTTAGGCTATGAGCGTACATAAAAATGCAGTTTGACACTGGCATTATGCAACCAATTTTTGTGGCTGATGGGAACCAAAACCCCTATCATTGTGGGTTCAGGCTATCACCTGGCATATGCCATGTAGTCTGACTTGAGTATTATGCGACCAGTTTTCATAGCCGATGGATCCCAAAACACTACGATGGGTTCAGGCTATGAGCATGCATAAAAAAATGCAGTCTGACATTGGCCTTATGCAACCAATTTTCATAACTGGGGGGTCTCAAAACCCGACGACTGTGGGTTCTGTGGGTTAACGTGATGATGTGCTCATGGAAGAGAGGATCAGTCTTTTTGTTCTATTAAATTACTTGGAGGTGAGAACATAAATTATATGAATTTAACAGCTGTTTTAATTTCATCCCTACAAGACTAAATAGCAAGCATAAACACAATCCGTACCGCAAATCAAGAAAGACATTCAATGTTTCACAAAAAAATAGGCCTGACCAACTCTTTGCCACCATTAGGACGCAGCTAATGTTAGCACAGACCTTAGTAATGATTTATCTTTAAGTCATGGAAATAATGTTAAATGAATGTATTTTTGTAGCTGTTTTGTTCATCTTCAAGCTCCAGTGTTGTTTTTACACTCCTACACTGAAAATCTCCTGACACAAGCTATATAACAAACATGTTTATCTGTCAAATTCACAGCTACATCAACCTTTAGCTCCAACTGTGGTGTAGCACATTGACCACATCAGGGTCTGCCTGCACTGGTAGAGCCTGTTTATAATGTGTAACCTCTCTATTTCACTCTAGCTGTGCGATTTAATGGATTCCTCCGAGCCAATGCAGGCACTGCCTGCCATGACACTCACAGTATTTCCACCATGACTTGTGCCTTGTGTGTCACTAACAGCCACACTCACAGCCGTTATACTGACTGCAGTAAATGAGGGAATAGAGCCAGCAACACCTCACTGCACCCTTTCAGGCGGTGAAAATTGCATGTGTGTGTGTCACAGTGTAAAAGCAGAAACACACACACATATACACAGAAACCACAAAACCATTTTCAGATGGAGCGGGTCTCGTGAGAAGTCTGTGGAGGAACAACAGACCAGCACTGAACAACACAGCTGTCCTTATCATGTGGGGAAAGGAGGAGAAAGTAGTGACATGAAAAGGTGGTCTTTACGCTACACTATTCACAACGCTGAATCCCTTAGAGTTTAAACCACAGTGGGCAGAGCACATAGTAGGACATTTGGACTGACATTTTACCCACATAGTGCAGATCACAGCTGCATTACAACATGTTGATAACATTTTTATGGATCTCTGCTACTACATGCTCTGTGTCGAGGTTCATTAAAAAGACAGCACTGGAGGTTGTGTTGAATCTTTGTACAGACACGTGATTAAGGAAAAGGTGACTGAAGGAATTTAATTTAAGACCAACTTTTATGTTTTAATTAGGTTTGTAACAAAGCCCCCTTTAAAAATGCCTCTGTCAGAGGAAATCCATTAAAGCTCGGAAATGGAAAATAGAGGAGACAAAAATGGCAACCACTGCAAGGCAAAATTAATTACAGATTTCTACCAACTGTCCATTTACAGCTTTATTTGCTCACTCAACTATTTCTTTTTCTGTTTAATTTTCTGGAAATATTTAAATATCCTTGCTTCTTGCTTATAAAACAGAGCTCTTCTTTGCAGACCCAGTGCAAATCTGAAAAATCAAAAGAATACAAGGATCCGTTACCTTAAGCCTGAGTAACATGCCAAGAAAAACATCAAGTCACATGGCTCAGTCTTCATAACCTCCACCAAGGATGTTATGCTTTACTGGCATTCGTTCATTTGTTTGTTTATCTCTGGGCAATATAACATAAAACAGTTCTCAATGGACTTTGGTAAAGTTTTCAGAGACTGTTGGTAATGGTACAAAAGAGTAGTGATAAAATATTGGTGGTGATATGAGAATCAGTGTGGGTACAGGTATTTGCTAGATAGGCAGTTTACTGTAATTTCACTATTAAATCAAAAAGTTCTCTACAGATTTACATGAAATATTCAGGGAATGTTGGTCATGGCACATGGAGGACGTGATTAGATTTTAGTGACAATCTAAGTTCAGATCTGGATCTAGGAATTTTGTAAAAGATTTTTCAACATTGTGAGATAAGGCAGTTTTCCACATATGCACTAATAACTCAAAAAGTTCTGAACAGATCTGTATTAAATTTCCAGGTGATGTTGGTCATGGCACAAGGAAGGAATGACTGGATTTTGGTGGTGCTCTAAATCCAGATCTGGATCAAAGACTGTTTTGAAAGGATTTGTTGATTTTCCGAGAAAGGGCAGTTTCCCACATTTTCGCCAATAACTCGGAAAGTTTTCAACAGATTTTCATGAAATTGTCATGAATAATGTCTTTAAACAAGTAAAGAAAGAAGTGATTGGATATTCATGGTGAACTCAACCCAGATCGGGAACCAGGAATTCTGTATACGATTTGTTAACATTGAGTGACAGGGCAGTTTTCCAAATTTTTGCTAATAGCTCAAAAAGTTCCCTACAGATTTGGATTGAATTTTTAGGTAATGTCATGACACAAAGAAGTAGTGATTGGATGGTAATCTAAGTCCAGATCTGACTTCAGCACTTCTTTTGACTCAGTTGCAGGTTGAGCTGGGGACCCGTCTTCCTTCCTTTTTTCTTTTTTTTAGACTTAGAAGGAATAAGCTATGGTGATCATCATGAATATTATATCTTTTTACCAAGCAATTCTATTAAGCTGTAATGTTTACAGTACATTTACAGTGAGACTGCAACAAGTCAAATTCTGAGTGCTTATCGTCACCTCGTGTTCACTGGGTACATTTTCCTATGACTCCTCTCACCTTCATGCATCACCTGTACATCGCACAGCACAGTTTACCAAGAAAATGGAACTTGAGGATGCAAAAAGAAAAATCCTGTATGGAGAATTAATGCTGTCCCAGTGTGGAGGAAAATCTTGTTTTGTTGTATTGCATATGTATCCATGATGCACTCATTGTGCTCAGGCTCTCTTAGCCTGGCTAGGCTTGGACAGAACATCCATGGGCTCTGGTAGAGTTGGGCTGGATTTTTTGGGCCACATGTAAACCCTAATCTGTGCACCCTCACTGTACATCTATTATGAAAAGAGTTCATCAAAGCACAATATTTAACATAGGCCTTCTTTACTTAGTTAACACAATTTATGCTTTCTTGCTTTCGTCAGGTTTGTCTTGAAGGATGTCTCATGCTGTCTTGAATATAATCGACCAGTATTACCAAAGTGTACATTGTTCTTTGGTATTTTCATAATATTCTCTTCTAAATTCAATCTTCACAAGACAATTCACAGCGTTGAATGTCAGTCTTTTTTATCAACATAGAGCGATGTATTAATTATCTGAACTGTATTTAAAGGACACACTTCAATGAATAACTGTGTTTAAATGTTTATTTAAGGGAAGGTCACTGCTGTATGTATCTTGACCTTTAGCTTTGATACTATTGACCATGGTTTTCACATGGTCATAATGAGTTGGTGGGTGAGCTTGTTCACCTCTGGCTAAGCTGTTCCACCCCCTGATGAAGGACTGTGGCTAGGTTTGTCTCCCAGTAATCTGGAATTATACATTTTCTAAATGGCGTGCCCCAAGGCTCTGTCCTTGGAGCCTTTTTTTCCTTTGTAAAGTGCACCTCTGGGTCACCTAATCAGGACACATGACATCTCCTCACATATCTATGGCTTAGTTGAATGCCTTAGGGTCAGGGAAGGGTCAGCATCCATTTGTAATCCTGCTAAGTATAATATGATTTCTCAATGATGGTAAATTTATTCCAATTTAATTTGATGAAAATCTTTATTTACTAAATTTGAAAAACAAAGGTACAAATATTCATTAAAGCCGATACATCAACACAACAGTCTTTCATGAATGATTTTCAGGTACTGAGACCAAACCATCTTGTTTCCCACCCATGTACACAAAAGACCTCATTAAAATCCAAGCAGAGCAGAATCCAGATGTTGTCACATTTTATGCTCAGCATTTAGGTTCCATTATGTTTCAACCTTGTGTTTTACATGGAGCAGAGGAGTTTCATTGGATTTCCAGAGTAAGAGTGGGACTCATCTTTAGTGGAGGAGTTTAATGTCTCAGACCAGCCCACTAGAGTTTACAACCTATTATACTAAAGATTTATGGCCTAATAACAGCTTAACTATCCCTGTAGTGTCATGTTCTCCATGTTAATCAAAATACATTTGTCCAGAACATTATCATTTTATATTCATTGCACGTGTGTACCTTCACAACCCTAGTTTAGTTAATGATGTACATGAATATTATATATGCAGTTTTATGATACTATAATCAGCTTCTCCTACAATTTAGTTATCACTCCAGCTGATATTTAAATAGTTGCCAGAAAAAGGGAGCAGCTGGACAGCAGCTCCATTAAAAAATAAATATCTTTCAATATTTTGTCGAAGAAACAATGTCAGGATTCATCCAGTGCTCATTGGCCTTGATTGACAAAATTCCTATGACCTATAAAGGGTGATGAGTTAAAAACAGGAATAAGGGTGCTCTAAAATATAATGCACTTGCTGTTTCAGATACAGTATACTGCTAAACCTGTAGACTTCTTTTTTCTGTTTTTTAATTAAGAGTGTGGTCTGATCTATGGAGCTAAATCCAGGCCAAAAAAATGTGATTGAACAAATAAAAATTGAAACTGAAAGTTGAATGTTTGATCTTGAAATAATAATAATAATAAAAAAATGCCAAATTGAATTAGGTTTCGGGAAAATACAGTGCTGAGTCATATCTATCAAAATACACACATTTTCTGAAGGCAGCGTAACTGGGAAAGGCTTTGAAATGCTGTCACTCACAATCCCATGCCCCTCTCAGTCCATACATGCCCCCCACGCCAGGACAAGGACAAAAGTTGAAACTGAAAAATAGGGATCTGAAGGTAAAAAAAAAGATCTGAAGGTGGAAAAAAGCAATTTGAAACCAAAAAAAAAAGTGAAATGAAAAGCTGCAAGTTAGAAACAGAAAAAGCCCAAAACAATCCAAACCCTGAGAACACCTGCAAGAGCAAAAACCCAGCACTACCAAGTACAACAAGTAACAAGGTACAACCGTAATTGCCATTGCCGCAAATGCAATCATCAAAAATCACAAAGGACCTTAACAGACCAGAATTTTCCGCCTTTCACTGTGTATTGTAAAAGGCTAATTCATCCCTCAAAAATGTGCTTGCACACTTACTGTCTGGTCCTCCATGAGGGTGTGAAGCATAAAAGTGCACAAAGATGACAGATTATGTGCTTAATTATACATAGGTGTGTTTTAGACACATCATACATCAAACCAATCAGAGTGTCGGCTTTTATTCCCTTAAAATCAGTGCACTGGGCAGCTGGCATTATGCTTTTCACATGCAGGTTTAGTTGTTTGGTCTGAATTGCAGCTGGATCATTCAAACCCCTCTTAATTGTGCCTCTACTCAACACACACAAACAAGGCACAGTATGTAATATCTTAATGCCCTCACTGAAGTGCCTTTTCATTGAAGTAACACAGAGCAAGAAACAATCCAAAAGATGAGTCAGGCAGAAAGCATTCATGCAACCAAGGAGCAGGCTCTTACTTTGCAAAGCACAAACAGAAAGTGTAAATTTGTCTGTAGCAATATTTTGCAATATGGACAAGCATATTTGCTTAAACAATATAAATATGGCTCCCCATTTTTATATTTTTTGTCTCTTTTGGCCAAGATATCCAAGAAGCTTATGGTAAAAACTGGTAAGCCTCTTATTTTCTAGATTCCCTGTGCATTAGAAGTGCTCACATTGTCAATCAGAAAGCTCTGTTTCATGACATAGATGCCAACAAGAAATCAACATTCAGCAAACATACATCCAGTTCAATGCAGCCATTTAAAGGAGGGGTGGGGAAGGATGGGAAGCAGTGTGATAACCAAAAAGAACTTTGTCAAAGTCTGAGACTGGTACTTTAGTGAAACATCTACTTAAAAATAAAACCTAGGGAGTTAGCTCTGAAAACTTCTAAATAAAAAACAACAACAACAAAAAAACAAAGAAACAAAAAAAAAAAAAAAACATGAGCTTGACTTATTACTGACTGCTGTATGTTAAAACTTCAGGTCACACTTACCCAGTCTCACTGTTTGTTAACTAATCCCATTCATATTCATTCATACACATTTACAAAACAATAAGGCAGAAGTGGGAGCATTTCATCTTGCCCATGGATACACTGACATGTGACTGCAGGAGCAGGGGTGCAAACCTCTGACCCTCTACCTTCCCATAGCTCCCTCCACCTCAACAACCAGGAAAAGGTAAAAAAAACGTCTCTGCTAGATATACGAGGTGTGTCAGAAAAGTTCCAGGACTGGCACTAACAAAAGATTTATTGATCATCCACTGCGAGTTCTTGGCCCAGGGCCAGATGATCAACAGCATGTCTACAGAGAGATACTGTGGCGTTTGCTTCGTTCAGTGCATGAGAAGAGGCGGGAGTTGTGGCAGGACAAGTCCTGGCTCCGTGTGATTTTTTCCTCGTCCTCAAGCTGAAGGGGGTCATCAAGGGGACCCGTTTTGAAGACGTGGACGACATCAAAAAGACCGTGACGACGGAGCCGTTGAGGATCCCAGAAGAATCCTTCCAGGAGTGCAGGAAAGCGTGGCAGAGAAGGATGGGAAAGTGCATTAGACTCCAGGGGGATTACTATGAAGGGGCAAACTTGTAGTTTGTAGTTTGGATTCTAAATAAATCTTTTGTGTCAGAACTTTTCTGACACACCTCGTACTGTATATAGACGGTAAGAGAGATGACTGTACCACAAGAATCTGACTTTACACGGGTGACATGAGTTCACAAGTCACCTCACCAAGAGTCGGCATTTGCTTTCTGTCATCTGAGCCAGATGGTGGATGTTTGGTTGCAGTTCAGACAACAATGGTCCTGTAAACCTCAGTTGTCGGTGACATACAGTGACTTGTGACGGTGACTACACTTGACAACAAGGAGCACCAGATCACTAAACATCCTGATGGGTAATTTTAGCTGTAAGCTTGAGGGACAGAGGAGGTTAAAACAATTAAAGTGTCTCATAATGGATCGCCTATAGGGCATTTCCCTTCTGGAAAAAGAGATATTCAATCTGCGTGGATCATATTCCGCTGTTATACAGGCACATCAAGCTGTGCTGCAGAGCTCCTTACAGGAATAATTTCCGTTTTATTTTGTCAGGAATATTTGTCTGCAACATAGATGGACATTGGACAGATGGATTATGCTGCACAGGGAGTCTCTACTGCAGTCATGGATGTTTTGAAATCACTGAACCATGTTTTATTATGACTTTGCCTTTTTCAGTATGCACTGTGAATGTAAAGGATCTTTACCCTCAATAACTTGGTCATCCCTGAATGATGCAATTCAAAGAAATCATTATTTTGTATGGACAGTTCTGCCACTGGCCACTTGCCAGTTCCATTTAAATACCCCACTTTTTCTCCTATACAAGTTTAACTTAAACTACCTCTTGGCAGTCACATACACAGTTATTGAAGCGCCAGGATATGACAGTACAAAAGGGCTAAGGCTGTTTTTGTGGTAGCGTAATTAGTGAAAACTGTATGAGCCAGATTGAACACAATGCCAGGTGACCTTGACCTTCAAAGTCCAATATCCAATCAATTCATCCGTGAGTCAGAGAAAACATCTGTGCTGTGATTGGAGAAAACCTGTCACACCATTCAAGAAACTGCATTCACAAGCAAGGGATGATCCAGAGGTCCTGTAACTTTTAACTTTATGCCTCCAGGGTCCAGTGAGTTTTAACTTAGAGTGGACATCTGTACAGCAAACTTCCTGCAGCTTTGAGATGTAATGTTCATAAGCAAGGGATGAACATAAGTCTTCAGGCCTGATAACCTTCCTTGGAAATCTCAGGTCACTCTTTAAATGGGGCGGATATTTGTTCAAAGTTCAGGAGTAAGTTCGGGTTGTTTGAACTTGTGAGTTTTGTCCCTGAGGGGAGATAGTCAGTACAAAGCAGTACATGGAGCCACCGAAAGCTGAAAGATTCTTTACGTTAATCTTTTCCTTGACAAAGCCTGTGTGTTTGGAACTATTCTGTGTTGCATTGACGGGTGATGTATCCCTCTGCCAGCAACTCCTCTCATTAGATCAGGTCAGATTGCTGCAGCGGGGTCAGGTAGCGCTCACTGGAGCACAAACTGATACAAATCTAAATCCCTGGATATTAACCCTTACTTACCTGATCCCGCCGGCGGGATCAAAATACCACTTATTTTTAAATGACTGGCATTTAAAAACCATTTGTCCTATCCAGAAACAGAAAACACTGGCGTAATCGTTAGGTTATCAAGTTTCCGAGGGTACCTGAATGTATCACAAGTAACGTCGGCAACATATCGAAACAGCCAGGAGAATACAGGTGAATTTCATGAGATTTCATCAACATCGCTTTAATTCTCATGTCTTCTTTGAAAATTTGCAGAAAATTAACCGTTTGCTCTGGCTAAATTCTGTAAAAAAAAAAAAAAAAAAAATCTACACTTCTTACTGCATTCAACAAGACCTGAATGATGAAATAAGTGCTGAGCAGCAACCTGTAACAGGTTTTCAGTGCCTTGAAGATCTGTTACAGGGCAAACTTTTCCCAGCAAACTGACGTTTTTACAAAGGAAAGAGTGCTTTGCAGATTGCCTCTGCAGTATAGACTGTAAATTAATCATATTAATTATTATTGATTATATTAATAAAGGGACAGAAGCAAAAACTGCCGGGAATTCCACACATCAAACAAGATTTCAAAATTTGTAGATTCTTTGAATGTAGTACCACCACCACTATTTTTCCTGTTTCCCTTAGGCTTGAGGGTACCTGAAAATGTGTTGTTTGCACTAATTCCTTTTTTTTAATTGTTTTAAATTATAAAATAAGAGAAATTCAATGTCCATTTTTCTTTTTTTCTGATGATTTGTAGCTTGTAAGTTTTGTTACACTGCATGTAGACATAATTGAGTTACATCAGTCTATAGCCATGGTTATCCTGAATTTATAGAGGTGCTGGACTTCATATTGCTGAGAAAAATGGGACCACAGAGAGTAAAAATGTGAGCGAAGCGAAAAATGACCAGAAACTGCTTTGATTGGAAGGGTTAATAGAAATTTGGTTTGTTGTTTTAAATACTGACATCAGGACTCACCTCTCTGCGGCGACAAAGTGTTGTGTTTGCAGTGTTCATTTTATGGATCAGGACTATGACACAAGACAACAGTTTAAAGGCTTACAGGAATTATCCATCCATTGGTCTATCCATTTATCCATCCAGCCATCCATCCATCCATTTGTCCATTCATTTATCCATCCATCCCCCTATCTGTCAATCCATCTAACCAGCCAGCCTGCCAAATATCTATCCATACATCCAACCATTTATCCATCCATCAATCTATCATCTGTACATCTTTCCATCTATTTGTCTGTCCATCCTAAAATGAATCCATTCGCCCAACCAGATAGCCATAACTTCAAACATCTATTCATCCAGTCAGTGAAATCTATTTATTCATTCAGACAGCCATGTCACCCAAACTTCCTTATGTCTGTCCATAAATCCATCCATCTATCATCCATCCTTTTGTCTCTCCATCTGACTGTCTGTCCATCTATGTATCCAACCACATACCTGGTTGTCCAAATAGCACTTATATTGTAAAAGATCAGGTTAAGATTTTGTCTTCACTGGTATGAATACATTCACTTTTCCAGTATTTGATAGTGAGATTGCAAAACATGCAGAGAAAAATGTTTTTAATCATTCTAAAGCATTTTTTGCAGCTTTTGCTTTAGCATCTCACCATTTGTTTTTCATTTCTGTGTTCTTCTACTGCCTCCAATCAAAATTGCTGTGCTATCTTTGTGCTCTCCTTTCCCTGCAAACAATCACACCTTGGAAAGGGAAAGTCGAAAGCAAAAAGCAATTTAAACCTGCCCTGTCAACAAACCCTCACACCCCCTTAGGTTACCCACCTGCACACACCTGCTGTCGGATATGGTTTAAGTGCAGGAGTCAAAATGAAAGTACAGTGAAGAGAAAGGCAGAAAATCGCACCATCCCTGCAGTCGTTCTGATTCATTTGATTAGCGCAGATTAAATTAGAGGAAGTGAAATATATTGGATGAAAATACAGTGGTCATTTCGCCCTTCAGACAGCACAAAAATCCGTCCAGTGTCTATTTATATGCGCTCTATTTTTAGCCAGCGATGGTGCCAGAGAAATTGACACATTGAAAAGCGCAGCACGTGACAGACTTAGCCTCTGCAGCTCACTGCCTCCACTTCCTTGCATACATCTGTCTCTTTTTTTTCCCTCCACTGTCTCATTGAAGTTTGTTTTTCTCCCCTCCCATCCCTCGTGTCGAACTCATTTTCTTTCCCTATTCTCTCCTTTTTGGCCATCCGCTCATTCAAATTCTCTATCTGGCTCTATCTCCCCTTCTCTCTCCGCTCCATTCAGTCGTGAAGCTCCGACTACACAGTCACGTTTTGCTTCATACTTTTCTCAAACCCCTGAAGGCGAGCCATTTCAGGATATTTCACAGCGGAGCAGCGCACAGACTGTCACTCTCGTAGACGTGGGCGCACAGACACCGAGCATCCACCGACACACACAACTTCTTTTCCACCTCCTTCTTCTTCTCCTTTTTTTTTCACCTCACACGTGTGTCTTTAACCTGCCACAACCGATAGGGTTTTACCACACTGAGACATTTTGTGTGCCGTTTTGCAAATAAGCTGAGCGGCAACAAAAGCAAGGATGGGATTTGCTGCTGGCGAGAAACAGCGCGATTCATATATAGGTTCATAAATGTATGAATGCAGCACAGCTAAAAATAAAGCCAGCTTTATTTATCTATTTTCTTTAACCCCCCCCCCCCCCCACTCACTAGCCTAGCTCCCACCCCTCCCTGGCCAAAAATCATTCAGCTCATGCTTCTGCTCCGCTCTCCGAGGAGATGTGCTAAAAATAGAGGTGTTTCCCGTGCACGTTCCAGAATTATTTCCCTCAGTCTCTAAACCCTCCCCCTCCACCCTCCCCTCCCGCTCCTCCCGCTCACATGCAGCCTCCATTCTCCTGCAGTCTTCCGTCAGCCGGATATACACATGCACAACGCACGCTCGTTTTAAATTGGCTACTTAATTTATTCTGCTGCATTGGCAGGGAGTTGTGTTCCTTATCTAAATACGAACACGCACACAGAGGCACATATATAAAATAAAATCGATTCAATTTGCCATTTGTTAAGAGCTATTTGTGCTCCAGATGCAGAACAACACAACGGTGGCCGCGGCAGCTCCAAACACAAACTGTATTAGAAGGGTTTGTTCTTTTGTGAGGAGGATAAGCAGAGGGCTGTAGATTATTTAAAGGAAAATAACCCAAGTCAGCCTGAATCTGTCTGTATTAAGCCAATTTGTTCCACCTCTGGAGGTGAATTTGATGCCAGGTTTGTGTTCAGATGTAAATCTGTGTTGATTCATCAAAGTAGTCGAGAGGTCAGTAATCGGTTGATTGATGGTGATGCTGTAAAAACAATTTTACTTTAGTTAAGGGTTCAAATTTATATGTTCTGGTAACAAAAGCAGTTCTGATAAGGCTTTATTTAGTAGGGGTGTTACAGTGCATGAAAATTTGGTTCAGTTCAGTTTTCGTTTGTTTAGTCATGGCTCATTTCTTTTGCTTTTTTGCTCACCAGTCACTTAATTCAGTGGTCTCCCAAAGTTACTAGCCATTTAGTCACAATCTGTTGTTGAGAAATTACAGTCAAAAATGTTAAAGGTCTCATGTCCTGGTGTGTTTGATCATCTACATCAGGGATGGGATCCTCTACATCAGGGATGGGCAACTTAAGGTACCAAGAGGGCCACAGGAAAGGGTAAGATTTTACAATTTCAATGGCACTAAAATGGTTGGAAAATATGGTTGTCATAAGAATTTACTTTATTTATTTATATATAAACTTAAATACAATGGCCAATGACCTACAGATGCAGCCACTTGAATTTTCCCTTCCCAGACAAATGCCAGCCAGGATCCAGCCAGCTACCAGCCATCTTCAAGCCACCGGGAGTCTACTCAAGGTTTTTTGGTTTTGTTCTCAATTTCCAAACATAGTGGCATTTTCATACTCAGCAAATTTTCTTCTGTATATTCTAGAAAATAAGTCATAAGGGTCACATGTTATCTCATCACTGCAGGGGGTCTCATTACAAGCATTATGGTGGGCATGTTTGACCCTTTTGCTGTCAATAACCAGCCAAGACTCTGCCAATGAAACTGTGGAGAATATAAGTAGTTCTATCTGTAATGAGCTAAACACAGAGTATAAGCCAGTACTTTTTCATCATCTTTGAACATAAATCAGACTAGGATCTATATTTTCCATAATTTACATTGTCAAAAATAATTAGGCCTACTGAAAATGATTTAAAACTCAGCACTTTTTAGCTGAATTAAAACGTTTCACTGTTCCTTACCACTGATATCAATTACTTAACATTGTTCTCTGCCACTCAGTGAGTGAAACTGCCAGTCCATCACACAGATTGTGACATCAAGGCATACTCTCTATGCGTGCACATCCACTGTGGCATGTATATTGAGTTTCTTTACTATAATTGTATCATCAGAAGTTCACAATTCTGGTATTGTGACAACCCTTCCACACAGGATAGTAGTTAGAAAAGTGTTTGGAAACCCAAAGGCCACCCAAACACTCTCAACTACAATACCAACACATATAATCAACCGCTCCACTGAAGCTTGTACATCCAATCAAAGCACTAATTTGATCATAGACTTCACATGACAAAATATAACATGTCTTTGCAGTCCACATTAAAAGAAATAAACAATGGCTGATAAAGATGACTGTGAGCAGGCCTGCACTACATTAAGTGCAGAACAAATAAGAGCCTCTCACTCCATTTGCACTGGGGAAATTAGGATCTGATTTAAAGCCGGGGCTTGTTATGCAGCCACCTGCCTTTATAAAAAGGTTTGTCCAGCTAATGCATTTAGATCCATTAAACATATGTATAAGGAAATGGAAAGATGTAAAAAAAAGACGGCTCATGAAAAATTACAAGCAACAAGATTGCAGTAATCATAGTACATTATTAACAGCTCAGTTAAAGTCAAACTCAGACTTAATTACTACAGAGGCACGGCTCTTCTATCAGTCTTTGTTTGAGCCATAAAATAGTCACTTCTTGTCTTGAGTTATTATTACTGCCTCTGCTGTTTCCTAAGAAGCTTTTACTTTAAATTGGAAGTAATTTACGCCTTCTCACGTGCATGTTTTTTTGCGATGTGCTCATTTTTTCTGCTGTCATGTTGATTTCTATTGAGCAGGTTAATTAAATTTTGTCTTTCTCACCCCAACAATGCTTTAATATGCCTATGCAAATTTACAGCTGCTTTCTGGACCCTCTGCTTTTTCTTTCCATGTAAGGCTAACTGCCGCCTTAAATTGCAAAGAGCTTTATAAATCCAGCAAACCAGTAAAATGCTATTCCACCCAAACTTGTCTTTTCTTCCAGGTATTCCTGTGATCCATTAAATGCATTTGCAATAAGGAGAAAGGTGCACTCAACTGATTAGTCTCAAAACACAGCCCACATGTGAGAAAGTACACCACTCTGCAAGTGCAATACACGGATGCATATAGCAATTCCCAGGTCAGCGGTTATAAATGGATGGCAGGGATGCCCGTATTGACCCAGAGTCTGATCTAAGAATAGAAGAAGAAAAATCAGCTGACCTCTTGATCTGATTGTTGCTCAAAGTTCAGGGTTTTCCAGAGACACAATTTAGTGTGCTGTATAATAAGTTTTCTGTGTAAAACTTTATGTCCCTACTGCTTTTTTCATGGAATATGTTTTATCATTGTGGCCACACATAGAGAGTACGCAGGGCGTATTTGTGTATTACAGTGTGCTGTAGCCGATCACCTGCGCTGAAGGCCTCAGAGAGGGAGAGGCCAGTTTCTCCAGGCTTCCCTTGACAAAAAAAATTAAGCTGTATAAGGCAATCAGACTGAAGCTATAGGCTTTTCTATGAATGGGCAATGCATCATAACCAATCACAAACTGTCATAAGAAAACAGGGCATGCACTGCACTGATCTCCAACCAGCTTTCCTACGCTTAGCATTAGATCGTAAGTCATAGAATGAATTCAAATGGGGACTTTGACTTTCTCCTAAAAAAAATTATGAAGCTCCATTTGAGGTTCAATTGAAGATAAAACAGTGTTGAAGACCAACTCCAAAGCTTGACCAGACTCATGGGAGGGCTAAAGGAGAAGCTTGCTCTTTTTGAGAGGGTAACTATGCTAGGACTGAATTGCCAACAGAAAGCTAAAGCTGGCCCTGTCTCTTGTTTGACCGGTAACGCAGCTCTGTGAACAACTCATGGAGTACAGCAGGATTTGTGGATCTTGCAAACCTCTCACAGAGCACTGGGAGGCATTCGAAGTCCCAGAGCTACATTTCATCTGAACTCAAACTTAAACTTTCTGCATGAAAATGATTACTGAGGATTTATGAACTAATGATTAATGACCATATTACCATGTGGTCGTCACTATATAGCAATATGATCTCTATGGCTGACTGGCTGACCAGTGGTATTGGACATGGACCACTTCTGTCTTTTGGATCTTTTGTTTCTAGTCATTCATTAAAAAAAGAAAAAAACAGCTAACCAGAGGTCACGTCAAATTAATAAATGAAGAGACAAGAAAACAAGGCATGCTACTGACTGATGTTGATAAAGAGATCGCACAAAGCTCTTTTTTGAACAAAAATCACCTCCTTCCTTCTTTTCTTTTTCAAATGTCAGATGTATCACTCACAAAGGGTCTTGGCCTTGAATATGTAAATAAAGGTCTGTTTCTGCCGTGTGTTGTTAATCACTTCTGCTGACATCTATCCTGCAGCAGCTGTTTTGGGCATTAAAAAGCCTTTACAGCTTAATCAATCTCCCTGTTGATGGCCATGTTTGCTTTTACAGATCATAAAAGAGTCATCAATATTAATTTCAGTCTGTTTTATAGCCAGTCAAACTCTCCCCATGAGAGCTTTAACATGCTCTTTTATAAAACATGTTTGAAATCAAGTGATAAAGCCCCACCAGCGTATGTGAGTCCAAACAGAAATAAAAGTACGAATTTTAGTCATTTTACAATGTAAATGGGTGAAGGTTGCATTAGGATGATTGGTCAGATTGATAAAATGTGAAACTAAACACCAGCAATCAAATGTTCATTTAGCATGTAAAATCAATGGTTTAGATTCAAATCCTGAATCAACTTTTTGATGTAATCCCTGATCTTTTACCATCCATCCATTTTTGTTTAACCAACCACATCACAGTAGCAGCAGGCTAAGCAGGTGCCTCTCTACCAGCATCACTTTCAAGCTTCTTCTTGTGAACCCCAAGGCAATACAAGGCAGGATAGACAGTCCCATCAGCAAGTTCTAGGTCTGCCCTGGGGTCTTCACCCAATTAGACAAGGCAAGAGGGCGACAGCATTGATGGGAAGAGGCAACAGCTGTACCCCAAACTTCTTCTTCTTCTTCTGTTCAGGCTCCTTTCCTTATCTCTTTCAGTCTAGCTACTCTGCTACTCTCACGACCATTCTGTAGATAAGATGCTGCATCAATCAACCGGCAATTTAAAAGATTTACCTTTGGGCTAAGCTTCCAAAAGAGACTGTGGAGCAGCTACAGTCATGCAAGTAAACTCTGTTCTGATCTTTAAGAATATTTAGCATTAGCAATAATTTTAGACCTTTTAGTGAAAAGTCTCCTTGTGTATCATACATTTTGGTTTGCTTGAAGACATCTCCATGAAAACACAGACCAAGCCTGAGGTTACTTGCAAAGTGGTTGATGATTAGGACTAGGACAAACAAATTTCAGGATTAACAGAGACATGCAAAGAATATCTCAACAAGTTTAGAAATGTGTAGTTGAGGATTGAATGTGGCGTTTGCATTTTACACCTAAGCATTCAGACTGCAGTTAAACCATCCCCTAATGAACTCAGACTAACAACCCAACAGCCTCAAAGCTGCAGGTTATCATTTCATGCGTTAACATAATAGTGATGCTCAATACCTTAGGACAGGGGTGTCCTTTTTTTTTTTTTTTTTTTACTGGGGTCTAATGAAAGAAAAGAAATGAGGACGGCCAGGCCATATTTGATAAATCCCAACTAATGGGCATTAAAATTAATTTAACAAGTCTAATGTAAAAAACAACCAACATCACTGCTTTTTATTGAAGGCTTGGGAAGGCAATTAGCCAGTTATCCAAAATATTGAGAATTATTGGACAGGGACTGTTCTGACTCTTTGTGACTGCTGACAGTTCAATAGAGTAAAAGCCAAGAACATTAACACATCATAGTAATCAAATCTGCTCATAATGACAAATTCAAATTGACTTTAACAACTCTTTTTCTTTTCAGAGTAATTTTTTTTTTTTTACAGATATTTGACTCCATCAAGAGCATAAATAGCCAATTATCAAAAGAAAAATTGGGAATTATTGCACAGGGACTGTTCTGACACTTTGTGACTGCTGAGGGTTCAATAGAGTGAAAGCCAAGAACATTAATGCATCAAACTAATCAAAGCAGCTTTTAATGACAAATTCAGTTTGCTTGTACCAACTCTTTTTCTATTCAGAGTAAGTTTTTACAGAGATTTGACTCCATCAAGAGCATAATTAACTCTGCACCTATGGAAATTTTACCAACCCCTAGTTTTTAACTCTTTCCAAATTGGTGTGTAGGCAACTTTGGTTACCAAGAGGGCCACATCAATGTTATCTGCACTGCCATTATATCATATCCACACTTTTTATGTTCCAATCTGACTGGCAGGTCACAGTAAGAGAGAACATGTGGACCCTGGGCCATCAGTTGCCCACCCCGGTGTAGAGTCTTGGCTACTGTTTTTTCTTACATGCTTTCAGTCAATGACAAAATGTCAAATTCATAAACATTATGTGTATTTTGTAGGAAATTATTGGTTTAACTTATATCTATTTGAAAAAGTCTGGTATTGCCCATCACTCCAACACAGAGCTGAAGTCTGGTTGGCCGAGGGCTTTGAATTAAATGAGCTGCACTTAAAGTAATACTATTGAGGGAGAAAGAGGCTGCAATGTGAGAAAACAATCTAATGGAAACAATGCTGCATATTTGTATTTAGTATTGATTAAAGTTTTATTAAATTGCATAATAAAAGTTTATGAATCAATTATCTTTAGGGCAGTAGAGAAGGCTTTATTCATCCTGAAGGTGGAACAACTGGGATGAAACAGATCAATTCTAACAAGACCAAAAATATTTTGTGTTTGAATATCACGCGAAAGAGAAGCACCAGATGCAGCAGCCACAGTGAACTATTAGATGACTGCTGTGTGTGCGAAGCAGCACACCTCCAATACCCTAAAGCAATCCCCTTTAGCATGCCGCTCCAAATAATCATTCTCCCCAGGTACATGCAGCTCCACCTGCATGGCCAGAAGGTTGTATCACTGAGCCAATTAAAAATATAGTCAAACATATTCAGGGACAAGGGGGGAGAAATCCACCTGGTCAGCACATCTGGTTTCTGTGGGCATTATTCTCTGTGGTTATTAGAAGATAAAATAAGTGGTGGAAGGCCTTGGATACTAAACAAGAGCATGCTTTCATATTTAGGGCATTTCTCACACAAATATCTGATTAAGTGTTCATGTTCTCATTAAGTGAAACATCCCTCTTTAATCTCCTTGTGCGGTTCCGCTTTTAGCAGCTACACTCATAGCCTCCTATATGAAGAGCAGCAGAAGTAAAAGGTGCTGTCAGAGCTCTGTAAGTGTGTTGAGGGATGTTTGGTAGTGGTAGCAAAGTAGCAGCGCAGTAACCTGACAACAGTGTTAGCTCATGGCTAATGGAAAGTCTGTGTCTTAGGGAAGCTGATACCCTTGAGGAGAAATTAGGTGTTGTGAACGATAGGGCTGCATGAGCACAAAATGGGACTTGATGTTTTGTACATGGACATTTATTCTGTATGATGCACCGAGGTAGTCACTGAGTTCATCCTGTGATAATATGGAGGCCTTCCGCCTAACAGTGCAAAAGGGCATCATGGAGGACAAGCTGAAAAGGAATTTGGTTGTAAGATGCAATGCTGCTTTGATAGTAAACAAAAAAGGTAACACAGTTTAAATTTTGAACATTATGAGATTTGAATTTAGTGACACTTTTTTAGTTGTGTTATTTGTTCAGGAAAACTTAAATCTCAGCTGGCGTGTCAGCTTATCTTGTCAGAAATGTCTAATTTCACAAAATATACAGATGCAGTTGCTTCAGTTTCCCCTTCCAGCCAAAAGCATACCAAATGCCTGCTGAGTTTCAGCCAATTACCAGCTAACTTTCAGCCAATAGGTGTGCCTAAATTCCACCATAAACATACCCGTTTGATTTAACTGCAAGGTGTGCTCATGAGATACTGTCTCCCTCACAAGAGCACATCCAATGCCTTTACTGGAGTTTTTCAGGTCATTGGGATCTCAATACAGTCACAACAGGGACCAGGTCCCAGCAAGTTCAAGTCATGGACCAGTCAAGACTCAGCCAAGAAAAAGGGGGGACATTCAAGTGGCTCTATCTGTAGAATAAGTCTATATAAAACCTTTATTTCAAGATATTACAAGAGCAAATAAGGCCCTGTGTGGCCTGGAAAAATATCAAAACTCTCAGCCCATGCAGCAGGCACATTTTATAGTTCTTATATTAAAAAGTAAGGTACATATTTAAGAGGGTTAAGGCGGTGCTGAAAAATAATGGTGGCCACAGAAAATATTGACACTTTGGGCCCAATTTGGACATTTTCACATAGGGGTGTATTCACGTTTGTTGCCAGCAGTTTAGACATTAATGGCTGTGTGTTGTGTCATTTTGAGGGGACAGTAAATTTACACTGTTGTACAAGCTGCACACTCACTACTTTACATTGTATCAAAGTGTCATTTCTTCAGTGTTGTCCCATCAAAAGATATTATAAAATATTTTCAGAAATGTGAGGGGTGTACTCACTTCTGTGAGATATCGCATATATGTGTATATAAAATGATGAGTATGGCTTCAGCTTGTAAACTGCCTTGAGATAACACTTGTTATGAACTGGCACTATACAAATAAAGATTGATTGATTGATTGAGGTAAGGACTGATATATTATGCATCAATGATCATTAGAAACATCAGATCATCTCAGACTGATGACCGATGGATGAAACAGACTATCAGCATCCAAATCATTGCGTTTGTACAGCATTTTCCTCTGCGCTCAAAAAGGTGTAGCCAGTACTAAACACTGAACAATCAACACTCTTGTCACGTCCCAGCCTTGCACATCAATATCAAACTTCAGTCTGAGGTTCATGTTTTTAAGAGACAATGTACGGCACAAAAAGCACACAATCATGACTAAAATCACCCTCAAAGTCAGTGAAAAGCAGCTATCTGAGGTGTATGACTACTATGGGATACTAAAGAGTCTAGTACAACAAAATGGAACAAATTTGGATCTATATCTAAACTTACTTCATTCTCTTATTTTTGGTGTTATCTCGTTGAATGTACCCTGTTATTTATCAAAAGTTATCTGAATTGAACCACATAAATTTATAGGTGAAAGTTCACACGTGCCATAAAAAGTACAGATTTCCTAAAACTTTACTTGATGCTCCACATGTCAAATATGAAAGATTTAAACATGCACCTTGACACACTCTTCCCTCAGATATTACGCCGAGGTACATCAAGTCAAGTTAAGAGCAAATTCTATTTATAGTGACTGCAGTTGTTTGGTTTGTCTTCTCTAATAATAGCCAGTTCTCGTTGAGTATACATGAGTGCCTCAGTTTATGCAACAGAAAACGTTCCAGCAGTCATTTCAGGTCAGCACGCTCCTCTTTGTTGTGGTGTGCTTGTCACATGGCATCATCCTTGTGGAAGAAGACTTGTTCAAAGTGTTGATAGCTCACATTCTGTCGTAGGGCTGAATTTAGACATCCTGAGGGGGGGAACGGAGTGGAAAATGAGGACTTCTTATGCAACACCATCTAACGTTCCTAAAATCTAGCGAGAGTAAACATTGGAGTCTCTGCAGTGGATGCTGAGGGTGCTGAGGTGTTCTACCCTGTTCCCACACAGTGCCACAGGAGCAGCATGGGTATGCTCGTGTATACTTTTATGTCATTAGTCGGCAGACTGTACAACGATTTCTGCACAAATGCTCTCTGGCTCTGCAGGCCCGGAGCATGTTAAGGGATTATGGGAGCAGGAGCCGTGCAAGTGCATTACATCTTTCACAAATAGCGACATGGAGTAGAGAAACAGAGAGAACTCAGCAAGAACATCCAAGATCAATGAACACAGACTGAGTACAGTTTTGCTGAGCCCTCACACAGCAAGGTCTTCAGTCGCGTAACAAACTCTCCGAGGTCGGTTTAGGGTAGAACAACACGCTTACTGTTAGCACTTTATAAAAACAACCTCTGAGTCCTTGAATGTGGCAGTTTATGTGATTGTATTTTCATGAAAGTCAATGACCAGTGGAGCATATTTCAACACAAAATCAGTCTAAATAAGTCACAAAGATAGAAGTCTGCTTCTTATACTTGGTGATGATGACACTGAGCCTTAAAGTGTTTCTGAAGTAGTGGGGTGGGACCCCCTTGTGGGTTCTATCAAAAGTAAGTGGTTTGGCCCATAACCTCCAAAATGTAATCAGTGTACTGTTAGGTTACAGCAGACATTTGTGCAGTGTTTAATGAAATCCCTGAAATATCTAATCCAAAGGCAAATAATGACTACAAGACTCTACAACCTTGACCTCTGACTCTGTGAAATATTGGGTTTACAATATTTCCAATGTCTGAACAATTGTAATGATGATTACAGTGGTGACCCTCACCTTTGAAAATGTACTCAGCTGACTCACTGGACAAAATGGATATTCGTGCAAAGTCTTTTATAACTTTCATGTTCAGGAGCAAAGACTGACTAAGAGCCTCCATGATCTTCATCTCTGATCAGTGACCTTAAAAAGTAATCAGTCCATGCTTTGGTCATGGGGAAGCATACTAGTGCCATCGGCCTTGAGAAACCTCACGTTGATAAGCACAACCTATCCCTTTAAATCTGTATTTGATCCCTTGCTGATCAACAATACTTAAAAACACCCATGCACTTATATCTCAGGGAACACAAGAGGTCATGGGGTTTGGTGTCTCCCTAAAACTGCTATCTGACTGAACAAGTCAACTGACAGTCAACGCTTATTAGTTCCTTTTATATAGTGTCTTTGCTCACACATTTGTCTCTGATTAACTTCTCCACTCTACATTATAAAAAGACAGAATCTAATTTATCTTCACTTTCAAGTTTTATTTAGCTCATGAGACACAAACTAATTGCTTTTACCTCCTGTTAAATTTGTGCTGCACTCCAGTTTAAGTGTCACTTTCTCCAAGTGGGTGACAGCCACGAGGCCATACCCCTGAGCTGTGCTCATTCCCATGCCATTCGGTTTGAGCCACACTAGCACCATGTTTATCCGCTCTTTGTTAAAAAGCAACAACAACAACAGCTTTGGGTTGTGACCTTTTTTGTTGCACTACACAATCTATTAGTGTTCTATTTCCTTCTGCAACAGGTATCAGACAATGAGATGAAGTAGGGATATACTGCAGAGGACACTGTCCTCCCCAGACAACTTTCCAGAGTAAGGTGGCTTTATTATCTTATTTGTTTCTTTGAATGCAAACTAAAGACATGCATAAGATGACTGATTGCAACGCTGCTAAACATGAGTTGAAAATAATAACAGTGATACAGCATATCCGTAATGTTTTTTATCTGCGGAGAAGAACTCTCTGCAGCTGGATTGTTAAGTTTTGTCCAATTTCTTCTTGCTCTTACTCCTCTAAGGTTCAGTAAAGCCCTCCCCCACTATCTTTTAGCCTCAGCCATTGTATCAAACAATGAGATGGACCAACTGGCTTCTTTTAAGCTGTAAAGCCATATGCCTAACCTGACACACCAGATGATCAGTTCAAATTAATATACAGAAAATATTTCACTGGTCCATTAGGGCAACAGCCCACAGAAGATACTTGAGAATAGGCAGAATATTACAAAGCATATCTGGCAGGTGATTGGACAATCTTTCCATTCAAACCAGTCAAACCATGGACCAGTCATATAATGCAGTAGGTGGGTGCTACTGCCACAGTGTGAAATACAATACATAAAATAATTCATACAACAAACTTGTAAAATATGTCTGAAGTAGAGTGAAAACATCCTTTCAATAGAGATGTTTTTTCAGTGTTATTGTTTATCATTTAATAAAGAAATGCAGTCCAGATCTGATAAAACTGCTACTGAAGCTGTTAGCATCTATGCTAATCTCTTTTTGAGCAGTCACTTTCTTCTGTAATCTTGCTCATAACCCCCACCTCTTCCTGCTCTTAAGGATATTGATTGGGAATCAAGTGGATCCAACCATTTGTCTTGTCACTGTTGAACCTTGCCTTCGGCTGAAGTTACAGTGCTTAAAGCAGGCGACTCCAATCTTGGCATTTTGTGGAAATTGTATGGGCACTGTCCTCCTTGTTTACATTTATTGCAATGTCAAATCAAATGTGAAATTACTGTTTAAGGTGGACAAGTTGCATACTTTACATAAATATGTTTCTGTTTATTGTGTACTAATAATTTGGTCATTGTGAACTTTGGAGCCATCAAGAATTAAATGTCTGAAAACAATTCACCAGTTCAATCTAAAGGCCCTCGGTCACAGCTTGTCAAAACAGTTCTGTACAGAAGCTGCAGGCTGCACTTGTTTCAAGCATCCCTGCACATCATTTTGGAAGATTACTTTAATAAATGCTCCACAAGTAAAATGCACTTTAATGTTGCTGGAGATGCTTGAACATAAGCATATAAAATCCAGTACTTTACAGCAATTTCATCTCATGAAAGAGGAAAGAAATAAAAAGAAATCCAAACAAACAACAGCTTACATTTGATAGAAGTCATTTTTTCCCCTGCTGCATGAGCTCCATCCCTCTATATGCATGTGCACACAGGAAACCATAACCCAGATACCCTCAGACGGAGGTAAACGTGGGCTTAAGAATAATACGCCTCGCATGAGTGATAATGGAACCGTCAAGCTATTGTCGGATTACTGGAGCCCCCCGTCTGTGTTTTCTTTAATATTTCTCTAAACCTCACAGACTGAACTAGCCTGCCTGCTGGACTAATATTCCTGCAATACCTCCATTGATCCACCTCCTCCTGTGAAACTATACACTTCTTTACATCTGAATAAAGGAGTGCTGATAATGCAAGGAAAGGAGTTGAAAAGTTTCATTTGAGCTGATAATCAGGCCAAGACCTGACAGAACAGGAAATAAATCAATGATCCAACTACAGTTTTGGAAGAGATTATGGATAAATTGTATAAGAAGAATATTACTTTTGAGGACAACACTTTGAGTACAAGAATGTGATTATATAAATTACTTGATAAGTCCCACAAACAATGAGAAAAGGCCAACATTTACATGCTCATTAGCTTAAATTGTGACTCTAAATAGCTTGGTGCAGGACTGAGTCCAAAAACACAGAAGTAAGTTAGCAATTAGCACTTCCTGGATCCCAACCTCCAAAAGTAAATGGGATTTAGAATACCATTTTCAGATAAATGCCTGAAATCAGGTTCATGGTGAACACACACACGAGATTTTAATGTTTTATGGGAAACAATTAATATGTATCTGATGATGCCTACTTTTGAATTTCAAACTGTTGTTTTGTATACAATTGCTGCAAACAAACTGCCAACAAGAACAACAAAAAGACCGTGGACCTGATGGTAAGCATGTCTGATTGTTTTTTAATAATCAATTATTCATACACTATTGCCACAGCCATGAGGACCAACTTGATCAGGTAACTCAATTTAGAGGAAACTCTCAAATAAGAGGTCACAAAAAGATGTTATACATTGGAAATATTGTAATTTCTTCTAAGTTGAACCGCCATATTGTAGTTCCATAGTGGCTTACTTTCACGCTTTTCACGCTTGCCGACTACAAATAAGCTTGAATGGCTGTGACAAGTAAGTTTGTTTGTTAGGATTGTAAGAAAGACTAGAACATGTGAGGTTAATAATTTACTGCTCACTACCAAGCTTATTATCAGCAGTTATCCAAAACACAGTGAAAATCCAATGGGCTTTAGTGGGCTTGCAGTTGAGGGAACCAGTGCAATGCTATCTTCTTTGTTGGCCTAAAACAATATGTCATCTCTGCACCACTCTATTGCCTGTGTGTGTGTGTGTGTGTGCATGTGTGCAAATAACTTTCTGTATCTCTACGTCAGCCCTGTGAGCGTTGGAACTAGTCTGGGATGTACCCTGCCTCTCGTCTAATGTCAGCTGGGGAAAGCTCAAGCCCCCCATGATCTAAAAGGGACAAGTGGTATCGATAAAGGATGTGAATAAAGTTGGCGATAAAGGATAAAGGCTGCTTATGGCCTCCTAACTGTCATGTATTCTGTTTAATGCAAAGTTATTTATTACAAAGATATGTTCACTGGTCTCTCTATTAGTTACACCTTACTTGTTCCAGGATCGACTCCAAGTTCTAATACATATAATTTCAGATAATTTTACTTCACAATCAAGCAGTCAATCACCTCACTTTTAAAGATGGAGTTTAATAAAACAGTACAGGTGGGAAAAAATTGCCACCAAAAGCTCAGAAAACTTAAAATGTGCTTTATCAAAGAAAACTTTCAGCAACCATCTTTAATTATGCTTTGTTTCCTTCCTGATAAAAATATCTTAACTATGACTTTATTTGCCTCCCAACTGGTTGCACTTGGCCTTTTCATCCTCGGATATAAAAAGAAGAAATCTCTGAATGCATGACTTCAGAGGCAGAGCCAACATACCGCCTTTGTTTTCCAGATTAGATTTCTCTGCTCCTCTTTCTTGGGAGAAATCCAACGCTCGTCTGGTCTATCCCTTGCGAGATGCTTTTGAGAGCACCAATTGTGAGCAGCGATAGGCGGAGTGGAAGCCATTTTCTGGAGACACATTCTGTGAGCATCTGAGGGCCAAGCAGATTAGCAATTAGACACCATTTTTATGAAAAGATTGAAGAAATGGGTCGAATCCAGCACAAAAGATTGGAAATTACACCACTATTGAATTTGAAGTGCTGACTTTCACTTAAAAGGGTGTTTAAAGAGGCTTTTTGGTCCAGGAAATTGAATGCCCTTTTTGGGGGAAATCTGACTTGAGCTCCTGTCTGTCTCCCTTGTTGAGCAGCTGAAAGATCCTGTCTACCTTTTAGAGTTCAAATCCAATGTGAGAGAATGCTGGAGTCAAGGGGACGTTTTACCTTTCTAACTTAATGGGTTTACACACATCTGCAGATATAGAGATGAGGCCTCTTATTGTCCAATGCAAAGAAGTGCTCTTCATAGATCAATAGAACATTATAGACAGTCATTTTGTCCTTTATAGGAAAGTTGTTCAAACTGTTCGGAAAATGTGTCCTGACCAACACTGCATGGCAACAATGGGAAAACATAGAAGCCTGCTAGGCTGTAGCATTTTTCAACCTGAATCACCAGATGGACTGTTCAATATATCTACAGGATACATTTCACTAATCTATCAAGGCAACAGCCCACTGAAAGTGACTAGGGTGAGCAGAGGGTGATTGGGCAAACACTTTGTCAGTCATATTGATTACAGGCCAATAAGATAATGTAAAAGGCAGGCATCACTTCGGAGGAGTAAGGAACAAAACAGAACCAGTTCTTAAATCCAACTCTGGAGAGAGGAGAGAAAATATCTGTTCCATCAGGAAACCTTTTCAGTTCATTGTTCTTCGTGTAGTTGCTATACAAACCCAAATTCCTAGGAAGTTGGGGTTTAGTGTAAAACAGATTAAAAACAGAATACAATGATTTCTGTTCAACCTTAATTCAATTGAATGCACCACAAAGTACAAATATTTAATGTTCAAACTGATAAAATGTATTGTTTTGTCTTTGCAAATATTTACTTTTTAATTTGATGCCTGCAACATGTTCCAAAAAAAGCTTGGGCAGGGTCACTTTAACCACTGTGTTTTATCATCTTATTTTTAACAACACTCAATAACTGTTTGGGAACTGGGGACACTAATTGTTGAAGCTTTGAAGGTGGAATCCTTTCCATTTTTGCTTGAAGTATGAATTGCTCAACAGTCTGGGGTCTCAGTTGTTGAACTTTTTGTTTCTTAGTGTGCCACACATTTTAATTGGGAGACAGGTCTGGACTGCTGGCAAGTCTAGTACCTGCACTCTTTAACTATGAAGCCACGCTGTTGTAACATGTAAGGAATGAGGCTTGACATTGTCTTGGTGAAACAAGCAGGGACGTCCCTGAAAAGGACATCGCTTGGATGGCAGCATATGTGTGTATACCTTTCTGCGTTTATGGTGTCATCATGGGGTTGCTGGTTTGGTTGTTTTCCTTTTTCTTAAGATGAAATATGTGCCTAAAGGAACATGTTTTGAGTCTATGTCAGAAGTTAAGAAAAGAAGAACAGAGGTTCTGGGACAACCATGCAAAGAAGAACTGCTGCACTATTTGATCAGACGAAGACCAAAACGCAGCAGTGCGTTGATGCAGAAAGGCAGAATATTGAAGGAGATAGACAGTAATTTTTTTTTTTTTTTTTTTTAATAAAACTGTATTAAAGCATTGGTATAACCTTCTAAAAGCCATATCTCATTAATTGCCCTCTTTACTCACCATTTGCAGGGAAAATAAAAACAATATAAACAAATCATTTCCCTTTGTTATCAACATTTCTGGACCTGGAAATTTGTATCTTTAGATTAAAAAATCAATACAAATAAGCAAATCTAAAGTAAAAGATGCACCCCACACTTTTTTTTAAAATTATTTTTGGGTGTTGTGATGAAGAGGTGACACTAATGCACAGGCATATTCTCATAGAGAACTGTTCCCCTGAGAAGAAACAACTGATAGTGGGAGAATTTTTATTCTTCGAATGCCGAGCACTAAAATGGCTTAAGCTTTAACCTCCTGGTTCCACTTATGTTGCTAAATCACTGACATCTATGAGGTGTCAGTTCAAAAATGCCAACAAAAGCCTCCACTTTGAATATTGACAATACAACCCCATCACCAACCATGTACAGCCTGGGTGAAGTTGCATGCTTCAGTGCTCCTCCCCAATGGGAACACTAAATCTTCCTCACTGTCCGATTCCCTCTTCAATTACATTTCAGTTCATTTGTCTGCCATTGGGCTACTTGGAAATCTTCAATAACACCCAGACAGCTCTAAATTTAATTTACTCCTGGAATGTCAAGACGGTGGGCTTTTGCCCCCAGATGAGCATTCATCTGTTCTGTCAAACATTATCTAGAGATCTACGATGCCATCAGTAATAATTAGAAATCTAATAGAATCATTTCTAGTAGATTTTATCTGTTATAATTAAGATGATGCTAGTGATCTCTTATGGGATATAATTTATGACAATGTGACACCCAAGATGTACACGGTTGTTATCAAATTTATTTAATTACTCTCAGTTTGGACCTGGAGAATTACCCATAAGTAGAACAAAGCCTTTGAGATACAACCTTTTAAATGACTAATGCTAATGTGTTTTGGTATAATGAAATGATTATTTAAAATCTCAATAAAAATATAACTTACAACTGTGCCCCAGAGTGAAATCAAGGGTAACTCATTTGCTTTGGGGTTGGGAATTTAAGCTAATGTACAATAGTGGTAAATATGTTTGCTTTATCATAGCCTACAAGGAGTAAATGTGAGTGCAGTAGCAAAAAATAAGAATAAACTGACTGATTGTATGGAAGACTGTGAGAGAATTAACTAACTCTCACGTGACTTTTGATCGTATTCACATATTCTCATAGTTTTATGGCATTCATTACTTGGCAATAAAATAAACAACCAGAGGTGCTCCAAAGGCACACACCTCAACCAAGGCATTTCCAACACTGTTGAGCAAGTTAATTGTCAGAAATGTGAAAAAAAATCACTATTTTGCACTGTTAACAAATCCCTGAAAAAAATATCCTCTATCCATATTTGGATTTGTATCACCAGGTGGCAACCTCCGGGGGTGTACATGGAGTCCCATGCAGAAGTGCTTAAAGTTGTAGTACCCTGAGTGTCCACTTGGGGCTGGCTGCAGTAACCTGTCACCTAAATGACTGCATGTGGGGAAAATACAGTTTTTACAGCCTTAAAACACATCTTTACAGCCTGGTTCGAAAAACATCTTCAGTCTAAGTATAAAATGCATCAATTTGCTCTCACTGTAAGGGTGGTGATTTTTCTTTTTTATTGAGGCCTTTTCCCTTTTATCTAGGATTTATTGAGGATTTTCGGTTTTGGAAATGCAGAGTTGCTATTGGTCTGATGGCCTCAAGTTCCCAACTCGATAAGGCCTTTCTGTGTGTGAATAGATGGAGCTTAAGTTCGATTAAGATTGCACGTGCAGTAACAGCATTCCGAAGTCTCCTATGACATGGCTCTGACCACCTTTACAGTCTATGATCAACACCCTATCTAATCTGGAAGCAGTTCATAAGGGCTGTGCCTGGGGACCAGAAGGTAGACAGTGGAGTCTAAAAGTGTAGGGGTTGTCACCCTTGCGCTTTTGAACTTCATTGCACGTAAACACTCATGAATGAAGTAAGATAAACCTTTCTGCTGGTGAAGAGTCGTCATCAGGAATGATGAATGGTGAAGTGCCGACCCAGCATGTGCTCCCAAACCTGATCTGACCTGAAAATCTAATCAATGTATTTGTCATGAGTTTGAATGATCAAAAAATCAAACTTAATTTGATCATTTCATCATCTAAACACATTTTTTAAAGGTCCATGCATACATCAGTTGGCACTTGATAAAAAGTTGTCATTTCTGAACAGTAAATTCAAATAAACAAGACTTTTTTTAACTTAATGCAAGTGTATATTTTGCCTTGATCAAAAATCCAGATACTGTTAAAATACTCAAAAAAACACACCTCAAAATGAATAATAGCACCAAACTAAAATATTAAAAGTATATCAGCCCAGCTGTTCAAAAACCTTGGGATTTTTTTTAACCGGCGTTAAAGTGTGAAAACAAAACAAGTGCCAGACAGTAAGAAACCCAGCATTTAAAACAAAGTGTAGGAGGACTGTCAGGACAGGTGCAAAATACTGAGACATAAACTAGTATTAGAAAAAGTTGAAAGAATTAAGAGATAAAATAGGAGAGGAAAAACAAAGAAAGAAAAGAAAGGAATGTATTCTTGTTGGCTTTGAAAAGGAAAAGAAAAGTTGAGGACGGGGTTTATTGAATGTACATAACCCAAAACGAAGTTGGCACGTTGTGTAAATCGTAAATAAAAACAGAATACAATGATTTGCAAATCCTTTTCAACTTATATTCAATTGAATACACTGCAAAGACAAGATATTTAATGTTCGAACTGAGAAACTTTATTTTCTTTTGCAAATAATCATCAACTTAGAATTTAATGGCAGCAACACATTGCAAAAATTTGGCACAGGGGCATTTTTACCACTGTGTTACATCGCCTTTCCTTTTAACAACACTCAGTAAACGTTTGGGAACTGAGGAGACCAATTTTTTAAGCTTTTCGGGTTGAATTCTTTCCCATTCTTGCTTGATGTACAGCTTAAGTTGTTCAACAGTCCGGGGTCTCCGTTGTTGTATTTTACGCTTCATAATGCGCCACACATTTTCAATGGGGGACAGGTCTGGACTACAGGCAGGCCAGTCTAGTACCCACACTCTTTTACTACGAAGCCACGCTGTTGTAACATGTGCAGAATGTGGCTTGGCATTGTCTTGCCGAAATAAGCAGGGGCGTCCATGAAAAAGACGTTGCTAGGATGGCAACATATGTTGCTCCAAAACCTGTATGTACCTTTCAGCATTAATGGTGCCTTCACAGATGTGTAAGTTACCCATGCCTTGGGCACTAATACACCCCCATACCATCACAGATGCTGGCTTTTGAACTTTGTGCCTATAACAGTCCGGCTGGTTCTTTTCCTCTTTGGTCCGGAGGACACGACAACCACACTTTCCAAAAACAATTTGAAATGCGGACTCGTCAGACCACAGAACACTTTTCCACTTTGCATCAGTCCATCTTAGATGAGCTCGGGCCCAGCGAAGCTGGCGGCGTTTCTGGGTGTTGTTGATAAATAGCTTTCGCTTTGCATAGTAGAGTTTTAACTTGCACTTACAGATGTAGCGACGAACTGTAGTTACTGACAGTGGTTTTCTGAAGTGTTCCTGAGCCCATGTGGTGATATCCTTTACACAGTGATGCCAGTTTTTGATGCAGTACCGCCTGAGGGATCGAAGGTCACGGGCATTCAATGCTGGTTTTTGGCCTTGCCGCTTACGTGCAGTAATTTCTCCAGATTCTCTGAACCTTTTGATGACATTACGGACCGTAGATGATGAAATCCCTAAATTCCTTGCAATAGTTCGTTGAGAAATGTTGTTCTTAAACTGTTCGACAATTTGCTCACGCATTTGTTCACAAAATGGTGACCCTCGCCCCATCCTTGTTTGTGAATGACTGACCATTTCAGGGAAGCTGCTTTTATACCCAATCATGGCACCCGCCTGTTCTCAATTAGCCTGTTCACCTGTGGGATGTTCCAAATAAGTGTTTGATGAGCATTCCTCAACTTTCTCAGTCTTTTTTGCCACTTGTGCCAGCTTTTTTGAAACATGTTGCAGGCATCAAATTCAAAATGAGCTAATATTTGCAAAAAATAACACAGTTTACCAGTTCGAACATTAAGTATCTTGTCTTTGCTGTGTATTCAATTGAATATAGGTTGAAAGGGATTTGCAAATCATTGTATTCTGTTTTTATTTATGATTTACACAACGTGCCAACTTCACTGGTTTTGGGTTTTTTTACATAAATGGGTGTTGTGATGGAGCTCAACAATACTACAGAAGCTGACCCTTATCTTGAAAATAAAGAAACCCTTTTTTATTTTTTCAGAATGAAATAGGGATATGGTACTTGAAATACTGTGACAGGTTCAGTGAAAACACAAGGCAAAAAAGTAAAAATCAAAGTATGTCCAATTCCAGTTGTATTTGCCTTTCCTTACATGAACCCCCATTTATCAAAGGTGAGTACAACCAAATAACTAAGGGTGCTTTCACGTCTAACACTTTGGTCCGGACCAAACAAACTCTGCTTATCTTTTGTGAAATGTCTGGTTGATTTGGGTGGTGTGAAAGCATAGAACACTGGTGCAAACCATGGCAAGCAAACCAAAAAGAAATGAACTGTGCAATCAGTTTCCCTGCATGTTTTAACCATGATTCACAAATTTACACACACATGAATCGCATGTAACCTGACATGCCAGAGAGACAGTTCAATATATACCTAACAACATATCTTTCACTAGTCAGTCCGGGCAACAGCACATAAAAGGATATGGCTGAAACTTTCAAAAATACACCCAGAGGATAACTAGATGATCATTTATCAAATCAGATGATGTAGCACTACTGCTATAGTGCAACGTACTAAACATAAGCCAATTCATACATCAAACTCTCACCAAAACATGCCAGAAGTGGAGCAAACATATTCTTTCTATGCCTCCAGTGTATGTAGTTTATTTTCATTTAATGAAGACATGTGGTCCAGATCTGACAAAACTGTTCCTGGATCTGTTAGCACCTATGCTACTCTTTGTATGAGCAGTTGCTTCTATCTACCGTCACGCTCGTAGCTCCAGCCTCTTCCTGCCTTAAAGGACACTGACTGGATGATGCCTCTGCGGACCGAGTTAAATCTTTCTGGCTTGGAGCTTTGCAAGCTCAATATGTCTGATACAGAAAAGCGGGCAGATCCAGCTGCACTGCAAGGTCAATTCACATGTTTAAACTGGTGTTAGATAATATCAACATCCCTATCAGTGCAGGTCTCTGCACAAGATTATTACATGTATGTCATAAAGTGAATGAAAGATAAACTTTAAGTATGAAAAGAATTCAAATTAAATAGTTTTCAACTGCTTTTAATTGTGGAGTTGCATACAATGGACATGTTTTATCTTTGAGTACAATAGCTATCAAATTAGACCTTTAGCTGTAGAGCAAATCTTAAACTTTAGATATAATGGGTAAATGCTCTGCTGATGAAAGCAAGTTTAATAAAATGACACATAACAAGGAGGAGGAAAAAAAAACCATGTCTTCATTAAGACAATAGAGCTCATCGTCATGGGGATGAAATATTGGAGACAACAAAGAACTGCAAACAAAAAAAATTGAAATCAACAGGGCAAACTGAAATCAAAGTGATTCTGTTCACACTTCATTTATCACAGGGGATTAAAGCGAACTCAGAAGGACCCATTTGTTTGGCGTTACAACAATGGTTCACTTGAATACACCGATCCTCTTCGAGAGTTTGGTGTCATGTGGTTGAAATTAAACACCTGACTGGTTCTCTGTCTCTTCGGTTCCACATGCTGTCTTCTTATTAGTGCTGGTATTCTAATTATAATCTTAAAGTTGTTTTAAGAAGCCATTCATTGAAAAAATATAATTAGCATCTGACCCTTCAAACGTCAGCCAACAGTGGTATACGGTTATTAACATTAAAGCATTACTAATGTGAGTGACAGCTTTAATAGTACCCTAAATATCAAAGGTCGGCACATCACTGAAGGGCAGAATATCATTAGTGTTATGTCTTGCTGAAGTCTGCACATTATTCACAGCGTGTTCCAGGTGCTGCTGGAAATCAGGCCCCCTGAGACGCTGCTGTTTCAGACCCCCCGCAGTGTCAAGATTAGGACAGCACCTCTGGTTCACTGAAAACTGTAATTATTGTCAAATAGGCTTCATCTGTGTTGGTACAAGAAAAGTACTGTTTCCATCAGAACAGACACCTTAAATGAAAATAAAAGGTAGTGCATCAATCCTCGCAAAAAACTTTGTGTACAGGTACTGGTTGCACACCTTGCATTTAAATTAATCACAATGGTATAAGTCAGTGTTTCTCAAATGGTTGGGCGCAACTCCCAGGGGTGCATGCCAACACACTAAGGGGGCACAGCTTGTTTGGACAAAAGCATGTCAAAATAATGGCCTGAGCACTCTGTGTACTTGATTGGTCACCCTAGATGTCAATCTAAATTTCTGCACTCTGATTGGCTACTTGTCATGTGGGAATTCATTTAACAATACAACCCCCTCACCCACCATCACCAGAACAGAGACGGGTAAAGAAGGGCAAGGAATAGTAGGATGTGGTCAAGAATAATAGGATTGAAAATGGTAGAGTATGGTAGGGTTGGGCAAAGTGGTTACGGTAGAGGAGAATAGGCTTGGATTGGGTAAGGGACAGTAGCAAAAGAAGGAATGAGAGAAGGGCCAGGTAGGGTGAGTTGAAAGAAGTAAAGAGTAGGAAACACAAGTGTAGTCTATAATAGAGCAAAGCATGATTATGTATAGTAGAGAAAGGTGGGTAGGATATGGTTGTTACCACGATAACTCTGAAAGTTATGAACAGAATTTGATGGAAAATTTTAGCGAATGCTGATCAAGACACAAGAAAGAAGTGATTTGATTTTGGTAGTGACCCAAAGACAGATGTGGATTAAGAAATGTTTAGAGGATTTGTTGACATTGAAAGATAGAGCAGTTTTCCACATTTTCACTGATAACTCAAGTTCACAATGGCTTTGGATGACATTTTCAGGGAATGTTGGTCATGGCACAAGAGAGAAGTGATTAGACTTTGGTGGTGATCTAAATCCAAATGTGGATCCAGTATTTTATTTAACCCATATTTTGACAAGAACTTGCTCAACAATGATGGAAATGCCTTGGTGACAGTTTCAGCTGCAATAGCACCCAACACAATGGATAGAGCAAGCTATGGTTAGTTGGCCAAGTAGACTAATAAGTCATATGACTGGAATTATAATACTATTTTTTAAAAAAAAAACCTTGCTGCTTTTAACCTAAACAAATGTGCTATTTATGAATGGTGCATGATATTCTTTTTCTTTCTTTTTTTAATTTGTGTTTTTACTCTGCAAACTACAAAACACATGTGACTTAGATTTAATATGCAGTAATTTTTCCAATCTGTGCTTATATGAGACATATCTATCAAATGAAAGGATTAATAGACTGAAAATCAGTTCAAGCTGTGTGAGGGTTGACCCTAAAATGCATCAAAGGAGGTTATCTGTTTGAGGTTCACACATTCAAACCTTTAACACCAATTCCATCACTGTTTCACCCTCTGCCGTCTTTAACTATTAAAGGGTGGCTTGTCTGAGGAATCCCCACAGGAGGTCAAGGACATCAGTGCCAGTAATCTCCCCGGACACAAATGATACAAATCCAGTTAACTGTCTCTGTCCAATAATGACACCACGGTGCCTTCAAAACACTGAATCATGTGTGTCCCGTGTAACACTACTCTTCATCCTTTCAGCAGTGGTCACTGTGCTCTGACGCCGGCACTGAGAAGCAGTATGATTCAGAGAAAACGTGAGCCCCTGTCCCCTTTGGTGATTACAAGCCTGCTAATAAGGTGAGATTGGTATTGATGGAGGTCACACGGTAAGGATAGCAAAGTAGTTCAGTAAAGTCACAACCCAAAGGGAAGAGGACACACTAAAAGCGAATGAGACTGCCCAACCTGCTCTTTCCAGTGCAGGTTGGGGTTGCAAGGAGCTTCTAAATCAAGCTAGTGCAGTGAAGCTCCAGCACAATATAGATAAATTGAGGCAGTTCCACTTATAGTGCCTATATATATTGTTACAAGCTTGCTTAGGTCACCCATGTTGCTGATTAGAAAATGTCCTTTGTGACCGTGGAGTTCATTTACTGGCAAAGAAGGCTGTTTTGGACTAAAAGGAAAAACACTAGGAGCAGAAAGAGCAATTGAGGACAAGTTTTTAAGTAAGTGACCTATTCCTACATTCTGTTTGTTCATTTCTAATTAATGCTCCACGAACAGAAACAAAAAATAAACTCATCTAATTATGATGCCGCCCTCAACAACACATTCTTTGTTGAACGGTTCTAAACATATTTTCAAAGAATTTATGCAGTGTGTTTTTAGTGTGTTTTTTTCTTCTCTAAGCTGACTTTTATTTTTTTAATTTACATAGCCCTCCACATCCCTGTCAGTGTAACCAAAGACCTAATTTGTTTTTGGCCTTACTTTATTGGAAAGGAAAGTTTATAATTAAAGTAAAAAGAAGAAATTTCAGACTTTTGCTTATATTAAAAAACCACACAAAGACTGTAAAATTCTTGATGAATCCTTAGTGACTGGTTTCTGATGAGTTGTTTTGAATCCCAACAGTGGCAGCCACCATGTTGCAAAAGCTGACACCCAAAGGCATAGGGAATAGGCAAGAGTAATTATGTCTTAGATCCTGAAACATGCCCTTCACTCCTTCTGTTTGACCAGCAAATGATAGAAACAAGGAACTTAAACAAAGCTGTTATCTCAAAGTTGGTAATCAGATTCAAAGCTAAGATTGCAATAACCTGAGACCTCCAAAAGCTAAGCAAATTACAAATATATGTCTTCCTGGTTATAAGTAAACAACTAACATGATGCCCAATAGCGTTGGCCCTTTCCATGGACCTCTAAACCCAATTTATCCATCCATAAGTCAGATTGAACATATGTTCAAAGTTTGAAAAAAGTCAATCAAAGCCTTTTTAAAAAAGCATATTCTTAAGCAAGGGTAAAACATAAGGTCAAATTGCCTTGACCGTTAACAAATTACATCTTTAGGCCAAAATGGACATCTGTGCAGAGTTTGAAGAAAGTTCTCTAACTGTCCTTGAGATATTGCCGGTGCAAATGCAACAACATTCATCCAAGTATGTGGTCTTTTAAACAAATATATGAGCAATTGCAATATAATGCTGGATGTGTCATATATATTTGGAGGAAACCAATATTGACAATCTGACAGGCTGGCTTGAAACTAATTTGTTCTCCCTTACTCTTCTGTAAAACACTCTATCTAATCATACCCTACCCTGCTCGATCAGACCCTCCCTGACTTCACCATACTATACAATACCCTTAACAACTCTGCCTTTCCCTACTTATCCGTACCATACTGTATTTTACCCATGACCTACCCACCCTACTTATCCCTATCCAGCCAAACCCAACAAACCATACTGTGTCACCCTGCCCCACTCCACCATGCCATACTATCAAATGAACTACTCTTCACTTTCCTTTCCAGCCCTCTCCTTTAGTAGCATTCTCTAGTGTATAGTACCCTACTCTATTCAACTCAGTTGAACTGCATCCTACCTGGCCACACAGTACACTACTTTGCACTACCTTCCCCTTCCCTGCTGTGCCATATCCTACCTTGCAAACCCTATCTACACGTGCCCCACCATACCAAACAGAACATGACCCCACACTACCTTACTTTTCTGTACCATACTGTGTTACCATACGATACCTTCCTGAACCCTAAGGCCCCATTTACACAACAACAACGTCATCAGAAACAGACAGGTTTTTCCTTTGCATTTTCAAAAGCACTCCACATTCACACGGTGACGTGAGAATGACTAAAAACATTGTAGTGTGAATGCCAGGCCAGTAGATGGCAATGTCATTTTGTACTGAAACAGCGGTGTGACAACACACATACAATTTCCGGAGAAGACAGGCTTTTCATAAACAACAATGGCGAATGGATGCATGAAGATGCAGGAGTTTCTTGTCTGGACAACAAATGTGTCTGGATATTTCTGTCTGGATAACAAAACGAGCACAGTAAGCAGCACACATGTTGCTCGGTAGACGGCCGAAGCTGCTGTTGTTGTTGTTGTTCCCGGGATGCGCTCGCAGCCTTCATGTGAAAGAGTACTGCACATGCACTGCAAGTCTAAGTTTTCCCCGTCGGATTCCCTTTTACATGGATACGAATACGAAAGCATTTTCAAAACTTTTCTATCTGGACCCTGGTTTCAAAAGTGTGTGGATTCAGGCACTCCAGGCACCGTTCTCGAGTTAACGGGGGCGAAAACACAATAAAACTCTCAATTTTTTTGTCATTTTTGTTGTCCTGTAAACAGGGCCTAAACCTCTCCAAAAAGTCTGCACTAGCTGCCTAACCTTACATTTCTTTATCATATACTATCTTACCATACTTTCTACTCTCATCTAACTGTACCCAACCTCACCATATAGTGCACTACTTTACAAAAACCCTCCCTACATTACTCTTCTGTATAACACTCTATCTAGTCATACCCTAACCTGCTTTATCAGACCCTCCCCAACTTTGCCACACTACATAATCCTTAACAACCCTGCCTTGTCCTATTTACTTGTATATTATTGTATTTTTATAACCTGTGCTACTTCACCCTACCTCACCAAACAATATACTACCCATGATTACTCTGTTCTACTGTAACCTCCTGTTCCATACCCTATTTTTTACTGAACCCTACCCTATTATATTTTAAGGTACCCTCTTTATCAAACTCTGTACTACCCTTCCTCTCTGTGCCTTACCTGACTAAACAATCTCCTGACCATACTGTCCCTACACTCCCCTTTCGCCCCCTACTCTACAATAACTTATTGCACCCAACCCTACCCCACCATACCCTGCCCTACCCAACCCTTCCTTGTCTTGCCCTATCCTAACCCTAAAAAATGTTTAGTAAGATGTTCAAGGTCAAGAAAAAAGGCAACTTATACAGCACTTAGTCTGCAAGGTTTTTTTCACTGCCATGAAAATAACACCCATAATCTCATTAAAGGTGATATAAGGCAGTGATGCATAACAAGTATGCAGACAACCTTGTAAACACATGCTTATATACATGCTGAGACATGTAGCCTCTGACACAAGCACACGTTCAGAACGAGCCCAGTCACTATGATTAATGTGACACTGTGGTCCACTATAAATAATGTTAGCCTAGAATTACTTATTAGAACGCTGTGTATGGCTTTAATCTGAGTGGCAAATTGCACATAATATGGAAAGTAAGATAATGAGGGGGGTAAATCATACAGCAAGGAGCTCATGGAAAGGTCATAAACTATAACTGAAGTGTTTGTGTTATTGTTCCCATTCAGCCCTCTAATTATTATGTGCATACTTGGAGATAGTTGTGAGGATGTTCACTTTTACTGAGTGAATTATCTCTTATGATGCCAGTTGGAGAAGAAGAGGAGGCTGTACTTATGAGGTTCGGGCTAGTGGAACAGTTTTCCTTTCATCTGTCAGCAGCCATTAAGCAGCAATAGAACACCGACTAGCTAAACAAGGTTGGCTCTCAGTATACTCCCTTCTCGCTCTATGCAAATTGGTCCCTTTGATGTTGAACCAACAGCAAGGGGAAGGACAGAGTGGAGGAAAAGAGAAGATGGAAGAGGGAGGAGGGGGGTGACGAGATGGGCTTGTTTTTAATCAGCGGCTGGTTCTAATGAGGACCTGTGTCAGCAAAAACAACACGGCCATGCTGCAGACTGACCCCAGCAGAATTTCAAATATTATTCATAACTTTTTTCTATAAAAACGGCTAGACTTTGTAGATGCTGCTGTTGTTGTTCTGTTCTGTCTGTTTGGTTGTTTTGTGGTTAGGACAAAATGTATTAGAGGGATATGGTACAGGTAGAACTGGATGTTTTTATTCCTGGACCTGAAGACAGTACACCAGTACTTTTCAAAGGGTGGTTTCTGAGCCTCCAGGGCTCACCAGAGGGGCTACAACAACTTGGAAGGCAGAGAGAGAGAACTAAACAAAGTAAAAATCACTATTATTTCTAAAAAAATACAATTTGCTTGTACGATGTCACTCAGAATTATATTTATGGGATATTTTCCATGCAGATGCCTCAGTCATAAAGACACTGACAGTGGGCAGTTTGTCAGCATTTTTACTTTACTAACCCTCATGACCCATTTTTATTTTTAGAAAATTACACATGACACATTCAGTTCTAAAAGAATAATCACCAAAGAGTGCCAGAAATTATCATGTATTCAAATAAGTTCATAATGCTCTAAAGTTTCATGGAAAAAAAAATTATTCCACGAATGCACAATCCTTACAAGTAAAGGTTACTAATCAGGCTTTCAAATGATGTAAAATACAATATTAATTGGCTGGTATTAAAGGGCAGAAATAATCAACTGGAATAATGTTTCCAAGCTTTTTTTTTAGCAGAGTAGTTGCAATCTTGTAGTTAGTGACCCTTTGAGATTTCTAGTCTTTGCAAATTCTCGTCTGAGACTAAAAACTCAGAGAGTTGTAGATAATTTGTTTGAAGTGTGAGATGCTGTCCGACTACAGGTTCAAGAAAAGGTGAAAAATATTATTTTCTATCTCACCATTCTGGCTGTTGCGTTCACATTTTCTCCAGACTAATACTCTATCTTCCTCATCGCCTTCCTCCTTGCAGGGGTAATGATGAAAAAGTCCATAATAGGAGTCTATATGAGGTTACTTGTGTATATTATTAAATGGTGTTTCCATTAGGCAGCCATAATTGTAATGGTAAGGGGAAAATGACAAGATACGGACATACAAACACACGTATACCACAGGCTGTATCTCTTCTGCACGTGGATATGCACTTACACACACTATCATCCTACCCTATCAGGTAATAGTTGCCAGCAGATGTTTTAATTAAAAGTCAGACTGACTTGAATGAAAGCTGTCTCTGTGTGTGCAACTGATATACTGTTAAGTTATTGCAGTTTAATTGAAGAATTAATGAAAGGAGAAGTCAATTTTCCCCCGGTTAAGTAAAGTGCAGCTGCAGGAATGAGGTACCTAAGCCACCCATACATATCTCACGTCAGAGAGGTAGATAAAGACGTGACAGGCACGGAGATGCAGGCAGAAATTACATGATCCATACATACCCAAGCAATTTCACCTGCTGAATTAAACAGCATTACCACAACAGAAGGGATGAAATGTACGACATTCATGTGGCGCTGTCAACCAAATGTGTTAAATGATGTTACATGGATACATGCTGCTTGTACAGCATGCACGCTAAGATCAAATCAAATGCATTTCATTATGATCTAAGGAAACTTCAAATCAGATTAATCTACTCTGATAGCATTTAGGACGCTGCACCCATCTTGTGCTCATCTGCCTTTATGGGGGTGCCCAATTAGACAAATGGATTGAGTGAATCCAAAAGCAATTGAGGAAAGCTCTTATAAGTATAATTATGTGCTGCTGCAGCCTGCATGTCAGAAAAATAAATGTTTCAGTGATCATCATCTTCACATGCCGAGCACAGAAACTGTTATATAATTGCAGAGTGGCGCTCCTCAGAGAAAATAGCGTAATGCCTCTAATTAACATCATAATACAAATTAAGCAAAATACTAATTAACAAGATGCAAAGTAATGTCAGAAAATGCTAATTAAACAATCAGGTAGTGAGCAATCATTATATATGAAGCACAATAAACTTACTTTGCATTGCAAAGTTAGGCAGACAAACAGGAAGTTTGAGGGTAATGAAAACATAATGCCGGGGAGATTTAAGGACTCGCCAGTTTTAGGAAATGCATGAAAACATATTTGCCAATTTGACAAGACACACAGAGCCTATAAATACAGAGCTGCGGCAATATGCAAGCAAAACAATGAAACTGAGAAGAGAAGAGTGGAAATATATATCAAGGAATGCAAATGTGACGGCGTAGTCTATACCAGATAATCACAATCATGCTGTTTGTGTGAAAACAATACTGGCAACTAAATACCTAGTTATGCTCCTGCACAGGCAACAGTCAGAGCCAAGGGCATTCAGGATATCAGTCAGTCTAAACACACATGCATGTCCATTCATCCAGGGCTTTCTCGTGAGCACAGAAGCTTAGGAGTTCCAGGAAGGATTTTGATAACATTTGTAATCTCTGTCTTTAAGATAAACTTTATTAGAGTTGAAAAGTCAACAAGTCCAAGGTCAAGGTTACTGGGTCTTTACAGAAGTTTATTCAGCCCTTGCTTGTGGACATAGTATCTCAGGAACACTTCAATGAGGTCTTGTTATTCTTCTACAAGACTTAAGCCTCCTTTAAAGTGTTGTGTTTTCCAAGCGTTTTTTACATCTTTGTACAAGACAAGGCCAGAGCATCAAGACTTCTCCCTCTCTCTCTGTAAACAGAAGCAGTAGCTGCCTGAGATCGATGATTCCCCCAAGCCAACTTGAATAGTCTAATCGTGGTTTTGTCATCAAATCAAGCCTATTAGCAAGGGGTACAAAGCTGAAGCAGAAATGACCAGTTACCACAGAGTGTCAGAACAGTGGGGTTTTTCCTCAAATGTGGCACAAAATACTCACTCTGACTCAAGAGCTAACAGTAAATATTGAGGTTCAATATCATTTTCATCCATCCAGGGGGCACATGCTACGAGATAATAAGCCTGATTTTCAGCTTATATTCCCCCTTCTCACCAATGTCAGTAAAGCATAATTATCTGATGAACCTTTAGAATATTTTTCCAAAAGTTCCTGTGGTGTTAGGTATGTTGAAATTGCTTTACCCTCTGTGATCTCTCAAAAGAGGATCAGGGTTACCTTGACCGTAAATTATGCATTGTACATGTTCAATGTTTATTATCAAAAATCCACAAAGAATAACCAAGGTGATCCTTTGTATTTGTTACATGGAACAGCTAGCAAGCTAAGGCAGAATGCAACTCAAAAACAGCTATGATAATGACACAACACAGAGCGTGTAAATGGCAAAATCATCACCTTAATGTAGTATCAAGTCTTGTCTTTTACAGTTACAGTGGTGCAAACTATATAAGTCTTCTCTTGTCTAAATTCAATACAGTTTCCCAGCCTCCTCACAGCTTGGGTGTGCTGAATTTTCTTTGATGGGAAACCTTGTCTCTGTCAGTGAAATCTCTTGTAGTTTGATCTATACATTTCCCACCATCTCCACCTCAAAGTTGGTGTCATTGCTCTTTTTACCATCTCTCATAATAGACATTGATCTGAGAGTCCATTATGGTGCAGGCAGGTTTACATTGGATTTAGTCAAAGTCTGGTGGGTTTCATTTAGACTTTTAGGGGTACTTTGAGCCTCCGTCTAAGACTCTGTCCACAAAAAATGGTTCAGAATTTGATGACTTGGCTGGGGACTGGCAAAATTAGACTATTTATGAGGGTCTCAGGTAGTACAAAGGCACGGTCTCAGAGATGTCCATTTACAATTTTTCATTTTTCTATTTCTATAGTTTCTAAGCTGGATCTCTTGAAAGCCTTGGGTCATGGTGGGTTCCAGCATGTATTCACTGTAATGGTGTGAAATTTAATGGGGCAGGTAAAGAAGAGCACTCTTTTATAACCCCAGACAGGAATTTGTAATTCAATCTAAAAGAGAAAAGGCAGCACCCACCTTTAAATCAGTATTAGGGTTCCTGTGACCACACAAACTATACTAAGTTAAGGCCTCATGCGTAATGAGCCCCATAACCTGGCAAGCATCAAGTCTAGCATTTAAGGTCCTTTGCCTTTGCTATTTAAGGCCCCAGGGGTTCAGCTACCCCCCAATAAAAAGGGACAAGGGATAAAGATTTGAGGCCCGAGTGTTTCAAGGTCCCATAAACAATTGCAATTCAAGGCCCCATGGGTTCAAGCTTTTATGCCCTACAAGTTCAGGGCCCCATAATCTGTCACAGTCAAAGGCCACGGGGGTTCAAGCCCTCTTCAAGAGGTGTAAGGGCTCAAGCTCTTGGTGTTTCAAGACCACAAAGCCACAGTGGTTCAAGGCCAAAAGGGTTCAGGGCCACTTAGACTATAGTGGATCTAGACCCCAGAGGGTTCTAGACCAGAGAAGATTTAAGGACCTATGGGCTTCGAGTTCCATAATCTACTAATGTAAAGGGCCCTATGGGTTCAATGCTCAACTAACCTTTATGTTTGAAGGCCCTTTGGGCTTAAGGCCCAATAACCTAAAATGGTTTTAGGCCCCATAAACTATTAAGGTTTAAGATCTTTGGCCATTAAATAGATAAAATTCAAGAAGGATAAGGTATTTGACCCTACAGACTATGTATGCTCAGAAATATCAAGCAAAAAGTTTAAGAATTCATTTATAAATAATGGACAATATTTAAGTTCATACACTTACAAACAGAATTATAGGTATTGCTGCATTCCGTAATTTTAATGTTGTATCAATGGTTGTTGGTTTTCTTAATGTTAAATTTCACGTTATAATTTACTAAGTTTTTAATTGTTTATTATACAAAAAATAGTTATGCCTTGCTTTGCCTTAACTTCAAGATAAGATGACATATTTCCATGACACTATTTCTGGGGTACTTACACAAATTATTCCAGAGATTTCTGACATTTACCCTTTTCCATTATTAACCAAACTTTGCCAGAGAAAACTGGTATTCCAGATTAACAAGTCTTAGGCTAAAATCTCTGCCCCCTATGTATTCACTGCATGATACTTAACATTCAACAGCTCTGGCTCATTGACAAGAGAGTGAGACAAATCACCAACCACTGGACAGATTTGTGGCCAAAATCAGAATGTCAGTGATTGGTGGATTTTCACCCATGCGGTTTAACAGAGGTCAACACACACACAGATGCACCAAGTTGCCAACACGGTGTGATTTTTTTTTAGCCGTCGGATTAGGCTCTGATGGTTCTTACAGTCCCAGATTGGCTGTGTTCCCAGTGGCAGGTCGGACATTTGTGTGTTCTCCTGGCTGAAGCTGTCACAGAGTCAATCCCAAGCAGCTGCAGATGGTCTGTGGTAAAGCTCTGGCCTGGAACCAACATCAAACATTATTGAGAAGTCATTTGCATCTGCTGAGGGTCTTCTTGTGCTGCAACTGATTTCCTCGATGAAAAGCTTTTTGGAAGACGGGAGAGACAGAATGGACTCAGTGTTGAGGGCATCTTTAACACTGCCCAATGCATATGGCACATCTGGATTACAAAAATGAGATCCAACTATAGAAAATCATCCAACTTGTTGAAACAGACCCCTACAAGTGATTTTGACATTATTTCCATAACTCCATTTATTTATTTTATTATAACATTGTCATTACCTGTCTCCCTATTCCTTCTCTCCAGTCACATTCTCTCACCCCAACGGTCCAATCTCCAACCCCCCAACCAGATGCCCCCCAATCTGTTCCCCAAACTACACACCTGTTCCCTAGTCTAATCATCCCTGCTCACCTGCCTCCACTTCACACATCATTTTTACTCCAAACACCGGCACATTGCCTTTGTTCGGTTGCCAGTACATCCATGTTACTGTTATTTGTTGCTCATTTGTGTTTAGGTTCCTCTTGAAGTTTTGTAGACATCATGTCTGTTTACTTCTGGTTATTGGTTTCGTTAAATTGATGGTCAATAACACTATTCCTTTGCTATAGAGGGAAAAGCCTCTGAAGAGAATGGCTTCATTTGCTTGTCTTTTTCTTGTAACAAGGCAATAACAACAATTGATTCTCCGAAATCTACAGTCTATCTACATATTGAGCTAGGATGGGAACAAATCACTTTTTGCAAGTCTGAGTCAAAAATCAAGTCTTTGAGGCCAAATCTAGTCTCATGTCTCAGGTTTCAAGTCTCTAAGGCAGGGGTGGGCTACACAGACTTTAAAAACATGACAGCCACGGACAGCCTATTGATAAAACACATTGCATTTCTTTAGAAAAAAAAAGAATCTGGCACAATGGTCAAAATTAAATTTTCACCTTTAATGGACATATTTCAAGGAAATAAAGTATCAAATTTCACTTTATCAATAAAAAAAATCTTTCAACATAATATGGCTTGACTCAAATCAAGCCCCAATACATTATCTCTTGGCTGTTTATGACCATTTTAAGGTGTGTCAAGTTTTTGAGGCCAAGTCCAAGTCATGTTTCAAGTCTCTGAGGACAAATCAAGTCTCATGTCTCTAGGGCTAAGTCCAAGTCCAGTCTCAAGTCTGTTAGGCAGAGTCCACATCAAGTCTAAAATCTTTAAGGCTATAGGTCCAAGTCAAGTTTCAAGTCTTTTAGATCAAGTCCAAGTCAAGTCTCAAGTCTCTGAGGCTAAGTCCAGGTCCAGTCTCAAGTCTATGACAGACTGATTAATCTTAACCAAAAACAACAATAACAGATTTTATGTTTTTAAGAAACATTTTTTCCCCAAAAACTCAGATATTGTATGACCTTGATAAGGGGAAACACACAAAAATATATCACAAAGGAACAACCACCTTATTTAAACAAAATATACTGTGTATCCAATCACAAGTCTCCTTATCTACAGATTTCATTCTTTCCTCATACTGGTTTCAAACAACAGTTGCGGGCACTCAAACACCTCTGAGTTTGTGTTCAAACAGAACTCAGGCCAAAAACACAACCGGCAGCCATCAGCCCTTCAGCCACTGATGACGGTTTCACTCGCCGTGCTGTGTTTGAACACAGCGCCCGACCGTGGCAGCTGCCAAAACTCCAAACTCCATTGTGGCTGAAATAATAGAGAGCAGTGACATCTTGGGTCTCTGCCTTTCGGGAGCAGATTGGTGCTGCGCGCCTTGGCTGAATAATCACTCCCAACTCATCGAAATGCAGACTGAAGTCAACTTCTGCAGAGAAACTGAAAGTGCACAGAGGCGGATTCATTAAACAGATGTATTAAACAAACAAAGGCTGTTATTGCCGGGATGGGGAGTAAGCGTGGCTTTAATGAACACTTCACAAAAGCACGTGTATAGATTTTTCATAATCCCTCCTTTAAAATAAAGCTCCCTCTCAGCTGTTGAGGTGGATACAAAACTAGCTCACTAAAGACCAGTATTAGGCCTCACACCTGTTCCATCATATACTCCTAAATCCTCCTCAAAACAGTCCAAAACAAACAACTTCGTTAAACCCACTTGGGGCAGGAAACACAGGACTTGATAAAAATGCATCTCACAAAAGTCATAGACATGAGCAAGTAGCTCCGAACACACACACATTGATGGGTTCAATGTTTACGCTGACGGTTGCCAATTATCTCAGTGTGTAACAAAGGAAGCTCACACCTACACAGCACAGTCCACTGGCCTTCGTATTAGCAGTGAAATGCACGCCGCAGACAGAGATGTGATAGGAAAAATAACATCAAAATGTCTCATGGAAATGCTAATGTGAGTAGTTAGTATAAAAACACAATAGAAAAGTCAAAAGGAGAGACAGAAAGGAGGAGAAAAAACAATTGATCTTGTGTGTTAAAAAAGGGGCTTTGTCACGACATATGGCTCCCTTATTCTTTGAGCATCTGCCGCTGCAAGTAGAAAGTCTTATTTTATTTTCCAGTTGTAAAGAAAAGTCCAAACAACACATGCAAATCATTACCCATGTTGCAAAAAAAGTTTCCTCTCCTTACTTCCAAAGTAGATACATCAATCAAGAGAAACTTTTGTGGCTCAAAAGCTTGAGTGTTTAAATCCCAGATCTTTCAGCAGTGCTTTGTAACATGTGAAAGATAGAAGTCAGTAGCTAAAATAAGAACATGATCCCATTTTCTTGACTTTTCCAGGCTCTGCCCTCTGATGTGCTATATAGACAGGTTTATTAATCAGCTGGTATTGTTTTGTATTAGGCATGGAGGGAAAAAGCAAAGAGGAAGCTGTTGAGTCTCATTCTAGCATCCTGTGGCGAGGAGTCATTTGTTTTTGCTTTGTCTGTCTGATTCAGTCTGACCTCAAGAATGATATGACCTGACCTGAGGTAAATGATGGGTGATAACTGACTTTTACAAATCAATGCAATGCTAATTCTTTTGCAGTAAGTTTTTCAATACTCATAATAACAATAATAATAATAATAATAATAATACATTTCATTTATAAAGCGCTTTTCTAGACACTTAAAGACGCTGTACTACGGAGACTAAAAACATCATATAAAACAACACAATAATGAAAACATGATAAAAAAGAAAAAACAGAATACATATAAAAGCAGTCATACATTAAAAGCAATTCTAAAAAGGTACATACTGATATCAGTCATCCTGTACAAGGGATAAATAATGTTTATGAGTATTACATTTTATAAATTAAAAAGCACAAAAAGGAAACGTAGTCTTAAAAAAAAAAAAAAAAAAAAAAAAGGCCAGGGGTCATCAGCTACATTTGTACAAGCACCGGTTATTTGCTTACAAGACATTATGTGGGCCTGTTTAAAAATAATTTAAAAATTTGAGTATTTCAGTCTATTTAATGAATTATTAGTTTCATAATTCAATTTTTTTTTCAAATTATATATATTTCTCAGACTTTATAAATACGATCAGTCCCTGTCAACCATCCTGCCACCAATCACATGAGGCAATGATATTTTGGCTTCTTCTCTCTGAGCGGTTGTTTACCATTTCTGGTTTTGACTCTAAAATACTTGTTTTTCTGGTTGTATACTGGCAAAATGACTGACAGGTGGATTTATGTAAAACTAATCAAACACACGGTTGTTCTGAAGAAATTGTTTCAGTCTCTGTTTTTTGGGGAGTTGTGTTCAGGGGTTTATACAAAAAAATACAGTTAGAACAACAACAAACTTCCCCCCTCACATTTTATTTGCTAATCCTCTGGGGGCCAGATGGGGAGCTGTGGGGGGCCTGATGTGTTATTCTGCATTGATTTTTACATCTTTTTAAACTGAACGTAATCAATTCCAAGTTATTCAAAAAGTTACTATGAACGATTTTTGGAGTGTAGCCATGCATAAATATTTTCTTTTGTCATTCCTACTTTATTTTGTTACAAATCTGTTTTGTGTCTGTAAGCTTGCAGGCAGCTGAGTGCTGTTTTTACGTCTGATTTGTCTCCACAGTTACATGACTGTGGTGCCACCTAGGCTGTCTGGAGAAGAGCACAAATAGACATTCTGTTGAAGTACTTATTTGTATCATTTTTTCGGGAAGTAATCAATACCAAAAATATCACTTTCACGATACTCAACATTGATACTCCCATCTTACTTTAAACATCTCTGGTCAAATGTGGTGAAAGTGTTTTAGGGGAAATTCTTCATATTTATTATAAGAGCACACCCTGACTCTAGGAAAAACTGATTACTGGAGCTGCAAGACAAGCTTTTTATTTGATCATACTTGAATCCCTAAAAAAAAAAATCATAAAAAAACTGCTGACAAATGAGCTAAACCTTAGGCCTTTGACCTTTGTACAACACCTAGGCCATTACAAAAAACAGTTAAAGGTCTTTTGTCCTGCAAAATCAATTTTCTCTGTCTTTAAAGTTGTTAGAATGAGCTTGGGGAGCAAAGGATCATAAAATCTTATACTAAACTCTCAGTTTACACAAAAATGAACAATGAATTATTAAAGAAAATATCCCTCAAATTGCTCTGTTTTTCATTTCCTGGGGTTTATGATGTAATAACTACACCCTCCACTTACATGTATGTTTTCTGCTTGTCACAGGCAGACACCATGGCTGTTTTAGAAAGTCCGCCCTGCATCCTGTCACCACTCCTCCACTTCCCATCAGACATCGTTTGGGCAGCCAATCAGCGCAGAGCTGACTCATGCACAAACATATTCTTTCCCTGCAGTTTCAGGTTGAGGTCGTTGAGATGGCCCAATACATCTGTCCTAAATGCAAAGTCAATGCCCCAAACTTCATTGCTCTCCCAACAGTCGCAAAAAAACATGCAAATCTCTCCTTTCAACTCCCAAACCTGGTGAAACACCTTCCTGAGGCTCAGCCAGCAAACATTTGAATGTAAAGCACGTCAGCGTGCTCAGCCTCACTTTCAGTAACTGAATAAACTGGCCATGGTTAAGCCCTCTTGCGATGATTAAGTCCACAAGTTTAACTACAGTCTTGGTAACATGCTCAAGTTGCAACACTGACTTGCACAGTCTGTCCTGGAGCCTCATGATCGTCCTTTGCTTGTGAAGAGATGTTTTCGTGATATATGAAGAGTGCTTCGTAGGATAATTTTGAACTTAACACAAAATCCACTGTCATTATAAAATGAACACATTAGACTTTGAAGGTCAAAGGTTGGAGACATGTCACTTCAGATATTTTAAGGAAAAAAATGCACTCACACCTTTAGGAAATACACTTGCTTGAAAAGCTCTTAGTTCCCCTTCGTTACTTAATATTTTACTTCCATTGTCATGCAATTGTATAAAGACATGTTATGTAACTACCAGGTAATAGTTCTCATTTTTAAACTGACACATGCAGATAAGAAACACAAGCCCTAGTCACGCTGCTCTTGTGCTAAAGCCCCAACATTGTCTGCATGTCACATGTTTCTTTTTTAGGTGTGAGATCTTCCAGATGATGCGAGATAAATCTTAGCAGGGCCCGGCAAGGTTATAATGTTATAATTTGTTATGCACAATATCAGAGGTGTCTTTTAAAGAAGTTTTTGTGAAAGACACTTGAAACTGTTGTCAACACACTAGGCTAAAAAGGTTGGACTAAAAAAATTAAAGCTCATCGTGCAGAGTCACTATCACACAGCAGAAACAATATTCTCATGCTTCTTGTTGTTCCACTTTAAACATATACTCACTCACATTATGGGAATCTTGCTTGTTTTCTTTCCGGCTTGTAAGTGTTTAGAATTGATTTGTCACCCAAAACAGAGAGCTGAGCATGTTCCTATCTGTACCTGTTTCCTGCCAATGTTCACCCACACCTCATTAAAAAACATTCACTGCTCCCTTACAGTCACACTTTATTACCTTGGTAAATTTTGTTTAACACCTGGTAAAAAATCTTATCATGCTGTTCTCTGTGTCTCTGTGTCTGTGCGGAAGCAAAGTACAGATTCTACCTGTCCATATCACAGAGGGTAAACTGGAGTCAGAAACTTTGTTCTAGCATCACCAGCAGTACCGGGATGTTTCTCACAGGCACTTAAGATAGTGGAGTGCAGCGGGAAACATGGTGTCCTCTTCTTTGTGACGTCTGCTGAGATCAGGCCAAGTACACCACTGCAAAGATCTTTAAAGACTGAAAACTTTGTGTGAGGTGTTTAGTTCTAATCTGCAGAAGCCGGAGTCGAGTGTTTAGAAAAGTGTTTTGAATCATGACAATTAACTCTTTAAGTTTGAATACATGATGTCCCTATTGTTATTTAGGAAAAGACAAAAGATAAGATTTGTTTTAAATAATATATAGTGGGATAGTGTGTGTGTGTGTGTGTGTGTGTGTGTGTGTGTGTGTGTAGGTGGGGGGGCTGTTGTAAGATCTAAAATTTTGAACCCCTAGGGGACACTTGAGACAAAAATATGCACGCAGAGAAATTGCTATAAAATCAACATATATCATTACTGTCTTTTTGCTACCTTCTGTATAAATCTCTTAAACTACTTCAACTTTGCTCAAAACTATTCATTCATTTTCTACACCACTTATCCCTCTTGCGGTGGTTGCGGGCAGGCTAAAGCCTATCACAGCTGTCATTGATACAGAGGCAGGGTACACCCTGAACCAGTTGCCAGCCAATTGCAGGGTGACATAGAAAGAGGGACAACCATTCACACTCACACTCATACCTAAGAGCAATTTGGAGTCACCAGTCAACCTACAGAGAATATTTTTGGTCCGTTGGATGAAGCCAGAGTGCCCAGAGAGAAGCCACACATGCACAAAAAGAGCATGCAAACTCCACACAGAAAGGGAATTGAACCGGCCACCTTCTTTCTGTGAGGCCCGTGCACTAGCTGCTGCTCCACTGTGCCACCCTGCTCAATACTACCAAATTGCCAATTGTTTTATTAAAAAACAAAAACAAAATGTGAGACTTTTTCATAAAATACATGATATGTGCATTATTAGAGATCATCATAGGGTAAAAAAAATTGAGGTTCCCTTCAAAAAACTTTTGACTTGAGATAACTAGAAAAAAACAACATTTAAATGTTTTGATTGGAAACATAATGAGTAAGATTTATGGATGTATGTTCTCTGCTCTAAAGGGGGTCCCACCCAGGGTGTCATTCTACATAGAACCGCCACTGCCTGTGTTGCTGTTTTAAACATTTTGCGGCTAATCTTGGCGATAATTTGATGCTCTGTCTTACTTTTAAAACATCAGCTGCTGCTGTGAAGGGATGGAGAGTCAAACTTTTTCAAACGTGTTGGTGATAAAGCTTCGTAAAAGACAAGAGAAGCAGGGCAGCTGATAAATTAAGTGGAACTGTGACTGCGTTTTTGAAGAGGGGGGATACTCAAAGATATCAGGTGGATGTTTTTAGGACCATGTCTGCTGTGTGTAATGTGATAACCATCAGTCTCTCTCCCCCTCACTCTCTCTCTCTCTCATTCAGTAAACTCCAAACTCAGGTGTGTGTTACTGATATAATGTGATAATGCTAAATCCGACTATAAATACTTGAATTAATAATATATGCATCTGCCTGTTTTTCTCTCTCCAGATTGCCAGATGCTTTTTGCTTGATGTCTTTGAATAATTTTTGATGTTTTTTGTTTTTGATTTAATGCCATTAACTAATCAAACACCCAAAGCTCTCCTTCTAGATTTTTTTTTTGGAAAATGACTCAAGAAGTTGCATAATACATTATGGTTTTGAACTTTTACCCAAGTAAAACTAAGACAGTCATTAGAGATTTAAAGCTCACCTATCCAGCATCCACAGTGATCAATGCTGCTTCTGCAAAGGGTGATGGCTAATTTCATGACTGGATAATACTGTCTACAAGTGAACAAAATGCTACCTCTTTACTGAAGGAAAGATAGTTGAGATGCATCTTAGACAGTTCTTTTTGTATATGAAGGCAAATGAGAAACAGATTATAACTACTGATATCAACAGGCCAATCCAAAACTAATATCTTGGCACCAAACATTAGTGACTCTTGTAATTTACATAATTAGGGAATTTCAGAGGATGCTAATGCTTTGCTTGTTAAAAATAAGCCAATATATGGACATACATTTTGTTTTGTTAGTGTAGGTTCCAATTGTGCTCTAGGTTCCACTAGCATTTGAAGGATCTGTTGTGCGCTGTTTGAAGGGTAATATTCACATTTATGATATAAGAATGGGAGAGCCAGCCCTGATGGTCATGATCCTTCATGACCACTGAAGTCTGCGACAGCTCAAACCATAGAAAACCAAGAGAGACTCATGATTGTATTTCAGCTGCAAACTCATCCCCTCCATCCCAGTCAGCAGTGTGTGTACCTCTATACTCTAACTCCCAATTTCTCTCCCAGTTCCCTCTGGTTCATGTTGCACTTCACGCTTTGACAGTTGCAACGACCACTTATCCTTCCCAATGTCAGGAATGTCATGAGTCAGCAGACCAATGACACCGCAGAGGAGATGGCGACTGCAAACGAGAGCATGCTCGCTGTTTTTTACAAGCATGACGGTCTTTGCAAGGGCACGCTGCGGGGCCACTAAACTGTAAAGGTAAGCATGTCAATATTTGTCACGTGTGCATGGCCATGTTAGGTCCTGCTGACACTGACTCTTTTGCATTTGTTGTTTCCTTCACAGGCCATTAAGGACAACAGTGTCAGATGGGTTTAAAAGTCTTCACAGTGTCACAATCCTTCTGTTGCATTTGTGCCACATTATTCATAAAAGATGAAACCTTAAAGATCTCAGCTCCCTACTTCTGTTTGTGTTCCACTAAACATAAAGCAGCACAGTTTATCGCATAAATGATTAATTTGCACTAATTTCAGGGTCACTTGTACCAAATAAACTGGCTAATTCATTCAAACGACTTCTAGGCACAAGATATCTCACTGCTCCAGGGCTCTGGCACATGACTTGGCATGGAACTAATTCTGACAGGATGCCCTTGTGTTTGAGTGTCTCAATGTGCATGTTAGTGTTTGTATTTGTGTGTGTGCTTGTATAGCAGGTGCATACAATGGGCCAGAGTGAAACAGAGAAAAGATAAAAACTTGGCTGCCATCTTTGTACCCCGGTATGTGGGACTCAGAGGTCTTTGAAGAGCTTTTACCTTGACGGATCAAAGAGAGATGTAGCTGTAGTTCCACATGCTGTCAAGGACACTTGTAAGTACCATAGAACCATGTTTTTCCCACTGACTGCTAAAAGTTCTTGTCAGCTCCTCTGACATTCCACAGCTGGCTCATAGAGCATGAACATAATGAAAAGTAGCATTTCTTGAATCCAAAGAAGGCAATGATTTGAAAGAGGAACTTGAAGGCGGGTTTTGATTGAGTAGAGTGTGTTGTTCAGGTCAATGGTTCTCTATTGGTTCAGCCTAACCATTCAGCTCCTCAGTAGAGTTGTGCAGGAAATACAGGCCACGGGGCAGACTTTCAAAACAGTCATGGCATCGGCCTGTGATGAGCAGAAAACACACAAGTACTGTAGGTGGAGTAAAAAACAGAGGGTTGGATCTACTAAGATCCAAAATAACAAGCGCTAAATTGCATGTGCAAACTAAAAAATTGCGCGTGCTATTAGTGGGCGTGTTGCGGGTGATCTACTATGATTGCGTGTGCAATTGATAACAGGCTCAAAAGTGGTGCGGACCACTCTCTTTAAATGAGGATCTTGTGTGTGCTACTGGCTGTCACAATGGAGAGTTTGGGAAGGCAGAGTGGCCGTAAACGCAAAATGAAGTTTGAAGCCATGGAGTTTGAGGCAAGTAAACACACTGGTGAACTCCAGTAGAGACATTTCAGTGTTGCCAAAAGAAACACCATTTGGGAGGCCATCTGTGAAAAGCACACAGCTCAAAACTGGCATTGCTGGAAAGACATATTTCTGAACAGAAATATGCGGTTCTGTAATTTTAACGGACAAGATCGTCCCTTTTCCCTCATGCCATATTTTTTATCAGTCATTTTTTATTTTCCTTTTCTGATTAAACATAATCTAAATGACAGCATTCACATAGTTACACAGATTCATCACCAATAACCTCTCAGACAGTGCGTGGAGAGTGTGACGCACTCAGCTCTGCGTGACAAACGGAGTGATTCTGTTTATGAAGGGGATCATTTTTACATAGGTTAAACAACCTCCTCCACGATGTATTGAGAGTGCAAAACCGAGAGGATTTATTTTACTGAAGCGTCTGCATGAGTACGATGGCACACTGGATCCTCCCTCTTTTTCCAGTCCTTCACAATGACAGACAGCCTCAAAATCTTTCCATCAATCATCAAAAAATTCAGTCAATGACGGAAAATATTTGGTTAATGCTGTTTATGACAGCCCAAACATGTTGATACACACACGGAAGATTCTCTCTTTCCGTCTTCACCCATTTGTGTGTAACGCTGTGCAGGTTTGCTCCTGCCTATCAGACGTACTAAATATAGACGCAAAAACACCTAGCACAAGCAGTTTTAGGTTTGATAAATCACATTGTGGGTGCTAAATGATTACATTTGCATCTCCTCCTCCCAGTATTTTGCATGTTCTGATAATCTGTATATATTCCTCCTATTCATGAAGGGAAACACACTAAATGGATTGCGTGTGCTATTTTGCTCATTTGACGGACGCAATCCTTGGTGCACTCGGTTGGTAGATCAGCTTTGCTCAAGCTATCAAGTTTGCACGTGTTTTTATACATGAAAACCTTTAGTAGATCTGGCCCAGAGTGTTTTAAGAGGCATTATCTTTAAAAGAGGGAAAGCACATTTCCCAGTGAACTGAGGGTTGAGTAAAAAAAGGCAGTTCTTCTACTGCATGATAGCATCCCTCAGAGACATTTGATGACTTTCTTGTTCGCAGATAAGTTTCCCGTCAGTTGAAATAATTTCATCCATTCAGCAAGAAAGCCCAAAATTGAAATGATTACATGTTGTTCGGGAATTTTTCTGCATGTTTTCACTTGTGGCGGATACAGAATGTTATGAATGGCTGGGCCTGACAATATCTGGATTTCTTTTTCTTTAACTCTTTTTTCACAAAATAAACCCCCACATTTTCTTCATGTTGTTGTTGTTGACATTCATTTACTATATATCTTATCAAAATGTATAAGACAGTTTATTCACCCCCTGAATAATCTATTGCAGTAAATTTAACTTTAACTCATAAAGGGTTCAGTTTCTAATACTTTATTTGTGAGGGAATGACATGAGAAATGCATTTATTTCAGTGATGCCACCAAAAATAACATGTATGTAAAAAGTTACGATTCTACACTCACACATCACAGAAACAATCCTGCACAGTCAGGTTGGCTCAGTATTCCACATTATGCACCATGTTGTGCCGGTGCAACATTGAACAGTGCAATACAAAAAGGCCATGATTCTTTGAAGCAGTCTGGTCAGATTTTAGGATAAAATTCTCTATTTTATATGTGGTCTAAACTACACAGCTCTAAAACATTCAATGCGATTAAAGGATGGAGAAAGAAAAAATGGAGATCTTTGGCAGTGGCTTTATACACAGTAGACCCAGCATTTAAAGGAAATCTTTAGCTAAATGCTTTTAGTACTGCATGCTTACAGGTCTTAAAGTCAGGGCTTTCTTACTTCACTGGGACCAGCAGTTGGATTTAACCTGCGTGTCTGAACTCAAACTAACAAGTTTTCATGGTAAAAGGAGGAGGATCAAAATGGCAAAAAGCAACTTTTTAAATAAGTTTAAAAATATATCAAATGGATTGAATATGAATTAAAGTTGGTCAAATGGCAGGTTTTTTTTAATTGTTTCATATGGAAAAGATGCAAATCAGCAATGTCGGATTTTGTCTGTCAAGTTACCAAGGAAGGTGGCACTAAAGGAAGGATCACTTCCAGTCCATGGGGGTCAGTTATAACACTAGTTGAATTGTTTGGGTTATGGTTGATTTTTATTTTTTTTTTTTTTTTATTTCTATTTTTATTTCACTATGATTTGCTGTTTGTTAAGGTGCTGTATTAAAGAGCCCATATCATGTTTTTACATTAATTTTACATGCCCCTTCCTTTGAATGAAACAGTACTTCTATACACAAGACAAAGAGTCCTCAGCATTATGACTTCTTCCACTCCCACTGTTTACAGCACCAGTAGCTGCCTAAAATGACTAATTTACTCGGCCCCTCCAAATAGACGTACATTCATTTAATCTTTTTATGGTTTTGTCAAAAGTTTAAGCCCATTATCTGGGCCTGGCAAGCCCACTGCAGAGCAGCTGAAAACATGGTGAGAAGTGCTGAACCAGAGGACATAAAGTAAAGTAGTAGAAACTCTGAGCATCTCAATCAGACTGGGAATATGGTGGGATCAAAGGTAATCAGTGTAAGACAACAAGAGGGTTTGTGATTGTTAACAACAACAAACTATAGCAGTCATCAAAATCAAATACACAAACCTGAGTTCAAGCAAAAACTGACACACTCAAGGCTGTACAGTTACTCTGGATTTTATCATTGCTGTGACTTTGGCACAAGGTCCTATGTCAGCCATCATGATGTAAGAATAACACCATGAGCTATAATGTTTAAGTCTTGAATATGATGCAGCAAAATGTGATACTCTGTGTTACAACAACATACAATACAAATTCATTATGTATTATTGTATTATTTTTAATTAAACCTCAAGAGACTTGACTGACTTGGGGCTGCCACCCAGAAAGACTTTATACAGATTTGACTCTGAAGGCCCATTATTTACCCATGACAACTCCACTGGAGGAGTGTTTTATTGATTTCTCCAGTTAGACATTTTTAAAGAGCTGGTGCCTGCCTGGTCTGACAAGAGGGAACCAAAAGAGAGACCAAGGCAGAATAGCCTCACACTTTACACAGCTGACTGAACGACAGAAAATGATAAGGCTATAAACATCCTTGAATTTGAGTGGGAGCAGAAGTCAGCTAAAATCATACACAGGCACCATATTTTCTGAAAGCTCTGGCATCACCTTAAGTGTGATAGATGTTTTCAAGCCTTTAGTTGCCCAGAGGTGTTGAGGGATTTTAATCGGAGGAGAGGAAGATTTAAACGACACAGGCCCCAGAGGTGCACTGCTAGATGTCGAGCTTGTGGGCATTTCTGTGAAGTTACATAACTGATGTGGCTCAGGTCTACGAAAAACAACCTCGGTGACCAATATTTATATATGATACACACATGTCTAAAAGTTAAACGTATAGTTAAGTATTTCAAAGTTGGGTTATATTAGGCAACAGACAGTGAATGGTTAAAAGGGCTCCCAGCAGTGCTGCACCTTTAAGGAGAACAAGCTCAGACTACCATAAGGTACACTGCTGTTGGCAGGTACAGGTATTTCATGTATTCGTGTGAGTTTCACGTAAAAACTAGCCTTGAAATTATGTTGGGTTGAATGTACGAAATTTCAGAGCACTTTATTTTTCCTCCAGGAAGTCTCTGAGTTTATTTTTCAATGCAGCAAATGGCTATGTGGTCTTCCACCTGTGTGCATTGATTCTGTCAACAACAACAACAACAGGGCAGGTGGAACTAATTCTTACCAAATGTGAGTGTTTTTGACTAAAGTGACAATAAAGTTCCTTTTATTATGGATGCACAGGGTTACCTTTATGAACCAAAGTATACAGAAGACTATAAACTCTTCAGAGCAAGACAAGCTTCTGTTGAATCAATGCACACAGGTGAAAGAACATAGCTATTTGCTGCATCAAAAAATAGTGCCAAACACAGAGGTTTTTCTGAAATCTTTTGCCTATTTGAATGATCATATTTACAGAAGCTTTGCTTAAAATGTGGCTCTTATAAAAGTAGTGATAATATAGTTTATCTTTCTTAACACCCCATGATTAGCATGCTCAATTCTTATGAAGTACATTTTGGATGTTGGCTGCTACCACTTAAGTTTCTGAAAGTTTTTGGGACATCTGTCTTAATCCATGTTTTTGCAATTTCCCAGGAGTGGTTTGTAGAGTTTCTTTAATATTTTAACAGATGTCTACTCTACCGCAGCTTTACAATTTATTAAGGTCCATAGGCTAAAGTCTGACATCATGGCACTTCATTTTTACTCCTTGCTTTTGAATGATAGATTTGAAAAAGAACTTAAGGAAATTATTTCAGAGCTGAACAAATTAGCCCCTTGGGTAAGGATTATCTAAGATCCGATCCAGTTTCAGAGTCATTGGTACAAAGTCAGAAAGCCTTGTATTCATTCTTTGCTCATGAGTGCTGTTTTGTGAACATGATACCTCAAGAATGCTTTTGAGATTGACTTCAGAATTTTCTCTAATGTCTACTCAGACTGGTGGATAAACTGATTAAAATTTTGTGGAGCAAGGTTAAAGGTCATTGGGATTCCTTATCATCCCCTGCTTGTATGTGCAAGATCCCAAGATGAATTTAAAACATTTTTACAATCCTCTCTCATTCTACAATTCACTGCTATTATTATATTTCTAAGTACACTGTCAAAGGGCATTGGGCTAAGCAATCATCACTTGCTTGTCAATGTGTGATCTCAAGATTACTTTAAGACTTTGCACAGATATCCTCACTGATTCTACAATGCACTGGTATTATTGATTAAAAGAACAAGGCCAAAAGTCATCAGGCCTCATGATCATCACTTGCTTGTAAGGGAATATCTTGAGAAAGGTTTGAAAGCTTTCTTTCTGTCAAACAAAGAACCCCATGTTTATTTGTGCTTGTGAATGAAAGGGCTCAAGAAAACAAAAAGGGAGTGACTTCAAACTTTGAACAATTATCTACTCTGCTTTTACACCCGTTACTTTATATTTGACCAGGAAGACCCAAAATTTGACCAAAGTAAAGACGTGCACTTTTGTTCACCACTGCTGACCAGTGGCGGCTTGTCAATAGGGGGCACTGGGGCGCCGCCCTCTCCAAAATTCGACAGAGAAAATCCACTTAAACACAACATAATTTGTCTTTAAATTATAAAAAATAACGGATAAAAACATTTATTTTTACCACACAGTAATAGTCTGTCAGCAGCACCTGTCACCATTCAATAAAAGGGGTTTCACAATGTTTTTACGTAGTAACTCTGTTGTGAATACATAGTTTATGTACAGAGGGGCGCCGGCCTAATGGGTGTCTATGCAAGTCCTTAAACTTTTGCTCAGCATGTGACCTGAGGCGTCTTTGGGATTGGCCGCTTCAACTTTGCCCCCGGGGCGCAGGCCGGAGCGCCCCGGACACTCCCACTTGGACTGGCAGCAAATCAGTATTGTTTTGGTGTTTCTTTTCCTCGTGTGACTGGACAAGGAGCGCTGTCAATCATATCGACACGTCACCGCAGCAGATTTGATTTACTCATGCGCAAGTATCTCACGTATCCTCACGCGTCCGACCGATGCACCGAGGAGGCGTCGTCCAGAGATCCGTCAGAGGATCACAGAAGAGGTGAGATTGCATTGGAGAAGAAAATCAGTAAGAGGCTATGCTGCACTGAAGATTAGATTAGGATGTGTCTTTCCTAGTCGACATAACATAATCCAAGGGGCAAAGTTTTGCATTTTATGTCACACATGGCACTAAACAATAGATCAGGAGCCACAAAATGAGTTTGCCAAGAGGATATAAATGCTTTGTTCAGTAGAACATTATCCTTTTGCAGACTTAAGTTCTAAAATATCTATATAGTTTTTAATTCTTGCATATTTTTACAAAAACAACATACTTTTAGGAGGAATTGGGGCTTTTAATGGGTGGGTAAGTTTGTTTTTACCCTACTAGAAGTTCATTTTAAATTTAATTGACAAAATTGATGCATTATTTTGATTATAATATTATATTAAGGGACCTATAAAAATATATTTTAAAAAATCATGGCAAAGCAGGAACAAGATAGGAGAAATTGTAATACACAAATGCATGCAGATTATTGCAGAGGTTTATTGCACTGCTCATTAAATATTTCTGTTACATTGTGTGAAAGCCTTTGAAATATTACAAAAAGAAGACTTGATAATGCTATCAAGTCATGTGTTGCAGTTTACTGGTGAAAACAGTGGGGTTTTATTAGTCCCAAAAGTGTAAACGTCACAAATTCTTTACCTCTTAGGTGTATGTCCATTACAGAATTATTTTTTAATCCACTGGAGCTTTTAGATTTGACACTTACCTTGTACCTTTCCAGCTTGTACCATTGTGCACAGTATAAAATCAATGAAAACAGACCAACAAAATGTATATCTTGTCTTTAAATGTTGTAGTTTTATTATCGCAACTAAACATGTGATAGAAAATAATAAATATCAATATAAATATATATAGTATTGTCATTATATATAATTGTATACCATATGTTTAGTTGCTTTGATAAAATGTTCTATTTGGATACAGAAGTTATATATTCTGTTGGTGGTTTTTGCTGACTGAATACTGCACATAACGGTACAAAGTTAAAGTATTCAAAAGTTTTAGCAGATGGTAACAGACTCCTGCAATGTAAAGTTTATTTTTTTGACTTTTTAAAATTTGAAGTAATTTTGCTGAAAACTATAAATGTCATCCAAACATTGACAGCCTCCATTTCAGCTGTGAGAATCAGTCAGCTGGTGTGAGCCGTCTGCCCTTTGTGCTGCATGCTTGTATCTGATTTTTTTTTCTTATTTGTTTTTTTTTTCTTATTTGTTTTGTTTTGTTCATACTTTTTACGGTTCATCTATACCAAAACTGTATCACATAGTTTTACCCATAGTTTTAAAGCATCAGTTTAGTGGTAAATAAGATTCTGTTTGTGTTTACAATCTTGAGCCACGAGACATCATGTATAGGATAAGACACTGTTCAGGTGACACAAGAAATGTTCATAAAATAGTGAAACTGACATAAATTATAGCTTTATTTATGGGAGCAGGTTAAACTTTGGCTGTTTTATTGATTTTTTTCAGTAAATACTGATGTTAACTTTTGGTAGTAAAATGTGTTTTTCTATGTATTTTTTAATGACAGATTCACACAGTACCACACCATGTTTCCTGAAGATTCCCTCAGCAGCACCTTGAAGGCCGACCCAGTGCTCAACTAAAGCAAGCTGAAGACAGAGCTCAGTCCTAATCTACAGCAAGGAGGAGTTCAGGGCCTGCTGTGGAGCTGTGGATCTTATCTAGTTGTTGATGGAAAATAATCTTGGAGAGGTATTTTCAGAGACTGTCACTCTGCTAAAGATCCTCATCACCACACCCATGACCACTGCAGAAGCTGAGGTGCTTCTCAGAACTTTCCTCAGAAACACCATGAACCAGGACAGGCTGAATGCACTGGCCATGCTGTCAATGGAAGAGAGACTGGTGACGGATATGATGGACTTCAGTCAGAGGGTCACTGAGAAATTTGCAGCCCCGAAGGAAAGGAGGGCAAAATTTCTGTTCAAATAGTGCATTGTTCAAAGTAGGTTGTATTGTGATTATGTTTTGTCTTTAGTTTCTTTTCACTGTAGTATGGAGTGCTTCTTTGGTTTGTTTCCTCCAAAGCCGCGCCCCCCTTAAAATTTTTGGCACCAGCCGCCACTGCTGCTGACCACGTTTGGAAGTCAAACTATTGATTGAAAGTTGATAAGTTAAAAATGTCTTGTTTTTAGCTCCCAGCACACACACATTGATACCACTCCACCATATAGACATAAAAATCCTGGCACTTAATTTAATCTTTGATGTATGATACACTAAAAGCAGCGTAGTAATAAGATGACACTCTCCTAACACCTAATAATGAGGCTGGGAACAGATGTCACAGCGAGTGCGGCTCCATGAGTGCTGAATTAAAGGAGATCGAGGAGGTGACTGGCAGTACCAAGGGCTGATTTTCAGCTGCACAGGTGTGCACACACACATTTACATTTTTAAAATGTGAGCTTAAAGCTGCTGAATTAAATGAGGCAACGTGTCAGGGTAAAGGACACAGAGGAACACTGAACATGCATACAGGCCTATTTATTGAATAGTGTTATGCGCAATCAACAGTGCAATTATTGCACCTAATGTATTCAGGAAAAACGAGACTGAGGTGATTGTACATACATTACAGTAAGTGTGTTAATTTAATTTGGTCTAGGTGCCATTTTACATTATTGGCTAAATTACTGTTTTGTGTTTGTTTTTTTTTTCTTTTTTACTCAGGACAGAATATGTAAAACGGTTTCCCCGAACACATAAATAAAGATAACATAAAACCAAAGCATCTCTGATGTTGAAAAAATAGAATTTACGTAAACGTCAAAAAGGACAGTATTTCACGTGCCAACATAAAACTGGCTCCAAAAAAGACGAAACTCCTGTTACAGCCTAAATCAGAAATTTTTAAATCAAAAATGAATATATGTACATTGGGGCTGAATGATTGTTTATCCACTGGATTTGCAAGCCGTGCATGCTTAATAGTCACAATGCAGGATGTGGTATATTGGTCGTGTGTCCTCCAGAACATCATGCCACCAATTCAGAATTGGTTAATGGAAACTTATAGGGCCTATTTCCTGTTCTCTGCGACTAATATGCAGTGAAAGTCTGCCTGAAATTAGTCCTTTTGTTGTTGTTGTTGCTCTTTGTTTACTGTCGCTCTCTACTTTTTCTTATTTAATGTACAACTTTAAACAAAAAATAAAACTGGTAATAATAAAATAAAAATTGCAAAGCCCCACATGAAAAACATTTTTACACCAACTCCTTATCTCCTCATAGCATGACTGCAGAGTTTCATCCACACATTTGTTTCTTGTCACTGAGCCAAACTGTGATCTGCCTCGGCCACATGCCAGAAGTGTCGCTCCTCTCGGCCCATCTTAGCCCATCTTAGCCCAAACTTTTTTGCTGAGCTGGCTACCAATGCATCAATCTGGGCAGAGCAGATTGACCCTAACAGAATGTCTGACACAGAGGCGTACTGAGCATTTAGTGAATTTCAAATAAGTCTCTGTGCACATTCCTCCAATTGTTCATCCCATAACCAAAGCAAGATAATGTCAAATTGTACAGTGAATCAACCTCAGACAGACAAAGTAACATTCTGTTAATATTGTAGTCTCTTTATCCTTGTGTAAACTTCAGATCCTGTAGAGCTGCTTAGGGTCATACTCAAACTTATGAATGATTCCTGTGTCAGTGCATACACCAGTGATCATCCACCGGTGTCCCCAGGGCCACATTAGGTCCCCCAAGTCTTCCCCACCACCCCTTAGCCTTATCAAATTCAGAAAATTTGAGCACAGAATTTGTTGTGGTTTCAAGTGCATCTTCTTTGTCTAATTTATCTATCACTAAACCTCTCCCCTGAATGCACTCGGACAAACAGAGGACACGCTACGCTAAATAACAATGGCAGCTGTCAATGTCCCAAACATATCAAAGGATGCTTTACAAGGTTTTGGGAGACGAAAGACCTTATTTCACATAGAAGCCATCAAAGGGGTCTTCACTATGCTGTATGTTCAGAGTTTAAGGCAGAAATGAGAGGTAAAAAGACAAAGCTGGAGGTAAGACATTACAGATCTCACAGTGCAAGAGGGAGAAGCCTCATCTTGTTGCCATCTCTTGTCAGACAGCATCAAAGATCAGAAATATTCATGCACAGCAGAGTAAGATATACAGTATGTGGATTTTTTTACTTCAGTGAACAAATTACTGTAGCCTCAGTCCTTATAGAGTAGCTTTGAGGGGGTGGGAAAAGTCCTCACCGGGCCCTCAATAAACAAATGCTTAAACATGGAAACATGCGAAAACCACAGACTTTATTTTTCTGTGAGCAGAAATTAACCAACGTTCGAACTTTAAAAGGCACATTTGCTTTAGTTAAATAGCATTAGCTTTAGCCAGCCTGTACCTGACTTTTTAACGCTGACATCAATGTTATTTAGTCAGATTTGGTTTTAACTGCAATCTTTTGCTCCTGTTCACAAATTAAATAATAAAAACGCTTAAATGAATTGAAAAGAAATGATGACCCGACATAGCAATAGGGAAACTGACTATAACATAAGCAGCAATTAGCATACTGAGTCTAAAGCTAAAAAGCAAAGTTTGTTTCACAATGATGATTATTCAACAGGTTACACTAAATATGTAATTTTGTATATAATGTAATTTTACAGCTCACTTTGCTTACACTATGTATCCTTGGATTTAGAAAACCTTCTTGATCTTTATGTTGAGCCGACTACAATTTAATCCAAAGGAAACACTTTTGCTGCGTTTATGTGAGATTTAGAGGATGGAATAAAGCCCACTCTGTAGCCCATATAAGTGTTCCAAGTGTCTCATGCACATTGTTTGACCATTTTAACTGTATAAATATCCATGAAACCATGGAAGGACCACGTTTATAATATTCTTCTATTGGAGTCTAAGAGCTGCGTGTTTGAGTGTACTGAGTGGCTGCTAAACATGTGATTGGTCTGTGGCAATGGAGAACAAAGTGTAGCGAAAGATCAGTTCTTACAGTAATGAAAGCAACCTTAAATTAAGTATATTAGGCATGACTTCATGTTTGAACCATTTTACAGCGATGAATCTTTATGACCGTAAGTGTCAGTGGATCTCACTTTCAAACTTATGTACATTTAGAAGAATAACATTAACACAAACACAGATGAATTTACTTGACTAAAATAGGTATACACAATATTGGATTTTTGGCAAATGGTAAAATGGACTTGTGTTTACATAGCGCTTTTCTTGTCTCCTTGATTACTCAAAGCTGCTTTACACCGCAGGCCACTTCTACCCATTCATACCCATTCACTCTCACATGTATTTACTGATGGTTCAGTCTCTATGTCAGTTGTCCATCAGTATTTCCTAACACATTCACGCCCTTTCATACCCTTTTACACGCTACTGACACAGCAGTGGGAGCAACTTGTGACACATCACCATATGACAGCCAGAGCTGGGATCGAACCTGCAACCTTACAAATGCTGACAGAGCGCACTACCAGACTGTGTAAACGATGCTTCTTTTTTTTTTTCTTTTTTTTGCCAATAATCAATATGCAAATAGTTTCAAATTCATTATCGGGAATACAGATATTAAAATTTAAAATTTTTTGTCAAGAGCAAAAAGCCTCCACCTTCACAAAAATTGACCTGTTACTTTCATTTTGATGATCTACTTGTGTGAAAAACCCATCTGACTCTTCAATAAAATATACTTTTGATTTATGATGCTGGAAAAGCATTCTAAAAAGCACTATTTGAACATTTTGCCAATATTACAGCCTATATATACACACAATATATATGGCCACAACATGAATCCAAAATAACAGCATTTAATATCAGCAACATTTTTCATATTTACCAACACAGACAATCTGTTGGTTACTAGTTTGAAACACTTCCTTCCATTATCTATACCACTTATTCCATCAATGTTGTAGATTCCTGGAGACTATTTCATTGATCCTTGTGTTTGTATGAGGGTGTGTCTGTGTATTTTTTTCTAGATATCTTTTTATTAAGCAAAATATTTCTTGAATTTAGTGACATTTTTGCAGTTGACTATGCAAATGACACTATCTGTCAGGCTTGTATAAAGAAATAAATTCCACCACAGTGGCATACTTTTGTTGAATAAAATATGCTCAAATATCTGCAGGATGTTGGCATCTAACCACTCCCCAGTTGGTAACATCGCCACAACACAGCAGACAATTTAGACGATGACCATGCTAACCATATGCTCAGTGTCATATCAGCCGGTTGTCCTGTCGGAAACAGATTTGTGTTGGATGATTCAGCGGCACACAATTCATGCCTACTGCCAGCATTCAGTGCCAGAGCAGGAAATATCTTTATGCTGCAGGGGAAAGTGAGGTGAAAAAGGTCCAGGTGGGGGAAGGATGAGAAGGACATCCAACTTTTTTCTGGGGGATGGGCTTTGTGCCACATCATACCTGTAGTTTATCCTTGCACGGTGTGGTACACACTTTTGCTACACCATCCATGAGTTTGTGAAAGCTCCACTCGTACTGTAAAACTTTGGTTTCACACGGTGATTGGTGCTTATTTTTGAGACCTAACAAATGGTGCTGTAAGAATATATTTCTTCATTTGCCTTTAGGTTTTAGGCTGTGAACCAGATCAAATATCTGATGGAAGCATTTCCAGCTGAATCACATAGTTAAGACCAATAAGAGGTCATGTAATATGGGATGGGTTTGTAGGAGTCTTTGACCAGATGAGTGTTGTTTAGACATTTTCTCACATGACCAAGATGGCTGCCACTGACCTTGACACAGAACATGAACATGGTTTACATTACATATAAATGGCAAGTAGTCATTTCAAATATTTATCAGGTACTATGGTAAATATCAGGGCATTATTTCGTTCTTATTTTTTAAAAGAAAACAGTTTTCCTAACTTCACATGTGGTTCTAATTATTAAATAGAAGTCAGCATGTGCTGCTTTGATAACACTGTAGAAATTAACAATTAAAATAACATTGACGAAAGACATTCAAACATGCTGACACTGAACTTGATCCAGTCTTAGCCATCTGGTGAGTGGGTTGGTATGTCCAGTGCAGAGCAGCACATATTTTTTTCTCAGTCGTGGTCATGTTCTGGCTGCAGCACCAGTCCACAGGGTTGTTCTATGTGATTGGTTTGGCTTCAGTTTCACAGACTCTTTCCATTTGGAAAGATTGGTAATGCACCCACAATGCACATTTCTGTTTATTATGCTTTCGAACTGGCAACAATGAAGACTGAGGCATTACCTTTTCAGGTCTTTCTATCAGTCCGAGGCATTCTCATAAACCGAACATCGTTTTTAGGAAATTTCCTCAGACTGTGGAGGAACTTCAATTATGACTAAAGAGTTAACTGGTTAGATTTTAGGGTAAAGGGCCAAATTCATTGTGTCTCATGATCCTTAAATGCTTCATGTATGATTCCTGAAAGGTTTGTTGAAGTAGGGTTGGGGTAGTTAACTTAATCACCACCAAAGATCCCAGACAGCTTTTCCCTTGAGGGGAGGTAGCTGGTTAGTGATGCTATTCAATATATAGCAGCCAATGGTGCCACCAAAAGCCTTGTAATTAGCTCATATGTTAAAATTACACAAAAAACAACATTGGCTGGACTAGATGCTACAGTAAGTTTCTTTACAGCATTTCATGTTTCCTCAACAACGCCCTTGTGTTTAAAACTTTTGTTGCAATGTAGGCGTTATGTATCCCTCTACAACCAGCTGTTCAGGTAACCAGAAGAAACAGAAAACACTAACTACAAAAAAAGTAAACTAAAAATGTGCAATTTTGACTCAAGTGATGATGACATGCCATTAGCTGTGGGCATGAGAGCACATCTTTATGAGCCGTAGTACAGAGAGGGAGAACTTTTGCAGATACAGTTATAAGTGGAAAGAGGGATGGAAAAAATCTGTTGTGGGAACCGAGGAGCAGGGCAGATCATAAGTTGCCACTTGATGCAGATGCGTGAACTGTGAGCCCATATCTACGAACCTGGATGTCTATTGCTGTCATGAGCAGGATTTAGTAACATTGCTTCACCTGGATCGTTCAACAGAGCTCTTTACTTTCAGTAGGCCTTCAAACTGGTGTTGTATGTTGTCCTGATATGGTAAAATTGGCAGTACAAACACAATGTTCTGTCGTTACAAAGCAGGAAGTCATGGAGAGTGGTTGTCGAGGTCGCCCAAGTTGCGTTCGGCGTGAACGCACCTTTAAACGTACAAGGCCAAGGTCATTACATCTCATGATCATACCTTGGGTATGATCATGAGACGTATCATGTACCTTGGACATGATATTAAAAGAACATCGGACTTTGGACAGAAGACCACTTTAATTTGATGATGAGCTAAAAAATGATATTTAAAGCATGACGCCAAGGTCATAAGGCACAGTGGCCATCCCTTGTATGAAAGCCTGATATCTCAGAAAAACTTAAAACCTAAACTTTGCACAAATGCCCTCTCTGCCTGAAGGATAAACTGATTGGATGTTTAAGGTACAAGGCCGAGATCATTTTGGCTTCATAGTTCAGGGTCATCAGTCATCATGATCATTCCTTGCTTGTAAATATGATATCTCAAGATTGCCTTTCAAGACTTTTTTTATATTTTACTCAAATGCCCACTCTGACCAAAGAGTGGACTTATTAGTTTTGGAGGTAAAAGGCCAAGGTCTTTGTTCCCATGATCGTTAGTTAGCATGATGTCTAATAAGGTCATTGAGGACTTTATCAAATTTTGTCCAGATGTACACGCTGTCCTAAGGATGGATTGGTTTAATATTGGACTACAGAGGTCAATATAATTGGGTCTCATGGTTATTCCCTCCTGGTAAACACAACATCTCATATCACTGACTCAAAGGTGAACTGATGAGCTTTAGAATGGAGAATCATCATCCTGAATGGCAGATTATTCATTGGCATTGCACAAAACAAAATTTCAGGCTTAAGGATGGCCTGGTTAAATTTTTGACTCAAAAGGCGAGGGTCACTGAGCCTTATGTTCATCCCCAAGAATCTGGTAAATCACACTACCAGAGAAACCAGATTCTTCTTCTTGATCCACTACTGTGATTTTCCCGGTTAATAACTGTGATGTAGTGCATATTAGTCAAATATTGTACAGAGCGGGCCATTTGGGGTAATCGTACCAACTGTCATAAACTGCAGAAAATTACCTGTTTGTGCACACGTGTGAAATACTGAGAGATTATTGCCTCAGTGTCATCTAAACAGGAAAGTCATTTATCAGTGTGTACAAATATAGCAGTTTTAATAATCAGGAGAACATGTTTTATCATTTGATTTGTTTCATTCTGATAATAGATGTGGTTATTGTGTGGATAATTATGTTTTTCCTGCTTCAACAAGCTCCATCATCTCTTTAGAAGTAGAAAACTGTAATTACAGACCACAATCAGAGTCCATATTCACAGCCTCATAAACTGTACAATGTAATTTCATCAAATGAATGATAATACAATAACGCCGCTGATTACAACTTAGTGCTCTGCTTCTGCACAATTTTCCCTATATTCTTTCAATCATGCTCTCACAATACACAGACTGGGCCAATTATTTAAAAGCCTTATTCCAAGCTGTCTGCTGTGCTGAAATCTGCCTCTGTGCAGCTGCATGTTATGAGGGTTCTGTTGCCAACACCTTGGGTGTGACCTGCTTGGTTCTGCTTTTAAGACTGCTGCAGTGTATAATTCATCTCCTTATGTGTCCCAAACATACCTCAGACAGAAGGTAAAGCAAACCAATTTACAGATTGCATAAGTCAAACTGCTATGGCTGCATATTTCATATGGCTTCAAAAATGTTGGCATTGTGTCCTTGCACATCTATAACTTATGCTAAAAGTTTTACCTGGACTATTATTGATCTCTATGAAGATGAATGTAGTTTACATATTGGTGGGAAGTACAAAAAGAAAGTAAAGCAAAAGAATTACAAAGTCATTGCACTCTGACTGTAAAAGATGTATGATAAAACCACATTCGCAGCCCCTTTCTAAATGCCTGTAGTGAAGGTCACAAGCTCAGGCTTCTCCATGTTATCAGATTGCACATAAGACACTATAAAAAAACATAATGTACAACCAATAAACTTTTCTTCAAAGTGGTTTCTGTCACTTAACCCTCTCAACTCCATGGAATCGCCGGTGCCCCAAAACAATGACACTCATTTTGTTCACTGAAATCTTTGGAAACATGCAACAGAACTTTAAGGGGAAAACTGCATTTGAAAGCTCACTCTTGTCACTCCATGGAGGGCTTCAGGTCATATGCCTCAAAAAACTTTGGAAACATTATTTTGGTTGATTATTTCCCCTATCTAATAATACGAGTTGGTGTAGTATTTTATGTTGTTGGAAAGCCTTGTTAGTCACCTTCACAAAGAGGTACAACCAGTAAGGATAATGCATTCAGCTAATGAGCAGCACAGCTAAACATGTGGGTAGCTCCCCCCAAAAATTGCCCAAATCCCTTCATTCCCTGGGAGAAAGCCTATGTTTCTTAGTGAAGCAAGGGTAATAAAATAGTCTTTTTTTAGTGTCGTCTTCCTGGGATACCTACTTCTCCAGCCTCATGGTCCAAAGTGTGGAAATGGTACCAGGGTTAACACCAAATAATGCTGCCACTCTGCATATCAGAACACCAGCTTCCAGTTGCAGGATATTTTGGCACATTTTCTGGATGCACAACCCAGACATTCAGCTGAATCTAAAGAGACAAGGATTGCATATTGCTCCTGTTAAGATAGGAACCATTTGAGCATTTTACACTGTAAAATAGTAGTTTTAAAGTAAATCTAAAGGCAGCAATATGCACCCACACATGCAATATGAGGATCCCCTCATTCTTCTAATGTGTTGTAGGTGTAAAGGAAAAAGAAAGCACTTGCAAAACTTAAAAAAATGAATATGTTTAAGTTTCTGTTCTGCAGTGAAGCCTTGTGGGCCCTGTTACATAAAGCCATTTTCTCAAACTGCTAGTGCACAAACATCCATCAGGTTTTGCAGGGAGGAAATAAACTCCAAGTATATCAGCACAGTGCATTTAATGAAGCAGAACATGTCTTACCCTCTCAGAATTGATGGGAATTGAAAACTTTGGATGCCCAACAGCAGACTCATAACATAGCGGCCTCTTCAGCAAGATAGAAATACCCTCATCTGCTCCAGTCTGGTATGAAAAGCACACCTCAACTTGACAGCTCAGAAAAACAACAATTTCAAACAGGTAAAATGTCATCATCACATGTTGAAATACATCATGATAGTAAAAAGAAGATGTTTGTCTGAAAACACAAATGATTACAGTTGTTTGTTTCTCCAACGTTACATAGATTATATATGACAGATGTTACCTAGGTATAAAACGCTCTTGAAAAGGTCAAATTACAATGTGTTTGTACATATATCTTCCAATTTTATATCACAAACTGCATCAAAGATTTCTATGGAAATGTCTTTTTTGGCATAAAGTATAATGAAGAGTGTGCTGAGGAATGAAAAAACACCTTATTCTCCTCAATAATCTGTTTATATTCTGAAAAACACAGCCTAAAATGCCACAGAATGGGGAAAAGAAGGGGCTTTAATGCAGAAGTTGTCAAACCGAACCGATCCGACGACCATGACCAATAAAAACAAGGTACACAACAAACCATGGGCTAAGTTTATTGTTGCATCTCTTGTAGTTGCATAATATTTTAATATAGTCTAATCAGAAACCGCATCAGCAGAAGAATCAGCATGCGTAACTTTTCATGTTTTATGCCTGTTTTAATGCACTTTTATTCATACTTTTTGGAAGGTGACCTTGAGTGTCAAGAAAGGCACCCTTAAATAAAACAGTATTATTATTATTAGTATTATTATTATTATTATTATTATTATTATTATTATTATGACTATTATATGTCTCAGCAAAGATATCAATTGAGAGACCCTTGCAAATATTAGAATAATATTTAGATACTCCGCCCTCAACAAATACACAACCCCTTTGACAAAATCAAGTTGAAAAATGAAGTGAGTCACTTCATCATGACAGATTCTCATTGTGAAATGTATCCAACCCGCACTTTGCTATGTCCCACAGACAGACCAGAAGTACATTTTGGTTCATGCTAACACATCATGGAAACTGCCACTGACAGGCTAACACAAATCTTTGAATCATGCTCATTTGAACTATTCTACAAAATTAAACAAATAATATAAATGCAATACTTTTACTGAACAATATTCAGTTATAGACTCCTGCCAAATCATTAATTTGTTTTAAAGTCAAAGCTACACTGTTAACACTAGTCTTTGAGCTTCATTTTAATATATTAAGAGAGTTTGGAGATGTATTGTCCATCTTTATATGCCATCATCTGATACACTTTACCTGTTCAACACAATTTATCAATGTCTACTGTCCATTTTATACAAACATACATTTTTATCTCATTGGAGAACTATGGGGTCACAAATCTGGTGTGGACTTCTGTCTCACATATAACATTAAGATTGGCAGACTATTTTTCATCATAGGTCCCTGCCATTGTAACCAAATCTTCCTTTGCTGTTGTCTAAAAATGAATTATTAAAACCTATACGTCTTCTTTTTGTACTCATCCTGCAGTCTCTGGTCACCTGTATTTTGTCTAATCAATACCACAGTCTATACGTACCTGCAGCAGTCTCACTGTGAGGCAAAACCAGATGCAGCATATGAAGCAGAGACACTGCCTACATTTAGTTTCCATGAGAGGCAGCGAATCATTCAACCAGAGCATAATGGGATTTTCAGGGGTATAATTTGATGGGACAGGAGGAAAAGTTTAATTGAATAAACTATGACCCCTGAGAAAATTGTGGTATGGCAACCAATTACACCTGAGGTATGACATGTACTTTAATCCATTGCCAAAATATATTGGTTCTATGGTCCCATTGTGTGTTGCAAAACCAGGGAGGCTACCTGATTTGCTTGCAATGGTGATTTTAATCATTTTTTAAATGGATTTCTGACTTTTAGCTTTAAGCAATGCTACATGTTTTGGCTTGTAAACTTTTACAAGCTTTGTTTAACCTTTTTCATCAGTTTTGGGTTTTCTGAAATATAAGATGACAAAGAAGACCATGTTATAGAGCAAACAACCCAGCAGTCATCCTTAAAGGGCTACTAACTTAAATTTAGGAGATTTAAGGTCATTATTTTAACCACCTTAAGGTGCATTCACATCAAACGCAACTTGGGCGTCCTAGGGTCCACTTTCCATGCAGTCAATTTCAGGCCGCAATGGGGCGGGGCCAGTTGGGGCGCTACCAGGTTGCTTTGGACACGCGACCAGGTCACATCGCTCGGTCCCAAAAGTTGAAATATTGCCCGGTGATGTCACGTGTGGCTGTGCCATGACAGGCAATCAGCATAGTGTGGGTGTGTGACAACAACTGTTACAGTTAACAAAAATTGTTTTTATTCCGGATCACATTAGAGTGACAATCTATGTCTGTGTGGGAACATTAGTATGTGAGTACATTAGTTCCACCTTATTCATCAGAAGTGGTGGTTCTCTGCGGTCCTGTCCTTCTTCGACCCGTTTATCAGCCCGAGGGAGAAGAGAAGGGCCATCAGCTGCAGTGTTTTACAATTGGTAGATGAGTAAAAGGGATACAGTTGGAATAATATCAGCTAATGGCGTGACGTTAATGAGCGATGCGACAGTGACAAAATGAGCTATTTTATGGACACACTGATGTGAACAACGGGATCTCGGTCGCCAAGTCGCATTCGGTGTGAACGCACTTTTACACTGCACAAGCTCTGTCATCCGAAGTTGATTATTCATGAGCAAATTGAAAGACATAACATTTCTACCAAAGACTACCATAAAACCCATCTGCCTTTTCTCTTGTCCCATCACTTCACTTTACAAAAATGCTATACTTGGTGGAGGCATGCAATTGCCAGGGTATAGGTTGTTTTAGAAGATATCATGTCACCATGGAGAGCTCCAAATGGGTTTAGAAATTGATTTCTGTGTAAGGAAGTGCCATCAATATGCTTAAGTTCAGTGCTGTTTGAGCCAACCAATCAATTTTGAAAAAAAAAAACCCTTTAAAAAAAAAAAACCCTTTAAAAAAAGATACCTTTCAATCCCTAAAGTACTGACAAATCTAGCAGAAAACTCTTTATAGTTCAAAGAAACGGCATAAACAGAAATGTCTGTCTAAAGTGTTATTTTCCTGGAATTAAAGATGAATAAGTCAAGATGTCCATAAAACCTCCATAATAAACACATTATCACAGGAAAATGAAGTAAAAGAAAATGTATGCATGCTTGTCCACGTTGGGCCTCCATAACTGTCATGAATAGTCAGCCATTTTGTGTCTAAAATTTTTGCATCACAGTAATTGTAGAGAAATATCTCTGTTTTGTTGCACCTCTCAGTTGAAAGTATTTAATAAACTAATGCAGACTCACAGCTTAGCATGTATTACTTTGCTAAATATATGTACATCAATAAAAAAAATATGTAAGTGTATAACGCTGGAGTTCATTACTTTCAGCAGCCGATCAAATCTCATCATGGAAGGAGCCAAAACATGTAATGCCCCGCGAAGGCTTCTCACAGCTTGATTTAATTACCAACAGGTAAGCGCATTAGAGCAGCCTGTAGGTGTAAAATGCAAATGACAGGTGTGAAAGTGTGTCCTTGAGGCCTCCTGCGGTGTGTGAGGCAACACAGAGTTTACTGTTTTACACACAGGAGTATGGAAGGTGTGCCAGCTTTCATCAGGATCAGTGAAAAATGCTCAAGTGCAAGAGTTGGTGGTGTTTGTTGATGCTTCCTCACTTATGTATGAATGTAAGCACACAAACTGTCTGAAAAGATGGACTCTACTTCTCTGGGTGAGGGAAGTTACAGCAAATGGAGAAATAATTTAAAGGTCACATGTACTGGTGCGTTTGACTGTTTATATCATGTCTTGGGTGTCTGTTCAGCAAGGATTTGATTTAAGTTGAATAAAAAATTGATAAATTTAGTCTATGTAGAGGATTAGATGCAGCTCTTTTTCACTCTTCTTTGGACACACTCAGATCTGAAGTGGCAAGGAGGCTACAGGAGGCTGTGTTAATAAGCTCTGTTTGGCTGCCAAAAAAATGTCAGATGGTAGAGAGGAGAAGGGGTTACACGCTGCGGAGCGGACTTTCAAAACAGTCATGGCGTCTGCTTGTGTTGAGCATAAAACACACATGTAGGTGGAGGAAGTGGCTATGACATCATAAACCACAGGAGGTAATGAAAAGGGAGCATTTACTTTAAAGATGGATATTGCATTTCTGTGTGAACTGAGAGTTTATTAAAAGATAGGGGTGTAAAAAACATTGAGGTATATAAATTTCCTAAAGAATGATCCAATCAGATCGACCAATTGAAAGTCAAAACACAGTGTGTCAATTTAAATTGCCATCTATTTATTGCTGCTTTACTTTGAAATTCTCACAGCAGATCCGGATGCCAGTTTCCACCTAGCAGCACACTGTTTCCATTATGTTGAAACAGTCTAGCGGTAGCCTGAAGGTAGCAGCTAGTACCTTAGCTTTAGGGAAGATGAAGAGGACAGCTGTGCAACAACAGCTCAGACTCAAAAAAAACAAGAAGGACTGCTCAGCCTTTTATGTTGGTGATTTACTCCCCTAGCAAAAGTTGTCATGTTCTTCTGCTTCCCAGGCCCCTTCAACAACATTTAAAGCAAAGATAATTGATTTTGCAGGACATGGGACATCTTAGTTATCATGGAGTAAATGTAATTACAAAGAAGCTGGACACTTTTGGACTGGTGTGAGGGTGGATTGTGATGGTGTTTTTCAAGCATGGCCTGTTGATGAGGTCAGTTTGATTGAAATATTTGACGGTCAGAATGAATTACTCAAATACCATGCTCACATTCCATGTGTAAGGTTATAGTGTGTTAACACATGGTCATTATATCTATTATATGTTGTCCATGTGAATACCATGATGAGTGAGATCATTGTATCATCTTTACATGTGGGCCTCAGGGTCTTAATGCTAATGCCTCTGGTTGAAGCCCAGCTGTCTAAACATGAAGTCACGTGCCTTTCACAGCCGATTTTCCTTGACTGATAACTTCTCCCCACCCCTTTCCTTTGAGTGATATCTTTATTTAAGCCACAATCCTCCATGTAGACACTTTCACTATCTTCTCTTGCCCTTTCATGTCTTTGGTATCAGCTGTTTCAGCATTTTCTGCCTGTGCTGATAGTTAAAATGTATACAGCTCTGGACCACTGTGGTCAGTCCACTAAAAATGCAGTACTGCTGCAGTAAACAAGGCAATGGACATGTACAGACTGAAATAAGTTATGCAATCCAGATGATCCATAATAGTCAATCGAAGGCAGGAAGTGAAAAAAACCTGCTGAACGTCAGTGATAAAGAAGAAAAGTGATTATTAAATATCTACCATAAGAGTGGTCAGTTTAGTCTGGAGGGTTGCTGCCCCTTCAACAGACAAGTCAAGGATTTGAGGCTGTCAGATGTTGATGTTTACCTGGGAAAGACGCACAACCCAAAATTGTAAGCTTGTGGATGTGTTAGCTAATACTGATGGACTGGCACAGTAAGTTCAACTATCAGTGGGTGAATGTGAGAGTGAATGGGTGTGAGCAAGTGTGATCTACAGTGTAGCTGCACTTTGAGTAGTAACAACAACTAGAAAAGTACCAAACAAGCACATATTAATTTACCATTATTTACAATTATGTAGTTTTTATGATCAGAAAATCTATTTATACATATGAGCCTTAAACACTGATTGATAAATGATAAATGATTACTTGGGGATCTCAAAATCGATTATGACTTGAGTGACATTTTGATTGATTGAAGAAAGTGTTTTTATAACTTTTGTATTAATAAAAGATTTATTTATTTATTATTTATTTATTTAAAAGAAAAATAAAGACACATAACTCTTTTACATTGTGATTCTGAACATGAACAAAACATGGAGTGTGCTGACATATTTTTTTTTAAGTATTTTTGACAAACAACACTATCCAAAGATGTAGCCTGGATGGAGCAGAGATCATGAGGGCCACTATGATGGAGCAGAACTATCACCTAAACCATTTCAATTTCTCAAAATAAGACAGGGATTTTTTTTAAGTTTGCCTTAATGGAATACAGCCCAGACTATTCGTGGTAATGTTTCATACTTTCAAACATTTTTCCTGTCTTTACTTCCCCTTTGATGACATTTTAAACCCCTTCATAGCTCTTTTCAGAGTTGTTGCTTGTTTGGGACTTAAAAGCTCACATTGTCACCCATGGGTCACAGGTCTGTTGACTTGAAGGATTTGGCTGGTGTGATTTATTGATCAAGTATTTTTTATTTGCAACAAATCCCACTGCAGACAATGCGGTAGTCCCTCTTTTAGTGCTTTCTGACTTCTTAATCCTGTCTGTGTCAGGCTGCTCTGAGCCCATTCATTCCCTTTGAAGATGTAAGTCCTTAAAATGAGTCACCAGTGTGCTACAGGGTCTTAAAGAGCGGTACACCCTGACTAAAAAAAAAACAGGTTTAACCTCAGAGCCATGACTGTGCTGAATCAAAAAAAACACTCTGCTCTGTTACTGGTCACACCTCAGGACTGCAAAATGACCAACTAACCCATGAAAACACACAGAAATTGGCAAAATAGGTAATGAACTGAAATATTTTGTCAAGAAATACAATTTAAAGAGGTAATGCAATGCACAAAATTATATTGTGATACGTTTGAGGTCAAAGGTTACATGAACACTGTAAATTTTGTGGTAGTTTTTGCAGTGAGGAAAGAGTAGTGCAGAGCTGACACATTTGTGTAGACCAGCCCGAAACTCAGAATCCCTCTGGTACCCTCAGCAATAAGCCTGCACAGCAAAATCTGTACAGCCAAATAAACACTACCAGAGTTAATATTAACACATCTAAAGGATCTGTTTGGCTCCACACCGCAGAGAGCTGGTTTCTAGAGTTGGTACATTAAGACTAATGAAGCACAATTGTTGACTCTTTTGAAGTTACAGTTTAAAGCTTTGTATAATTTTACAGTGATACCTATGATCAACACTGCGATCTACTGTTAGAAATGTCCTATCTCAGAGGATCTTTATTAACCAAAAAAAGGTAACCTCCTAATTAACCCTGGAAGGTGTAAATATTGTTGTGATTAGATATTTGATATTTACTGGAAAATTTAGCTGAAATAAAAATACTGTGTATGCTTACAAAACATTAATTTTGAAGCATTTGCACAATAATAACTTAAAACACTTTCTAAAACATATAACAATATTGAACAATGTGTGCTTCATTGGACTGTTGCCTATATTTTTCTATTGAATGTAAATTTTCAGAGGTTTGACTCCATACAGAGTATAAGTAACTCTGCAGTCACAGAAATTTTACCAACACCAAGGGTTGAACTCTTCTCAGTTTATTGTCTGTGGGATTTTTCTGTGGGTTTTTGAATTATTGTCGATAATAAGCTTTGGGGTGCAAAAGAATTTGTGAAACTGAGACATTTTGTTCATCATGATAATGTTTATAAAATAACACAACCACCATGATGACACTTCATCTGTGAGCGTTTTCAGGTCATTATAGAACGACAAAATGGAAGTTCAACCAAGAGGCAACTACCATTCTTACTGTTTATCTTAAGCTGTTAGCTGTTGTTTAACCCTGTAAATATCACAGGATCACCCGTACCCCAAAGCAGTAACACTTATTTGTTAACTTATATCTCAGGTACGCACAGCTGGTCTTTGTTGTATCCAAAAACAGCACCACATTTTTCTATCTGTGCTAAAGGAGGGGCTTGGACAGTACATGGGGCCGCTACATGAGTTATGTTTTAAGAAATAACAGTTACAATAGAAGCGGTTTCTTTTCCAAGAAAACAGCAATGATAAACGGCAGAATGAATACACTCATCTGCCATTGTATTAGGTTGTGGTCATAGAGGGCTGTGGTGGATGCTCAGTTGGCTCTAAGGTGCTAAAGGTGTGCCCAAAAAATATCTCCCACACCATTACACCACCACCAGCCTGAACTGTTGATACAAGGCAGGATGGAGCCATGCTTCATGGTAACTGAGCAACATTTTTACAATCTCTCATTGTCCAATTTTGGTAAGACTGTGGGAACTGTAGCCTCAATGTCCTGTTCTTCGGTGACAAGTGTGGTTTTCTGTGCCCCCTCTGCTTTAAGATTTTAAGAGTTGTGCATTCAGAAATAATCTGCTGAATACTTTGGTTTTAATGAGTAGAGTTATTGCTGCCTTGCTCTCATCTAGAATCATGCACTCAGACCTCCTGTGGCTTCTGGCATCAAAAAGCTTTTTTTTTTTGGCCCAGAGGACTGCTGCTGACTGGATGTTCTCCCCTTTTGGGACCATTCTCTGCAAACCCTCGAGATCGCTGTGCATAAAAACTCTAATTTATCAGTCATTTTTACAATAACCAAAGCAGCCCGTCAGGCACCAACAACCGTGCCATGTTCAAAGTCACTTAGATCCCCTTTCCACCCCCTTCTGATGCTCAATTTGAACATCAGCAAGCCATCTTGACTTTTCAAAATGCATTGAGATTCTGCAATGTGATTTGTTGATCAGCTTTTTGACCACTTGAATGGGTGCACCTAATAGACCAGTGAGAGTATGTCAGTTACAAGGCTACAAGCTCCGATATTTTCATGCCAGTCAAATCCAGCTGCACATAAGACATAACAGCTAAAGCTATCATGACATGTTCACCCCAAAAAGAAGAGAAAGTCCCTGCTTTCACATTGATGCTGCAGAATGTAGAATTAGAGTGCACCTTAAGAAAAAAGCCTAATGAATGGATAGCAAAGACCTGTTACGGATTTGAGAGCTAAAAAACTGCCCTCACCTGGTATGACCGGCTAGGAGGGGCTATGTATCTGCCCCCAGCACCGGTGTAGGGCCATCCTTGGTTGAATCACTCTAGTGGAAACAGACATACTTTAAGCAATAAAAGGATTCAGCTCCCATGCATATGTACTTGGACAAGGCCATAGTCCACTGAAAAACAGCCTAACTGAGCGATAAACACAGCTCGACTGTGTGCACAAGCATACCAATAGAGAGCTTACAGGACAGGAGTTTCTCCAAATCATCCAGTGGTAAAGAAGTACACAAGAAAGTGATGTAGGCAGCATATAACCCTCTGCAGACTGCTTGACTGACTGACTAAGAGAGAATCTGGGAGAAGCAAAATAAAGATTTGTTTTTGAAGGGGCAAAGAAGATTAAGCAAAAAGAGCTGAAGTCCATGTGCTAACACAAGTACATATTCCAGGCAATGGGAGCATATTTACAGTTGATGGATGTTTTTTAAAAATGAGTGAGAGTTTTTCACTGCCCCATACTTAAAAGGCCACTGTAGGCTAATGAGGGTCACACATAAAACAAATGACAGAGGTCAGAGGCAGTGTGCACAGCGGCACAGCGTGGGGAACTTTCTGGGTCAGACAGCTGAGGAGGATTAATTCATAATGCGCTGTAACTGGATAACAGCGTGGGCTTCTGGGTAAAGACCTAAAGCAGAGTAAAGGAAGCAGCGTGTTGAAAATCTTACAGCTTATGTGTCCTGGTGCTACTGTTAAAAATACGTCGACGATGATTGAGATCGCACGCTGACGCCAGAAAAAGCAGGTAACCTCCAGGTAAACTTCATCTGACAACTGTAAGCAAATCTCCCCTTTGTCATTGTAAAGTACGCCAGATTTCCATGTACGTGTGGTGTCCTTTTAGTATTCTGCTTATGCCAAGGTCGAGCAGCTGAGGTCTCATTTTCATACAGTCACACCCCCGGCTATGTCAATCAAGCCCATGTGAGCAGGAGCACTAGGGTGGAGAGTGGGGAAGGGGGCACGAGACAAGCTTCCCATGCTTAATGGCCAGATTAATAATAAATCCCCTGTCTAATTATGAAATGGTCAAAACTAATGAGATTTCTGCCACCCGTTTTCTAATGAGCATATTACCGATTCCGCTCACTCTGTGTCTCTGCCACGCAAATGATAACATCTGCATATGTCATGCTCTTCCAAGCTCGCACAACACATGAATATGAAAGTTTCGCTTTGGCACACACTGTCCCCTCTGCTAACAGGTGCTCAGGGAGGAAACATAATTAGACTGTACATGTTTGAGGGACTACTCTTTTTCTTTTACACTGTATCTGATGTTCTGCAGCTAAGTCCCAATTCAGGGCAAATACAATTTGACTATTTAGATATAAGTTAATATTTTTGTATTATAAGAGCTGTCCCAAACCAGATAAGACTGAGAAAAAGATGGTTTCCAGAATCATTGTGGCACAAAATGGAAATAGAACAAGAAGTACAAGATCAAGAAGTTTTTCTAGTCAATGTTATGAAGTTTTAATCCATTGCTTTCATATTATCTGACTATCCTCAAAGACTCCCACCCCCTCCAACACACACTCACTGCGCTAAGGAGCTCCATGAGTGACAGGATGCTCCACCCGAAGTGTGTGATGGAGAGGTATCACAGGTCCTTCCCTCCTGCAGCTGTTAGACTCTACAGCAACAAGCTCTCCAGTGTGCAATAAACCATATTTATATTTATATGATCTCAAATTTGCCATCTGTAAAGTATCAAACATGTAAATAACCACTGTAAATACCACTTATATAGTTTTTTATTTTATTTTTCATTTTTAAGTTCCTTTCTAATTTTTCTTCTTCGTATTCTGCAGCTGCTGTAAATTTGGAATTTCCCCCTGTGAGACTAATAAAGCAGTCTTATCTTACCTTATTCTTGCCATTTCTGTGCATGTAAAATGTCAAAAAAGTTTTTACAGATTTTCTTCATCCTTTCTGCTGATTTTAATATTGACTTAGGAATGAACATCACATTTTGGAGGTCAAAGGTCAAGGTTTTGGGGCCCCATGATCACCCTACTTCTAAACATGATATCTTAAGAACTCAAGGAGGGTTTTCTTCAGTCATTACCCAAATGTTCAGTCTGACTCAAGGATTAACTAATTTGTAGTTGCCTGTATACCTTCATGATATATCAAATTGCCCTTAAGTATATTACAGCTGGTAAAATTAATTAATTGATCAGATTTTAGGGGGTCTTTGTTGGCCATGCTACCAATAGATGACCCTCTGAGCACTAGGGAGAAGATGCTAATGGCTCATCTCCACTTTCAGACTAAAAACAAGAGTAAACTGCACAAAGCTGATAAGCAATATAGAGGCTTGGTCGGTGCTTGAAGATGATAGGCATAATGTATTTGTACATCAAACCTTGAAATGGAGAAGATGGTAAAGTAAACGAGGGGATTCATGCTGCTCCTAAGGCTGCCCACAGACATGGCTAGGCCCCTGAAAGACCCAATAAATGGGCCCTGTATTAGCTCAGAACAACTACACACTTCGTCACTGCCAACCCAAAAGCCAAGCTCTCTAATGACTTTTCATTACTCGAGGGGGGCTTCATCAGGGTGTCAGAGCAAGTAACCTGTCACCATTTACCAACTATTTCCTCATTTATTGGCATTTGTATACTCCTGTCTGTATTTTTATGAAAAGTAAAATGTTTTAACGGACTGCTTCCCCTGTAGCAAGAGTAAATTGTCCAGTTCTGATTCCCTAGGCACTCCAGCAACATTAAAACTACAAAGGTAAGGCCTTGTACCATTTCAAAAGATTAGACTTACATTTTCAAACAACATGTTTACATTTGTTGCTTTACTTAGTGACACTAAGTGTTTAGGTCTTAAAAAAGGGGCAAATATTGCTTACTTTCAAGATGGACTATTTCTTTGAGTACTCTTTGGGGACCCTTCCAAGACTCTGGACCCAAACAACTTTATCCTTTATCATCCCTTATGGGTAGCCTTGGTCCTAAATGCTATGATCACTTTGTCTTTTTTCATTAGTCAAGCACAATGATTTATATTCTTTTTCTCTTTCACTTTCTGTGGGACAACTAAAAGCAGATTACAGGCCACAGTTGACTTCCTGGCCATGGTTTGGACACCCCTGGACAAGGCCTTAAATTATCTAACCTGTCTTGTGGAGAAAAAAGGCTAAGGACTGTTGATTAAAGAAAGACAAAACCATGCAACATTAGACGTTTGATTATCACAGGAGACTTTAGGATATTGTTGATACCAATCTATGGATGCAGCCATAAAAAACGCACCCCCTCAACTCTCTCAACTTTAGATCAACCTACTCATAGAAAGAGAGGCCAAGCTGAGGCCAGACTTGAGGCCATCTGACCCTTTTTCCCAGACTTAGATCCATGTCAATTATGTCCGTAATTTTCCAAAAGGGCATATCCTCAATAAAATAAAAGTTATGAGAATATTCAATCCCAGTAAGAGCCTTTGGATATAGTAAGTATTTAGACCACAGGTGTTTGTTCAAACAGGCTGAAAATAAGTATATTTAGGCTGTGAAGAAAACATCCACTCCCTGAACAGAAACATATAACCTTCAGGTTTCCTGCAGCTTTTCGCTTTGCTTGCCTATGCATATAACCTTATCCTTTTTCAAAGACAATCGAAATAAAGCACAAATAATTAGGAGGCCTCGGAGTTCAGGGATTCAAAGTTAAGATTGTTTTCATGTTCATCCTTTGCTTATGCAAAAACATCGTAATAATTTGAGGTCTTTCCCTCAAACTTCGCACACATGTTCATTCCAACTCATGGATGAACATAAAATAAAAGGTCCCTGTTACCTAAATTTTATTTTAAAACATGCACCCATACTATTAAAAATACAAGATTACAGCCAATCACACTTCCATGACATTCTAATAGGGCCACAGTGCAACATCCACTGAAAATCTACTCATATAGTTTCATGCAGATCCATTTATTCAATTAATGGTTTAATCATGAGGAGTCATATGAGAGAAGCTGTGCCCCTGAGTATATGCATATGTGTGTGTACTAAATCAAATACAAAGCTTTGATTCAAGAGGTCCTGATCTGCACCTCAAACCAGACCTTTGGGAAGATCCAGTGATAAGTCAGAGGTTGAAGAGATAAACCAATACTAATGTTTGCATTCAAGGTTAAATAAGCGCACAAGAACAAAAGAGATATTATTCGGTCTTTTAATTTCTCAGAGGATGTATGCTGTAGCCAGAGAAACTTAAAACCTGTCTACTGATGTGAGAGTCACAATTAGTCTGAAGCATACAATCAAGTCTGTAATTTAAAATCTATGAAAATCATGTATGTCTGTAAGAAATGGATTAGTGATGCTGTGACTGTACGAAGAATAAAAGCCTGTTTTTATTTTCATTAAATGAGACAGAAACAGTTGATAAAGTAATTTTTTGATATGTTATGTTTTCAAGAACCATTGAGGTCAGGGTAGTCCAAGATTTTAGAGGCAGACATTTGCAACAAGACTGTTTTAGTCATGGCATCCCATATTCAATGGAGACATTCATTATTATGCTCAAAGTACACTCTTGTAATTAAGATTATCAATCTTAATGAGACCCCCCTGGTTAAATAAGGTTAAATATGAATTAAAATAAAACAAAATATATGATGAATTAAAAAGATATTTCAGGGCATTTTGATTTAAATTTTCTAATTGAAATAAAACAAAACAACAAAAAAATTAAACAGATAACTAACTAACAAAGTCAATAAAAAGATAAACTAGAAGTGTAAACCTAAGCCAAAGCTTTTCCAATATTGTTGGGTGAGTTATTGTCAAAAATATAAAAAAAAATCCTGGATCAACATCCATATCTGAATAACTACCAAAGTCAAACCACTTGTCCCTTGTACTATGACCCACATTCCCTGAAAACTTCATCCAAATCAATTAAAAATTTAATGAGTTATCAAAGAAAATGTGGGAAACAACCCTATCTCACAATGTTAAAAACTGCTTTAAAAATGTCTAGATCCATATCCAGATGTTGATCGTTACCAAAATGTAATTGGTTGTTCTGTGGCCCATTTTCAACACATGCTGAAAGTGTCATCAAATTCTGTCACTAGCTTTTTGAGTTATGCTGTTCACAAACTAACAAACTAACAAAAGCAAAAACACAACCTCCTTGGCAGAGGTAGTAAATAGGATTTTGAAAATAACAACTACACAGACTGTGATAAAGATATGTACTAACAATGTAGAAAGGCAGAAGCCATAAAACAAGTACAAAAAAAAGGCAAAGCCAAGAAGGGGGAAGGCAATAATGAAGCTGAACAGATGATTTAAAAGAATAAAGAATTAATAAACCACATACAGGCTTGGGTAATATTAAAAAAATAAGGAAATTACATATTAGCAATAAAACAAAATAAAACATAAAAAGGAGTATGCCACAAGGACACTAAAGTTATAAATTAAATAGGAACAATTGGAAATTGGAAAATAGCAAAAAGATGTGTTGAATCCAAGTAAAAAGTTCTTCCAAGTTTGAAGAAAATCCCTCAAAATCCTTTTGATGTGTTAGCATAGAAATAAAGACTGAGGTATGGGCAGAAACTTTGCCTCCATCCTCAGCTGTTGCAGGCATAGACATAATAATGGGCCACTTAAGATTATTGCAAAATATAGCATTTAAAGAAAATCAAGAAATATGGTTGAATGAAAAAAGTTAAAGAAGTGTGTGTTTGTACGGTGTCATTTGTAGTATCTGGTGATTTAAAACATCATTCATACAAAAGGATCTACTGTACTGTACAAAGAAACTGTACTTAGTAAGTCCTTTCTGCAGCCTTACACTGCACACTGTCTCTCAGGCTTCATCAGCACATCATTTGCATTTCCTTTCTCCATTTATTTCATTTCCCTTTTGGATGTCATATCCAGGAGCATTTCCTGAACTCCCCCCATCACAACAGGATATTGTATCCTGTAAAGACTATGAGGAGAAGCATATGAGGGGAAGACACAACAGTTTGTTGGACAAAACAAAAGCAAGCTCAGATAAAAATTATGTTAAAACAACATGCAGTTTTGAGAGAATTTTAATGTTTTTGGTGAAAGGTGTAGTTTAAAAGGAATCATATTCTTTAGAAAGTTAAAATGACTTAAGTATAAGTAATTATCAGTGTTTTGTTTTTCCATGCGTTTAGTTTTGTTTAATGTTTGTAATGCCTCAAGGAGCATGTTGTGTTCAAACTGTGACACTTTCACAGTGGAAAGTATCAGGGGTTTCCTTTACTGCAGAGATCAGAAACTTTATTAATCAAGAGAGCTGCATAAACTTTTTGCTCACTGTCAAAGGGCCAAATTATTTGATTTCAGATAGAGGGTAACCATACGTAACAGCTGGATTTGCTGATTTAATGTCTGTAATCAGGTAGATCCATCTTGCCAAGGTCCAATTTACAACGACTGTGAGCAGCCCAAAGAGCTACGAACTACGAGAGACAACAGCAGGAAGTCACTACAGATATCAGTATAGATGCTCACAGCTACAGTAGCAGTTGTCAGATCTGGACTGCAGTTATTTATTAAATGAACAACAAAAACAACACTGAAAGCATTTCTTGATAGAAATGATTTTTTCACTCCACTTCTGACGTGTTTTGAAGAGATTTTGTTCTACAAAGTGGCTTACATTTTATATTTCACACCGCCCACTATATTATTTGATTGGTCCATTATGAATGTGATTGACAGAGCCATTGTCCAATTGAAGTACTTTTTAAGTATTTCTTTTGAACTTTGCATGTCAAGAGCACAACCAGAACGAGGACACAAAAGCAAGACTCCAGGCAAAGACAGTTAAAAAAATGCTGTCAAGTCAGGTCGGGTTTGGTACGCAGATAATCAGAGATAGTCAGATAAGGCAGAGGTATCCAAAAACGTGAGGCAAAAGGCAAGAGCCAAAAAAATAAACAGGTTCAGAGCAAATACGGTAACAAGACCAGAAGAGAGTGCTGGAACATGACTGTGAGGTACAACAAACTGGCGACAAGACAGGGGGAGACAATGGGTAAAACATATGAGTAATGGGGAGTAATGAGACAGAGGTGTGGGAGGGCACAATCAGAGCAGGAACAGAGACAGGGGTAAGTGATCTTCAAAATAAAACAGGAAATACAAGGCATGAAACATGAGCGATAAATAAAGAGACAGATACTTGGCAGGCAGACATGACATTGCATGACTGTGCTCTGGCACCAAAACATTACCTGATTAAATTTTTGAGTTGTAATCTGGCATCATGTGTACCATCTGCTTATGAATACAAAACCTCAAAACACTTGAAAAAATTTATTAAATTACAAAAATGTCCATTTTGACTGAAGGCAAAAGCAGAAGGATTTAGTCAAAGTCAAATATCCCTCAGCGTCATGGTCAAACCATTTTAGGGATTTTTGTCAGTCTTTAGACAATTTTCCTCTCTGATCTGTCTTCATAAACTGATTAAATATGGGAAGTGTAAAGTCAGAGACCAACTCTCACACTCTGTCAATGTTTATCTTACAGAGGCATAAAACCTCCAAGCAGCAGATCTACTTATTATTTGCACTGATGTCTGCATCCTTTTCCCCTTATTTTATCAGTTTCTCTCCAAAGTTAAGCTAACTTGAAAAACTGGCAGAAGGATAAAGTCAAACTTTTAAAATTGTTTTTCTAAATCAGTGTGACATTTACTTCTCGGTGCAATCGTTACAGGAAGAGCTCATTTTCGCGGATCTATTCACCTGCAGGCTCAGTGCAATCCTGATATTAAGCACACCTAAATTAGATGAAGAGCCATTGATGGGTAAACCCACTCATCACTTGATTGGGTAAATATAATCTGGGTTATCGTTCCATAGGCCATCCTCCTCCTACACACACATGCGCACACACTTTGGCAAAACAGACCACACACCCCCACCCCCCGAGCTGTCTGATGAGGATTAGTGATTGAGAGGCCGAGGCGTGGGAACCACTTCTTCTCTCCATGTTTTCAAGCTGAAAACGGGCCTCCTGAGGGAAATGACATCAGTGAAGTTCAGAGAGCGATCGGTTTTGAAACAATGGAGGACCAGCTCGAGGTCTGCAGCAGGTCATTTCCTAAGTCAATGTGGGCTGGAGGTGAAGAGGTCTTCAATGATGAGAATGAAAGAGTTTAAAATGGAAAGTTTAGCCTGTGTTCATGTGAGACTTCAATCAGTGGTAGAGTTTGTCATATCCCTCTGAACAGACAAGAAAATATGAATTTATTTTATTTTCGTATTTGTTAATTTTGTTGGTATAATTCAAGATATGGAGACCTTCAGAATCTGTCGCCTCATCTCACTTCCCTAACATGCCATGTTAAGAATTGTCCTTGTACTTGCAAACCAAGAGAGTGGAGGTACATCTAAGGGACTACAATAACTAAGACGCCTGACTGACGTCCCATTATTGAATATCAAACCCTGATTGGACACTGCAAAGGAGCAGATTTAATAAAACATTTCCATATGATAGTGTGTCAATCCTTTGTTGTGTATGTGTTATGTTTTCTAAATCCCTTAAAATTACAATATGTTAAATTGTTAGAAAATGTGAAATTGTTTTTTAAATATATTTCTGTAATTGACTGATTCTATAAGAAATTTGTAATTTTTTATACCATGAAATACCAAATAATAGCCGGGGCGTTTATTTGTTTCAATCACTGTGCAGACCAGTTGTTTATTTGGGACCAGTCGGCTATTTGGGACAGGAGTTTAATTCCTTTCTCACAAAAATCTTGCTTAGCAAAAAATGAAAAAATATGGTAAATTTAATCAAATTATTTATTTACACCAGTATGAATATCACCTTTACATTTTCAAGGCAAGATTACAGAACAGTAGGTATACGTTTGTCTTCTTCTTTCAACTCAGCACTCTCTAAACACTGGTAAGGAACTATTTGAGTTCAGGTCGTACTTTTTTTTTTTTTTTTTAATTTTGAGCTGTACCGGGGCCTTGGCGATCAGCAGGAATGTACCAGTAACTGATGTGACTGGCCTCCTGGCGTCAGTTTTACTTTTCAAGAGCAGCAGTAGCAACGTCTTCTTTGAATTTTTAAAGCCCTAGTATGTAAGATTCCGGCTTTCTGCTCTCTAGTGGCCTCTATGGACGTAGAGTGTAACTGCACTGTCGTAAAACAGAGCACCTCACATCAACATGCATTTGTTGACATACAGAGGGAGGAGAGGCGAGCCAACAGGACGTCCCGAGAGACAAATAAACCATGTGGACTGATAAGGTACATTCTGATCATGTTTCTTTTCAAATAAATCACTTTTCAAGTGTCAGCTGTCAGTTGTTAGCTCAGTGCTTGTATGTGTGTTCTGTAACTTTAACCATGGCTCGTAGGCTGTGCCTAATAAATTACACCTGGCATTTACTTGGAACAGGCGGGTATTTATCAAAATGTACTGCTACACCAGGGGTTTATTTGGGACCCAGTCATTAATGGGAACCCGGCTGTTATTTGGTAATTTACGGTACATATAACCGACCTTTTCAGGGCAGCTGCTCCATGATGGATACAGTTTGTTTATCATTGCCATTAAAACACACTGCAAGAGCTGCTATACAGGGAAGAAGGACCTGCAGCTGCTGCTGCTCTGTTTTTCAATCTCATATTTTTTGCGCTGCTTACTTGTGTTGGACCACCACAAAGCTGCGTTCACACACTAATGTTTTGGCTAACTTTTGTCAATGTAGAGGGAAACGTTGAGGCACATGGAGCTAAGTCAGGCCACACAGAGCCAAGTTAACATTAGTTGGGCAACGCGGAGAATCAGCACCTCCAAATCTGTTGGTCCTCGACAGTAAAAGGGTGGAGTGCCCTCTCCGGGTCAGGATGAGATCCTGCCCCAAGTGGAGGAGCTCAAGTACCTCGGGGTCTTGTTCACAACCAACCCCTTCCTTCAGCAGAGAGCCTGAAGCTAAAGTGTTCTTCTCAGTTCTGTGCTTCAGTTCAGTGAAATATACAAACATTTAGACTTTTGAGTTTAACTGTTGAGCAGAAGGGCACACAACAGCCTCTCAGCATTATCATTAGCAGTTTGTTTTCCCCTCGACGCTGACCAGATGTGACCTTTTGTGGGAGTTCAATTTGAATCCCCCAGTATCTGTGTCTCCTGAAAACATGTCTCCTCTGTCCTGTCTCCTCAGCCTCATTTCTTTGCATGTCTCATGCACCTCAGGTGGAAGGGAGATGCATATTTAGGAGGTATGGATGCAAATCAGTATAAAGAATTGTTTCTTTAATCAATTTTTAAGTAAAAAATAAGATTAAATTGAACAAAAATACTTGCCGAGGACAGCCAAGGCAAGAGGCATGAAGTGTTGTATGCTGCACATCCATATGGCCTCTTGTGACATCAATGATGGCTTTGACAGATTTTCTTGGGACTTGCCACATATATCCACTTAGACATAAGGATAAACTGATTGATTTTTAAAGGCCTTGGGTCAAAGGTTAGAAGTCCTAGGCTGTTGGATTCATCTTTTGCTTGTGGTCATGAATCTCAGGGGCACTTTAATGGATTTTCTCCAAACTGTGCATGAGTTACCTTTATGTATCAAAGAATGGGTAAAGAGATTTCCAGGACATCCAGTACACAGGGTGAAACAATCCGATAAAACTCATGTATGACCCCTCTGATCTCCTTCACCTCCCCATCCATCAGTAACCAAACAAAGCTGCCATCCTCAAATCCAATCCTCCCCTTTGAAACACGGGAAAACATTTATGTGGTGATATATCTCTCCTTGTCACACTTCGCATGATTCCTTTTCTCTTGAGGATTTGTTGACCTACTTTTACGATGAATTACCCCGCCTTCTTTAGCCATCTTGTCTCTCTGCTAACACTGCTTTCTTAGCTTCTCTTTTAACCCTGCAGACTCTGACTTTGTGTCACTCAGTCATCGTGATAAAAACCCTTCTGCTAATTTCTCCCAGCATGCTTTCTGTGCGCTCCTCAGATGCTTGTGATGCTCCCACTGTTCCCTGTGTGATGCCAAACGCAGCGGTCCAACATGGCAAGCACAAGCTGTTATACATCTTCCCACACAGTGTCAGCAAGTAATTGAATTTAAAAAAAAAAAAAAAAAAAAAAAAAAACAGTCCTTAACGCCTTTCTGAATGTATGAAATCTATTTTATTGTGGCTCATGTGACAAAATGCCACCATTTGTTTTACTCTTTTTTCAGGTAACTTTTGTTAATCTATCGTGCCTGTTATAAGAACTCAGGATTATCTGTCAGAGATTCAGTTATTAAAGGTATTTTGTTAGAAGACAACTCGCACTATTATAAACTGCAGTTCTGGTTTCATGAAATTGTACTTCCATAAGAGATGGTGGTCATTAATCTCTTTCTACAGATTTGACAAGGTAGTCTGGATTTTAATTTCAGTTTTATGTATGGTTAAGGGTGACACAGTGGCACAGCCAGTAGTGCACGTGCCTCACAGTAAGAAGATTGCTGGTTCGATCCCCCCGTCGATCAGGGCCTTTCTGTGTGGAGTTTGTGTGTTCTTCCTGTGCATGAATGGGTTCACTTTGAGCTCCTCCCACAGACAACAAACATCCTTGTTGGGTTAATTGGTGGCTCTAAACTGTCCTTAGGTGTGGATGAGTGTGTGAATGGTTATCTGTCATCTATATGGCTCTGAGATTGACTGGCAACCAACCTTTTGCGTACCCTGACTCTCACTCAATGTCAGCTGGGATAGGCTCCAGCCCACTGCAACCCCGAAAGGCAAAAGCCATATAGATAATGGATGGGTAGTATTCACAAATTATGTATTAGCAGCATTTGACATTTGTATGACAAGAATTTTCCACCTATCCATTATCCATACCAACCGGGCTGGAGCCTATCCCAGCTGACATTAGGCAAGAGGCGGGGTACATCCTGAACTGGTCACAAGCCAATAAAAGGGCCACAAAGAGAGACAGACAACCATTCATGCTCACACCATTACCAAAGGGCAATGAGTCACCAATTGAGATGATGAGCATGTATTTGTTCTGTGGGAGGAAGCTCTACCTCCCGGAGACCCAGGCATGCACGGGGAGAACATGTAAACTCCACAATGAAAAGCCCTGGTCAGCACGAGGCCCAAACCAGCAACCCTCTTGTTGTGAGGCATGCACACTACCTGCTGCACCACCGTGCAACCCCTAATATTGTATAGTTAAAAAACAGGCAGCAAAGAACCATCTAAATACTGTATACTGAGATGAACAGGGTGACAGCTGTTAGGAAGTGAAGCCATATGATTTAGAAGAGATCCAGGTCATAAACCTGCCTCCTCCAGGTTAACAAATGGGACATGGTTCAAACTTGTTATTTTTTTTAAACCAAAATCTGCTGTATTGACATCCTGGATCACATTTTTAGTAATACAACTAATAATCTATTTCAGTTAAATCATTTCAACTACTGCAACCGCTGTTCATTGAAAGTATATCACAGGAAACACTTGTCCTTTTCTTGACTCACTTTTGCCATGCTCATTTCAAGATCCAACCAACATTCTGACCACAACGTACACATCTGTCCAACCAAGTCGAAGTTCTGCTGTGCGGTCTTGATCATAATATACCAACAACATAAAAACAGTTCTGCCACAGGGAAAACGATTTTCACAATCCAAATCCAGACACAGTTTGAGTCCAAACTCACCAGGTCCATGAACTAGAACTATAAACAAACTTTTTATGATAACACCACAGCCTTCAGGTGAAAAGCACTGCAGAAGTGTTGCTTCATGTAGGTTAAGCCGCATTTCTTAACTAGAAAGCTCTCAGAGAGCGCAAACCCTGGCCAAGGTAGCTCACATCTTGCTGTTATATCTATAAGCAATAATTTCATGATAAAATTACCATCATAATATGATTCCTTGACCGTAAAAAACCCACGCCTAGCACTCGGAATCATGTTGATATCGTCATTAGTTAGACAGTTATTGAGCTTCACTAATAACTGTCACTAATGGCGGTTATGTGGATCACCACCAAAATCTAATCATTTTTAAGTTGGGCCATTACCAACATCTCCTGAAAATTTCTGCTCTGTAGTTTTTGCGTAATCTTGCAAACCCTTTAAAGTAAAGGAGGCTGTTTGCTCTTTTGAGTTGATATCATCAATTGTCAGATTTAAACTATGCTTTAAAGGACTTTGTTGCATTTGTCATTAGAATTGCTCTTTTATTATGCTAAAGTGAGTTGTCAGTTGATTTGGAAAGCTACTTAGGCTACAGCTAGCTTTACCTGGAAAGTGAGGCAGTAGTTTCTGAGTAAATAATGAAAACAGGCAATTAACTTTTATGTTTGGTGGCAGCACAAGCGTTAAGTCAGTCTGCCATGTGTTATCTTAGAGTGGAATATGTGTATATTTAGATTGTATTGCATCTGGTGGTCAATAACTAGTCCTGAATACATATAAAACACCTTTCTTGGATCATCTGTATCAGTAATGTGATGAATGGACGCAATTATCGTTTTACACTTTGATGCAACATCTGCTATATATGAATCATCAACATGGCTAATATAGAGGGTGGGGAGGGGTGCAGGGTCATCTTATCATCCCTTCAACATGTATCCATCTGCGGAGGTCATAACTGAGCTCTCACAGACTTCTGCATCATCCACTGAAAATCCATCTGCTAACGTTTTTATACACCCTTACAGCATGATGAAGATCCAAGAGACGGACCATCTGCTCTGTCATTAAGATGAAACTCATTTAGATTATTTCAGTATTTGGGATACAATTCAAGCTCACGTGAGTAACTTTTGATAAAAACACAATGATTATGTCAATGATATCAATAACTTTAAATGTCTGCTAAAGACATTGTCATCAAAGGTTTGTTTCTGTACAGCTCTATGATATTTAACCCTTCATTTTACACCTACCCTACAGCAGCATTAACAGGGAAATAACCTGCAGGTTTTGTTACAAAAATGTGTCGACTTTTTGAGGCATATGGAGGGAAAATGTGTAACTTTAGAAACTTTTCACAGAAGAATTAATCACGGTGTTACAACTAACTATAAATAAGAATATTTTTATAATGCCTGTGTGAAAGGCGGCACAAGAGGCATACTGCTGCAGGCTATTTTTGTGTATGCAGTATCTGAAGAGCACTTTGATGGATTTTCAGTATTTTTGCAGAAATGTCAATTTTGAAGGGACACGTATGATTTTGGAGGTCATAGATCAAGGTCAATGGACCTAATTTCACCCCTTTACAGACAATGAAGACAATGACAATGAAATAATGACAGACAATCAAGACATGGACACTACTACCTCATTGCTGAACTACCACCTCAGTGCACCTTACTGTACTCTTTCTTGCACAACAAAGCCTCTTGCGCTCCATTACTCTGCTGCTCTGTACCACTGTACTGTGTACTGTGTTTTTAGATTAGGTTTATTATTATTATTATTATTTAGAACTCATTTTAGATTAATGCTGTAAATATTATCTTTTTTTTTTATACTTAGGTTCTACTAGCTTTAGATTATGTAAGTGCTGTAAATATTATTGTCATTTCTATTGAGATTCTAGTTTTAGGTTAATGCTGTTTTATATTTCTTTATGGCTAACACCGGGATCTCAGTGACTAGTTTTGTTCTTTTCTCATGTAAGTGCAGACTGGAATGACAAATAAAACTCCTTTGAATCCGGTGATTGGGGGGCAAACTCAAGCTTTAACTTTGAGAGGCACAGACAGGAAGAGGACAGTTTCTATCTTGTCTGTGACATATTCTACTGCTGTGGACATACCAGCTGGATTAAAGTAATTACTGTATGTCTCTTTATTTATCTTTTTCTCTCTTGTCCTGTTTTGGCAGAGAAACGTGCAGCTCACAGAAAAAAATAGGCGAGCCTTTTTTGGTGCGGAAGACGCACCTAAGACGTGCAGCTCATGCCTCCAGTCTGAAAGCTCTGACTTGATAGCATGCTCACTGAAATGAAATCATGCAATCACCACTGCCATCACACAAGTAACACAGCCCTCAGACACCTACTGCATTGGCCCTCAGGCCACAGGTACAGCCCCAACTAGTGGTGGATGGCTATATTAAACAGTATTTGACAGGCTGTGATCCATTTAAAAATGAGCATTGTGAAAGAAACCAAGTGAAAAATGAAACAATGTTGTAACTTCAACCCTGAACTGAACCCAGTCTGCCAAACTTAAGGTGCGAAAGTGAAGACTGGACTTTTATACACCCTTTAGCTTTTATTTAGTTATCGCAATCCATGTTGTTATTGCAGTTCATTGTACAGTGTTACCACTTATGGCTTGCTTTTATCATATCATGAAGTATTTTAGCTGTGCAAAAAACAATGTGAATGGCCCTTGAGACAGATGTGACTTAAACTAAACTGTTGACATTTATCAGTGCTCCCCTCAAATTTAAATGGGGAGCTTTAGGGCCATGTCCATGCATCCTATTCTACATTTTAAAGCCAACATTTCACCATTCCTGATAAAGCATTTGCCTGAAATAACATTGTGAATGCCCAGCCATATAAAAATAATAATAATACATAAATAACAAAAGTCAAAACTTTGAAAAAAAAAAAAACAAAAACCACAAATTCAGCTCTCAGTCACGTTTTTATTTTTTTAATTTCCAGGCACTGTCTTTCAGCTTTTTACCCTGGATCTTATTTGCCTAATTAAAGTTAATCAGACTCAGAGCAGCTTCAGCATGATGCTCATGTGCTCATTTCAGTCTTGGTTTGTCACTGAAAAATGAACCGCGGAAGGAAATGCAAAGAAAAAAAAAACAGCAGCAGGAGGAAGGAAAGAAGTGGAAAGTGGGACAGGGACACAAGAGAAAAAGATCAAGACAGATATGCCATGAAAAAGAAAAATCTGTTATCGCCAGCAGAGGGTATTTGTCTGTTTAGAGTCAATCTGCCTGTATGAGGCAGACAGCGAGGGAAACAGGGAAAGCCTCTCTCAGGCGTGACCTATTGATCACGCCTCTCAATGCGTCCCCGGGTGAAGCTTAGATGACCAGTTTAAGGCAGAGAGATGGAGCATTTACTGATGGCAGACAGAGAGCCGCTGGGGAAAGGACTTGCAAAGGTACAGCTGAAGGAGTCCTGAGCTCTGAAGCGTTTTCAGAGGACGAACGCATCTCCTCTGGTCCACAGACAGACATTTACAGGATGAAGCCGCGGACAGAGAGACACAGACTTCCCCATGTGGCACGGCACATCTGCTGTCAGCCTCATTAGCGTTAATGACACGTATGTGTGCAGAGCTATCTGTGCTGCTATGTGATATATGAAATATTTTAGATGCACTGATTGCCTTTATTATTATGACAGCAAAGGTTAACATATTTCATCATCATCATCATAGCACTGAATACTAATTGCATGGGAGCAGCACACGTGTTTTAGTGATGGATGTGGTACTTTAAGCAATGATTGAATAGATTATTGATGGTTTATTGCTGCTACCTCTCACTGATTCTAAAAGAAATACAGAGTGATAAATTTAAGGATGGATGATGTGATGTAGGAGTGCGTGACTGGAATAACAGAAGATTTTATGAGTGGTAAATCATAATTAATTTCTCAGCTAACACTTTAAAAGCAACATAGCTGGAGTGTGTGGGTTTAGATGTATCATATTTCATAAGAATAGGCACAGTTAAGTGTTCTCTGTCAGGTCTGTTGTCTGTTGTTTTAAGGGACTTTTAGAAATATACTTTCAAAATGATTCAATTCAGAAAAATAAAGATATGGTGGCCGACAAGGGCATGCATGCCGCAAAAGGCCAAATGCTACAAACACAGAAATGATGCAAAACCAAAAACACACAAACACATTAAACAAATGCAACACAAAACCCAATTATTTAATTCACTTTGTGCTATATTTAGATTAAAGCATGACCTTTTTACAGTGACCGACAAGGGCATGCGTGCCGCAAACAAAGAAACAAGCCACAAACGAACAAATGCTGCAAAACCAAAAACACACTAACACATAAAACAAATGAAACAAAAATAAAAAGCTGTACAAAGAAATGATGCAATCGCAGAAAACAAAACAATCAAAAAACATACAAAACGACAAAACAAATGCGAAAGAGAAATACTGCAAACAAAACTCCAAAACAACTGCAAGAGGGAGAAACGCTGCAAATATTTTGGAATTTCCCCCTGTGGGACTAATAAAGGAATATCTTATCCTATCTTATCTTATCTTAAATTGACTCTACTAAATGTAAGTTCGCCAGGCCTCTAGGGGGAGCCAACCAGAGGGATGGACCAAGAGATACCCAGGAGAAAGTTGGCTAAGAAGAAAACGGGATACTCAGAAGAAAGGTTAGCAAATGTTTGGAGAGGAGAATAAAACTGTATGTTTTCCTTTACATCTGTTTTAAACAGTTGGCTGTAATCTCTTGCATCTCTTGCAGTTGTTTTGGGGTTTTGTATGTAACATTTCTCTTTCACGTTTGTTTTGTCGGTTTGTATGTTTTTGCTTCTGCAGTGTTACTGTGATTAAATCATTTTTTCATGCAGTGTTTTTCTGTTTTTCTGTTTTTCAGTGGCAGCATTTACTGCCATATACTGCATCACCAAGTGTCCATACCTGGCTAACTCTCCACAAAGGCAGAGCTGTATTTCCTAGGGTCCTGGGTCTCGTCAAACACCACTTTCAAAACACTGAACTATGCCTTTAAATGTGCCCTTATTTAGGATGCAGACCCAACTAGGACACAGCTTTAGTCCTAGCCAAAAATTCTGTTTGTTTTAGCCACCTTGTGTCATTATTTTTCAATAATAATCACATAATTGCAGGACAACCTGAAAATATATCTGCCTCCTTTTCCATAATTGATTTATTATTGGAGTCTGGTAAATTGTCATATCTTCAGTTCCTGAATACAGGCTGCACAGACATTGGCCCAAATTAATTAATTATTTCTAAGTCCAATACAGGTAAAGTATCCACTTTTTGGAATAAAATTGTCATAAAATCCACCCAAAAGCACACATATACAACATCCTGTGTGCATTTGATGGTCCTGTATATAGTTTACAGTATCTCTTATATATCATCATTCATGTTCTCAAGGTTTCAGAGCATTAAGACCAATTTTGTGGAACCAGTCCCTCAACACTTTCATGTGAAGCCGAATGCAATAACCCATGAAATGTGAACGTGTACATCTCGAGTACATCTCATGATCCATCACATCACTGTGTTAACTGCGCTATGAGTGAAAAGGTAAAAAGATGAGTAGGCGGCAGTCGAGCTGGAGGGTCAGCGTATTACCCTCTTAATAGCCTGTGTCAGAATCCATATCAGACACACTGTCATGGTCTCATCCTCTCTTACTCGGCTCATATAGAAGCCCACTGGATGTAACCTCAACGATTTCACTCACTTACCTGCACACTTTACCTCCTGCTCATGTTTGTACTCTAAATCCCAGACGCGACTGTGACATTTAGATAGTGATTGCAATTATGGAGTCAGGAGGAAAGGGGGGGATAAGAGGAGATCATATAACCTGCTCCTCATCTCCCAAAAGCATCTTTAGACTGAGATGATCTATATCTAATAGGTAAAGATCTCCTCAGTGTGGAAAAGGATGGGGAGGGATGATGGAAGGACGGCACAAGGGAGGTGTGACACACAAGCAAGCGTGGATTGGATCACATGCATCTACAGGCTCCATCTCCATTGGAAATCCAGGGTGGAAATTAAAGCATGGAGTAACAAAATTAATGAGAAGACGGCTGGTTTGACTCCCTGTGATGACTGGGTCTTTCTGTAAGCAGTTTAGGTTTCCTCATGCCTGGAATGCATGTTTTGTCCACTCTGTCTATGGAGGTAAATCCAGGCCAAAAGTGTTGTAATTCAAAAAAAAAAAAAAAAAAAAAAATTGAAACTGCAATTTCAATGTTTGTTCTTGATTACTTGGAAAAATATCAAAACACTAAATTGGATTATAAATGAGTATAAGGTAATTTTTTTCAGTTTAAATAAACTTTTGATTCAGCTCTCTAATTATTTTTCATTTTTTACTCTGAAATATATCTTGACAAGTGATAGAGCCATTTTTTTCAGTTGCAGGATTATTATTTTCAGTTTCATATCTTATCTTTTTGGTTTCAGATTTCTTTTTTTCACTTTCAGATCTTATTTTTCTGTTTCAAACTTTTGGGGGTGTGGCATCGAACTGGGAAGGGCGTGGGATTGTGAGTGACAGCACAGCAAAGATTCCTCAAATGAGCAAACGTGGGCACTTTGATAGATATAACTCAACACTTTCTCTACACTTTATTCTCTTGATACCTGTAAATAAAGTTATGCTAAGAGCAAAGATACATTTTACAAGCAAAAGTTTAACACTCATGCCTAAAGAAACGACGTGTCCCAATTCCACACAAGACTATAAACGCAGTGCAGCACCGCAGCATGAATCACAATGGTGTCCTCTTCACCAGAGCAACCTGCAGGTGCAGGCACACAGGTAAGAAATGCTCTTTATAGATAAAGTGCAGTAGAATTTATCTGAAATATCATAATACTCATAATCTAGACGTTTTTTTTTTTGTGTCTGAACAGTAAGTAGGCTTAAGGTTCGCATGAACTACCCCAATGCTAGGTGGTTCACTCATCCACTCTCTGTTATTCAACAAACAGTAATTAAGTTAATTAATTTTGTTCCTTTGAGGTCTAGTATTAAATTATCAATGGCCTGGTACCAACCCATGGGGGACCTCTGGTTTAGATGAAGATATAATAGCTGCAGTTCCGGATCATGCTAATCCAAAGTTGATCAATTACAGCACATTGTCTGTGTCAAAGCTTGAAGACAGACAATGACGACCTGCAGAACAAATACACTTATTTACCAATGTTAATCTTACATCAGAGGAGGAAACACATTGTAAACACACAAAAATGTGCATGGGATGGACACTGAGCTGTTCTGTGTGTTTCTGCTTAGTTCTGCTGGTTTCTCAGGGAAATCCCTCTGCTGCACTGCTTTTATTTGACTCTCACCGTGGCTGAAGGGTTTAGCGGTTCCCAATCATGAAGTAAATGGTCACACGGTAAAACTTTAACTTACTTTTAGCTCAACATGATTATTGCAAAATTTAAACAGACAGTCATCATCCACACCAGTGTATTGTGACAGCCCTTATTCTAATACATATATGAACACTTAACATTTTTCATTCTGTCATGGGTATTATCTTTGACATTTGTTAAGTTAACCTTTAGTTAAGAGACAGTTAACTCAACTGCTGGGCACATTCTGCCCAAATATTCTGAATGATAAACGAATATCTATAACATTGAGGTATGAAGCTAAGAAAAATCTAAGCCTAAATATAATAAGATGAGTAATGAAGAGAAATCCCTGCCTGTACAGTGTCTGCCAATAAAAATTAGTCATGGACACCAAATATTTGAACAAGCCTATAAATGGGTATTTTAACATGCACCTCCACATTGGCTTCATCTTTTAACACTAGAGGATATGGGGTGGTTGCACAGCAGCCAAATCAGTTGATTTTAATATAAGTGCCACCTCTGAGAAAGGCAAACAGCCAAGCATAGCTGAAGATTACGGGTCGCTTCTGGGCTGGCCTGTCAAATTTTGAGAACCTGACCATGGTACAGCACTCTGACCTGAACAGCTAATGAGAGGGGTTACTGGTGGAAGGACATGTAGCCCATACATTGCATCACAAAATGGTTCGTAACACAGGCGTATCTAGGAAAAGCGCTGCAAAAATTCTTGTAGTGCCCAGTTGAGCCATTGTTTTTTGTTTAACCCAAAATTATTTCAATGACAAGGCTTCGGTGGCACCATTGACTGCTATACTGACCAACCCACTTCAAAAACCCGAACTATCCCTTTAAAGACATCACTCATCTTCAGTATCTCTCTACTACAATTTTTTTCCAAAGTTCTTCAAACCAAAACGATTGCAAACACTATTGTATCCAAGTACACGGCAGAAAATATGAAGGCCAATACGCCATTTGTTTGCTGAGAGCTTGTAAACTGGAGGACCAACAAGTTGTGTTTCTAATTTTAGTCTCTCCTAAAGTCTCACCTCATCAAAAGCTCAGGGATCAAAGCAGCCAGCTGTCTCATTCACCTTTTGGATTACATTTCTGCTGCATGACGCTATGCACACATTACTACAGCCATAGAGCAAGAGCCAAGCAACATCTCAAATAGTCTCATAAATAGACTTTGTGGAAAAGAAGGCACTTATAAGGATTTATAGTTAATGAGGGGGGACATCTGTGTTTGCTCAGCGTTTGGTTTTAAATCAGTCAATAAAACTTGGTATGAAAGTTGTGCTTGGCTCTCGGTATGGGAGGAATGGTCGACCTTGCCCTGACTGATTGTGGAGATGTGTATCATGTATGGATTTCTCTGATGCCCTGTAGTCTTATTGGACTGTGAGATCATCCCCAGTTTGGAGCGTCTGCTTCATCATAACTTGAGGCTTGGCTTCTCATGCGGCAAATCAGATATGAGTTCATGGATCCAACCCTGAAGTGATCAATGTGATCAGCCTGCCTCTCAACTTCATTCGGCACTGCACATAAAACCAACACATGTGGAAGCCATTATTTTTACACCTTACATCAAAACTGAAACCATTTTCCAGTTTACTTCACACAAATATGTTTTTTTATGATCAGTGTGTTGGTCCTTTTTACAGCATATCAATAGGGGATGAATAATGGGGGTTCGTATCATTAAAAGCATGTGCTTTTATTCAAACTTATTTTGAAGCTATAATAGAAAAACATGTAAACTTCAAGGATATTGGTCTACCTGATGAGGGTTTGATGCTGAAATGGTAATTGTGTTCAACCTTCATCATCACATTTATTCATGTATTCATACAGCTCAAAGTTACGAGCAATACATCACATTCTGTCAAGCCATCATGGGTCATTTTCAAGTGGGGTAACTTTGCACAGTGAATAACAGAACTATAATGCCTCAGTGCATTAAGGTTGCTATCACACATAAAGTTAGTATCAGGAATTGTAGGAAATGGAATGCAGCCAGAGGAAAGGCCAAATAATTGTAATTGTAGTTACTAAAGCTTTTGTAAGTCCACATCAACAGGACGTCCACACCAATGATCCCAAGCTGCCTTCAAGACAAGAACCAGAGATGAGTGCCGTTTTTTCCAGATAAGTCGCACTTGTTGTTAAGTCAAGTGTGACTTATATATCAACATAAAATTTTACATGTTTTTAAACGTTTAAGTCATACTGACAGACATGAACCAAGGAGTAAACATTACTGTCTACAGCTGCGAGAGGGCGCTCTAGGCTAGGCTGGACATAAACAAAATGCCCCAAAATGAAAATCCCATTCTAACAAACTGCAGGTTGTAAAATATTCAGCGGTAATCGAGCAGAGATAAAGTTTGGAGTGAGTGAGAAACTGGTGAGGGAGTGACGAAAAGCAGAGGTTACTCTTACTCCAATGAAGAAAATGAAAGAGAGCTAATCACAGGCCGAAAGCAAGATGGCCTCCTGTCCGTGCTCTGTGTTCATTTCATTTGTATTTCTGCACGTTTCCATAAAACTTACGGATACGGGCAAATGGAGCAGTACCACTGGAAACCGTGGGGCCAGTGTTGCTGTTACTACCCATTACGTAGCTCTAGTGAGACACGAAGGAGAAATAATAATGGCTGAACTTTTTGAAGAGAAATTCTGCGAGTTAGTTAGAAATTACAAACATCTGTATGATGTTGCTTCACCTGGACACCGGGACAAACAGATGCAAAAAAAACAAACAAAAAAATAGCTGGGAGGAAATTGGAGAGGTTGGTAGGGAAGGAGAAGTGGAGGTCTGTGCTAGACAGATTCGTTCGAGCCCCCCTGGTGGATGTATTGGTTAACAACAATGCCAATGGAAAGGACGCAGTGGGCCTTCTTGGTGTTACGCTTTCATATAAGGCAACCGCCTCTCTATCAGAGCACTAAATAAATGCAACTTATAGTCCAGTGCGACATATATTTGGTTAATTTTCTCTTCATGATGCATTTTTTGACTGATGCAACTTATACTCGGGAGCGACTTATAGTCCAGAAAATACGGTACAAGAGCAAACAGAAAGGGGCAAAGAGATACATAGAGAGAGGGGAGAGAGTGTTAGAGGGATAGAGAGGGAGAGGGAGGAGCTCATATTGATGATGATATAAATTTCTGATGTTTACTTTGTTACTTTCATCATCAGAAATACAGCGATATGTATTTCTGACACACTGGTAGTTACATGCAGCCTGAGGCCTTTTTGTGCCCTCTATTGGCGTCCTCCAGTAACACATAAGCACTGGGACAAACTGCAAGTAAATCTCCAGCTTAATGTCCATAAGTCTTTGCAAAATATGGTCACACATCACTATGGTCAATAATCTATAGTCATCTGATGTAGCCTTAAGACATCTTTATATTTATTTTATGTCTGAAAATGCTGCAGAACTGCTTCAAGCTACCCACTTGTATACTTCTGGTCATAGTGCAACATTAGGTTGAATTGCAGAAACAGTTAATGCATCTAAAAAGAGTATTTGGTAGTGATAACTTATGGTTGGACAAATTTCCAAGGCACAGATAGACTTGCCTCGAGAGAGCACGCTTTCTGACAATCACTGCAATATAGGATACTTGAAGGCAAGGACAAACATACCTAAAACAGAGGCTAAGACTGAAAGCAACCTTTTACATCTAAAAGTTCATATAAACAACTTGTAAGCCAGACAGTACAAGAATTTCACTGAAGCAGGTCATGGTTCGGTGCATGCAGTCTCACGGTGAATATGTCGAAGAGGAGTAAAGGCCAAACAAACACAGCATCATCCACCAGGGCTGGAATTTTAGCAAATCAAAGAAATTTTGAGCAGTGACAGGTAAATGGAGATGGAACGTAAAAGAAATGTAACTGAGAAAAAAATACAGAATTCATGAGCAAAGACAGGAGTCTATAACCTTGCAATGCAGCTGGATCTGCGTGATTCAATGCCTGTGATTATGGTTGGGGACCCGTGAGGTAACAGACAACTTTTTGAAAAGTAAATAGAAGAAGGTAATGTTTTGAATTTGATTTGATTTGATTTTATTGTTGATCCACTACCTACACTGTTAGTGACATGCATACTTTGACAGTCATGTCAGTAAAAGGCGTGTTTTAGGAAGTAACAATCTGAATAATGCAGATAACTACAAACACAAATGCTTGTGGTAATGAAACTTTATACAGATCAGCTTGAGTAAGTAGCTATAATGTATGAAGAACTGTTCATGGTGATCCCAAAACCTCAAAAAGTGAATATATATAAAGAAATATTCAAGAAAACAGCAATGTGTTTAAAAAAGAGAGATTAAAAAAAAAAGTCATCAGAAACCACTTAGTAATCACATAAAAGGACACAGCTAATTTAACAAATACTTAGCTGTTTATGAGACAAATGAGTATCTTGGCAAAGTTGATTGAGTTGATTAAATCATCACACTCTTTTTGATTGATGAATGTAAAGCCTGAGGCTTCAAATCTTTTTTAGGGCATGAAATTAAAAGAAGCCGAAGGCCTAAGCCAAAGTTTTTCCCCCTCCATTTCAGATCAAACATCACTGTTTCAGCATAAGTGCATGCTGTTGTAGCACACCTTGACTGTTTTAACACTGAATAAGAGGCTATGGTGTGCGTCTCTTGGTAGCATGTTACAGTCCTGTTAGTCAAACACAGCTGATGGCCAGTTAGCTTAAAATTCTCTGAGGAACTCCTTTAGGGTGATTCCTCCGGACAGAGCAGGATAATCATTTCCACACTATGGAATTTTCCAAAAACACATTCATATACAAGAAAACACATAAATGCATATATGTACTATCAAATGCTGGAAAAACATGCAATCGTTTCTATGAAATGCAAAAATGTTTCGTATTTTCTATGCCAAAACTGCATCATTTTCAGTGAATGGTGTGGTGTTCACAGGCAATCAAATGTACTTTCATTTCATCTGAGAAATATCTGATGAGCTGGTGATACTATGATGAAAAAGCATTAATTGGTACTCTTGTTAGTTTTAGCATTTGTTGTGACCTGTTTACACGAAGAAATCAGAAGAGCTCCAACACTTCAAGCTCAGGAAAAACTTTTGACTGCTTGTGGAGTTAAACAGGTTCAATATTTAGTCATATGCAGCCACATATGGATAACCCACCAGTGTTAATTTTGTCAACTAATTATTTTCGTCATAATTTTCATCAACAACCTTTTTTGCCCTGATGAAAACTAGACTATAACTAAAAAAACAAGTGCACATTGACAAAAATTTAAAATAAATTAACTGACATTTTCACCAACAAATACAAAGTAGATGAAAATGTTTGACAGAGACTAAATCCAATCACACCTAATTTCGTCATGTAGAAAGTAGAGACAAGTTAGGAATTACATCGACTTTGGATGTGCGGAAAGGTTGGATGAGTTAAGAGGGACATGTAATCACAACTGCGTTAGCTTTATGATGGCAGGATCCAAGTGTAACACGACTTCAGAAATTCAAGGAAACATAAAAAATGCCTTACCATGTACGCTTCACATTTTAGTCAACTAAATTTACAGTTTCATCAACTTGAACTAGACTAAAATTAAAACAATTTAGATGACTAAATTATGACTAAAACTAAAAGATATTTTAGGCAAAAGACCGTAACTAAAACTAAATTAAAAAGGGCTGTCAAAATGAACACTGTAACCCACAAAACGGCTGCAGAGGTGTGTTAATTCAGTGGTCATGTGGATTGGAACTAGTTGGGTACTAACAGGAAGTGGGGAGGAGTGTCCAATAAGAGACACCAATGGCACTATTTTGGTAAAAAGCCTCAAGGTGCGTTCACACCGAAAGCGACTTGGGCAACCTCGGTGACCACTCTCCATGCTTTCCTCTTCAGTGTGAATGCACCTTAAGAGACAGCATCCATTGGATGGCATTTGAGTTAATGTAATGGTCATTTTAAAGTGCTTATTGACCAAAAGATCAGCAAGGGACATTATAAATAACCATAACACATAAGAAGGGGTAACACAAAGGTTTAGACAAAACTGTTCCTACTACAATGATAAGATGTAAATTTTTTTTTTTTTTTTTTAAACTATGAAAACACTCAATGTTAAACAACACTGTAAAAATCATGGTTAAAAAAGCTTAAACATTTTAAATAAGCAGAAAGTAAATTACAAAAACAAATTTATACAAAACTCCTCACTCATTCCCCCTGGATATAAGCTTCATAAATAAATAAATCCAAAATGCTTCTCACTTTGTCCTGATGAGATCAATATTACCTCCTCTTTTTCCACATGCAGAGCTTTTATCATCAGAGCTGTTTGAAGCAGCATCAGTGAGAGAGCAACTGTGAGTGTGCATGTGAGAATGTAAATGGCCACACAGCAACAAAGAAACACAGCAAAGTTTGTCTGCATCCACAACAGCACAACCTCCATGTAAAGAGGGAGAAAGGTTGAAAGTGTGACGTCACACTGAGGAGAAACTGCTGTGCAGTGTGACATTTCAGCCTAAAATGACATCTGCGTGTGAACAGAAGGCAAAACACAGAAAACATCTGCCCATGCACATCCATTACCCCCGTTTGAGAGGTTCAGCACATTTCAGGAGCTTTAAGTTTGAGATTTAGGGCCACTTACCCTTTTGCCTGTTCTTTGAAGTGCAGCGCAGACCCTCACCTGGGTAAAGGGCTAGCCCTTCACTTCCTGGTTTTATACTCCTGATGATGTCACTGCTGATGTCACTGGGTTTTATCAAGTGAATGGGGTTTTCTTGTCTGTATGATGTTTTTGTCTGTTTGGGTACCTTGGAGCATGCTGCAAAAATAATTTACCATTTTAGTCCCCAATACTTTAATAAAGCAATGGGGGTGTGGTTAAATCTATGAATTGCCCAAAATTACTCCAAGAAGCACTGCATCCCTGTGAGCTCTCTGAACTTTGATGTTAAGCTTCATCAATGATAAGTGCGTACATCTTGATAAGTTTTCTCAAAATAAAAGCCCTGAGTTGTAAGTGTTTTTAATTTGAATAGCCAAATGGAACATTTGGTGCTTTTAGTAGCATCTTAACACAATCCTGAAGAGAAAAAAACTGTGCTTTCATTAAGCTATAACCCCAACACACGGACTAACAGGTGTTAGACATCCATAATAATTTCTTAGTATGGCATCACAGACTCATTTAAAAGAGAGAACGGGGTACTGGGGTCCTGGAAATGCAAAAAATAATGAGATAAAATGAATAGAATTTTTGATACCGTTTAATTTTATAATGCTGCAAAATGATAGCATTACCCTAATCAGCAACATAATTAAATATAATAATGCAACATTTTGGTCATATCACATAGATGTTGCTTTCAAGACTCTAACATGTTCTATTTTGGAGAGGATAAGTTGTGGTTGTACATACCGCCATAATCTTTGACTCATTTTCAACCACAACTACCCCTCTCAAATATGGTGTCCGTGTTGACATGCCACACCTGTAGCAGTCTCTATATGTTCATGTCTATGACTTAAATTCATCCACTGTGGGGGCAGCTTTGGGTACTTTTTTTACGATACTGTGCCCCAGCCCTTGCAGTCTACAACCAGCCCGGCCCACCCGGCATTGTCCCAGTGCTCCAGATCAGCCACTCATGGTCTGGTCATGTCACCCAACCTTTAAATTGATTTAAATTAAAAGCAAAAAAAAACAGCCTCTTTCGTATTTTGTCAAACAATTTGTATGTTAGATTTATCTTCACTTGGGGGATTGCAGTCATCAGTTTGTAAGTTGAGACTTTGCCTTAATTTAGCTTTACACCTGAATAGTTTTCTTGTCATCTCTTATATTTATTCATTCATTCATTCATTTTCTATACCGACTATCCCTTTCGGGGTTGCGGTGGCTGGAGCCTATCCCAGCTGTCATTGGGCAAGAGGCGGGGTACACCCTGAACCGGTCGCCAGTCGATTGCAGGGCCTATAATATTTAGTTCAATCCATTTTATGTATGTCACTGCTACAGATGCTGGTAGTCTGTGACCTCCAGCACTCCTAACGAGCCTCTCACTGCGCTCACCTGGCCTCACTGCACCCAGCTGGTGCTCATCAGCCTGGGCAGTCTATAAAAGGAGGCTCTTTCCCTTAGTTGAGTGTGTGACACCAAAGAGCCAACACCTTCAGTTGGGTTTCTTTTGGTTTGAGGAATGAGTGTTGTGAGAGAGCGAATGCATATGTGTTGAGGGTGAATTCATGATTTTGTTTTGTGAGAGTTGATCTCTAAGGAGACTTTTGCACTTATTTTCTCCCCACCAAGTGACTCCACTTTTGTTTGAGGCTTTTAGCTTGTCTATTTTTTTAGTAGAATTTGTGGGTGGCTGTTGAGAGTCATGACTCCACTCCATCTTTAAGATCTCAGAGGCCTTATTTTGTTTTAGTATTAAGGTGCAGATTTTCTTTTGTTAGTCTCCCCGTCCGTGACCCCGTCATTCATGTCACGTGGCTGGCAGAAACGTACCAGTCACACATAAAAAAAAAAAAAAAAGAAAAAAAAAAACACAATTAAGTTTACCAAAGTGCTGCACAGTGACTATCAGACAGAAATAATATAGACTTAAGCAAAAACTAAGTAAAAAAAAAACAAAGATTAAAAACCAAATGATGAAATACAATAAAAACATAAAAATGTAAAAATAATATAAAAACAAATGAAAAATAAAAACACATAAGACACAGCAATTTGTTAAAATGAAAGCCAACACAAGGAGATTAAAAAAAAAAAATCATAAAACAGAGACTTCACAAGTGAAATGGGGGACATTCTGATTTCAGGAGGTAAATTGTTAATATTGCATAAAAACTGTAGAGGGACATGTTGAAAGTTCTACTGAGAATATAACTCCATTAAAGTGTCTATGAGTTTGTTTTTAGTGAATCATAAACAGTCCTCCTGTGTGTTTTTGATAGTGTCAACTGTTTTTTTCCAACAGGAAGGATTGGACACTGGGTGTGTGACTCTCTCCTGCTGTTTGATTACTGTCCTGTTGAAACGTGTGAGTTCCTGTGAGATCATAAGCTCTGACGTCAGGAGAGTCAGCAGGATTATCTCTGTTATTACGTGTGAACTCCCATCATCGCCTAATCTGCTGCTGTGGGCATTTTTAGGCCGTGGAGATAAAATCATTCAGATTTGTGTGTGAGAGGGTATGTGCTATAGGGAAGTGAGAATTCTCCAGAAAATATTGCACTGTTTGTACGGCATCCTCGGTTCAATGCATGAGCTAAAGTTATAGCTTAACAATTTCTGCTCCATTTTAAAGAAACATTCATTATTTCTATCAGTGGGCACAGAAGCCTGAATTACAGTTTTGTGCATCAAATATCAACCAGGATGCTGTACCTTCCAACTGTTGGCTGTAAAAAAAAAAAAAAAAAAAAAACCTCTGTAATTCCAGGCTGTTGCAGCTGCAGACTCATATCTCTGACTTCTGCTGATAAATAATCCTCCCCATCTGCTCTGAACAGCTTTAGAAAGCACAGCCAGCCCTTGTTGTGAGTCTTGTTGGTCAAGAGGTTGTATTTTATGTTGAGTTCTTCTCTAAAGCAGGATAAATGCTATTTAATGAACTTAGAAAGCTCACATACTGTCATTCTCAAATGTAGACTGTGGCCCTTATTTATGAGGGTATGAGGTCTTCAAATGAGGGAGGCTTTTCGTTGGTGGCAACTTTTATATCAAGGTCTTACTGTTTGACTTTTTACACATTGTTTTAACCCTATAATGCCTGAAAACACAAATTATTGCCAGAAAATTCTAATTTTTTGGAGCTGAATTGTTTATTTCACTTTCTACTGAAATCCTAAAAAATCTACATTTCCATAAAATTTAACATATCGATTTTTTGTATCTCGTTTGATACATTAGGTGTTTTTGGCAACTGATAATCCATTTGAGGACATTTTTATCATTTATCTGTTTGTATTCAGATGGTTTTTTTGGTGATTTGTTGATCATACTGAGAGTTATCATAAAAGTATGTATCAAATATGATACAACAGGTGTTAAAGGGTTATCTTCAATACAACAAAATGTTTTGTGACTGATCAAATGGTATTTAAATAGCAATATCATGATAAATGAATACAGAAGCAGCCTCCTCAATTTTCCCCTTCAAGCTAAATTCCAGCTGAGTTCCAGCCAGTGGGAGCCCCATCTGGAGGTGTGCCTGAATTCCATCATACACACAACCATTCAAGCATTTACATGGCAGTCATCGTGCTCTGTCTGCACAGCCCAGCCTGTTATGATGGCCACCCTGTGGAGGCAGCTGTGTGGGAGCAAGTGTCTTTGTGTCCCACCTATTCAGGCCTCATTTCCATAAATACAGAACAAAAACAAACTGATCCTGCTCATTACCGCAACATAGCTTTGTCAAATGAAATGTCATATTTAAGGAATACTTGAGAGTGTTTATTCTGCATTGCATTGCATTTGGGTGAGAGACAAACGAAAGGATTCAAGGTAGAAAGAGCAGTAGCTTTTACGCTAAGTAATGACATTAGCTACATAATCATTGCTCCTCCTGGTGGATTAGACTTAAGATTGCAGCTAGTCAAAAAAACAAGGCGCTCAGGGGCTATACCAGTTGCTATGGATTTATCAAATCATTGCAGGGGATCACATTAGATCAATGAGGTTGGGCAGGTCCCAGCACTTTCCTGTCATAGACTATCCAAGATTCAGTCAAGGAAAGTGGGGAAAATTTTAAGTGGCTCCATCTGTATTGTTTTCTTCTTGCATATAAAAGAGGGTTTGCGTTCAACACATTTACACCATGTCCTAACTAAACATGACGTGCATGAGCACTGCAGCAAAATCAAGCCAATTGCATTGAATCATATGTGTGTCCTACCTGACCATGAGCGACGCGGCGCAATTCCATGGAGTGCGAAGCAATGCCCTATCTCTGTTTACACTCTGTTGTGCTACACCATTTTTTCGGAGATAGAAGGCTTGTCCCCAAGAGCAACGATATTGGATTTTGGACTAGCTTAATGGATTAAAAACCTGAAAAGAAGGTCTGTGACAAATACATGCATTGACAATTTTAACATGTTATCTTAAATAACAAAATGCATCTGATATTGCTTACTTTGGACTGTAAAGCATTGTTGTGTTTTAACATATAACACATTCTCACAATTATGACAAATGACAATTGTATAAATGCTATCAAACAGGATGTTTAAAAACTGAACAAACTTATAAACGCAACATGGCATGTTTTCAAGGAAATTTATAACTTCTTTTTCTGGCATAGATATCAATATTTACAGCAACAAACAGTGATCAATTTCTGACCCATAACAAAGAAAATATGCAAACAATGCACCCGGCAACATGTTCAAAATGGCGTCCGATTACACCTGGGGTTGAACCCCAATTTTCACATCAGTCAATATCTGGTTTGTCCCCCATTTGCATCACGTAGTGCCACACATCTTCGTCTCATTGAGTTCATGAAATTGTTTATTGTGGCCTGGGGAATGTTCTCCCACTCGTCTACAACAGCTGTATGCAGCTCCTGGACCGTAGATGGCACTGGTACTCGGTGACATACACGTCTGTCCAGAACATCCCAGATGTGCTCGATGGGCGACATGTCGGGTGAATACGCTGGCCACGGAAGAACTTCGACGTTTTCATTGTCCAGGAAATCATTACAGATCCTGGCCACGTGGGGGCGTGCATTGTCCTGCTGGAAGACGAGACGATGTCTTCGGACAAAAGGCAAGACTATGGGCTCCAGGATCTCATCTCGGTATCTTTGGGCATTCAGCCTGCCTTCAATAACATACAGTTGCGTCCCATGGCCATGAGTAATGCCACCCCACACCATGACACCTCCTCCACCATGTGCCACTCTGGGTACCACATTAGCATCAGCAAATCATTTGCCGGCACATCGCCACACACGTTGTCTTCCGTCTGCCCGGTACAGCTGGAATCGGGATTCATCAGTGAACAGAACATTTCTCCACTGAGCCAAGGTCCATCTAGACTGTGTTCTGGCCCACTGAAGCCTGTTACGTCGCCTCTCGGCCGTCAGGTCCAGACCCTGGTGAGGACGCCGTGCACGGAGGTTCTGCTCCCTAAGTCGGTTTCTCACTGTCTGAGCAGAAATCCGCCTGTTGTGCAAACCAACCACTTCGTCAGCTGTGCGTGTGGCAGGTCACAGACGATCACGCAGGTGCAGAAAGCGGATGTGACGGTCTTGGTCCCTGGTGGTGACACGTGGCCTACGTGCATGCGGCCGGTTAGCTGTGCTGCCCAATTCATGGAAATGGCTTTGTAAATGACTAATCGTCGAATAGTGGACACCTAGACGTCCCGCAACCGTCCGAAGTGACATTCCAGTCTGCAGCATGCCAATGGCACGTTCCCTCATGACTGCTGGCATCTGTGGCATCTTGTTGACAGGACACAATGCACGGTTTGCACCGGCTTTTTATTGTCCCCAGTCTAAGGAGTGGCCATGACATGGTGACGCTGCTTGTTGAGCGTGTCCACAAGACACACATGGTTGACCACCAGATTTACTCAAAATAACCAGAAATTGCATTCACGTGGAATATCAACAAAAAAAAGGCTCCAATAATTACTCAGTATGATCACAAACAAATCTTGCATATTGTGACCTGATTGAGCAAAGCGCAAAAAAATAACACAACAATATAACATGTTGCGTTTATAATTTGGTTCAGGAGTGCAGACCTCCGCCAAGCGCCACAGTTCCCCCTATTTGTCATTTGCACCATAAATATTAGTCCCACATTTATTTTGACTACATTTTTAGATTCCTTGACCATGAAAACATACCATTGGCAACTGAATTCATAATGATATCAACATTTAGTTCAGCAGTTATTCACGAAAATCGAATTTTCCTTAATGGCGGTTTTCTTCTGGATCTAGCTCCCTAGCTTTTGAAGATACACTAAATCAGATGGCACCTTCCAAATTCCACAATGCCTTGGCAATTTAATGGTGTTGTGTGTTTATATAGTGTTAAACTTCCTGGATCCAGACAGAGATCCGGATCGCTTCCAAAATCTAATCTTTTGTTCCTTATCCCAATCCGGACATTCCCTGAAAATTTCATCAATATCCGTCCATAACTTTTTGAGTAATGTTGCTAACTAACTGACAGACAGACAAACCCTTCCAAAAACATAACCTCCTTGGCGGAGGTAATTATTAGGGTTTAAATGACCTTTTAAAGACTTTTTTTTTTTTTTTTTTTTTTTAAAGTAACATGAATCATTCTACTAGTGTAGCCTTGTTTGAACTGACCGTGTTACAAAATCAATAGTGTAATCACCAGGGGCCTAATTTAATGATAAAGTCATCCAAAAATAATGAAAGGGGTGTCTTTTAATTTAGGGGCATAGAGCAATTAAAAGAGGAACCAAAAGAAACCTAACAGAAAACCAATGCCAGAAAAAAATTGTTAATATGTGATGGCAGAGATAAATGAAGATAAAGGAAGTCAGACTGAAATTAGATTGAAACCAAGGTCAGTTCAAAATGAAGTTCTGCAGTAAGAAAAGAAATATCAGTTTGAAATGAAGTATTACGTCTGCACAAATCTCAGGGACTAAAGGAGCTTAATGTGGCTTTACAAAAAATGATCAATGAAAATTGGACTGCTTTTAATTATATTAAGATCAAAGATGCATTATGAGGTAATTCAGGGCCATGTGAGGATGCCAAGGTAGAAAAAGTGCCAATTTTCATGTGAATACTCCTATAGTAAGTAGTACGAGGTAAATAATGTCTGTGCTCAAATGCCCTTTACAGTTGTCCTTGAATTCAATTTCAGACCAGTTCAACTGTTTACAGCAACCTTTCCTGTATGCTGTTCACAATCACCTCCAAATAAAGGCATAAATTGCCCCAAAAATAATACTGGTCCTGACAACCCTCATCGATTTGACCTCCAGGTCCTTTTTTCCTTTTACACTCTGACTTTCTCCTGTGCTGTAAATGTTTCAGTCATGAAGAGCACCCCACAGTCAGTGCTGAATTAATTCACTGCAGCTCAGTTATATGGATGGTCACATCAAACTGGGGGCAAGTCCAGAGAAAAGGATGGACAGGGATAAAAATGAGAGTTACAGGACAGTGCCTTGGTCTTTCTCTTGATGGTTACTGTTACTGAGCGGGAATAAAATAGCTCTGTTAAACTCACAAGCTGCCCTCACTGGAAAAGAAAGGTGAGAGGATTTGAGAGCAGGGGTCTTTTTCTTTTCTTGCTGTTTCTTGTCACTTTTTCAGTGGTTGAAGATCATGTAGAGCATCTAAGATTATATTTGTAGTCTTGTCTGAGACTGTACCTTGAGGCTTAACAGTTTCTTCTATTGTAAATTTCTGTGGGGTAGGGTGTGACAGCTCCAATAAAATATGGCAGTAGCCAACAAAATAGTTTTGGAGCATTTGTGTTTGTGTTTAAAAGAAGACATTGTCCCCTTTGACACGTGGAACTTTAAGTGTTTTGGTGTGCAGTATGGGTGTTTTTCCTATTTTCCACCTGATGTAGCTGTTCAAACAGAATATGAACTTGTGCTTGTTTTCGTGTTTGTCAGGAAAATAAGTCACAGTCATTGCATTTCTGTCTTGAGGTGGAATAAAAATGTTCTTTTGTCCGTCTGTCCATCTGCCTTCAAGCAAGATAACTCAAAAATTTATTGTAGGATTCTGATGACATTTTCAGGGAGTGTTGATCATGGCATTAAAAAGAAGCGATTTAGATTTTGGTGGTGATTTCAATCTGGATGCAGATCCTGGAATTTGATAAAGGATTTGTTAACATTGCAAAACAGGCCAGTTTTCTACATTTTGCTAATAACTCCAAAGTTCTCAGTGGATTTAAATGAAATTTGTATTGAATGTTAGCTAAGGAAGAAGAGAAAAGTGACTAGATTTTGGATATGATCTGAATCTGGATGTAGATCCAGGAACTTCGTAACCCTCTAAAGCACCTTCAAAATAGTTACACTAATGTAATTTCACGCAAAAAATGTGTTCAATCATAATAAAGCTATCAAAAATTAATTAATCGTCCTTTTCTTTTTTTTTTTTTTTTTTACCTTTTTTCTTTAACTCTTTAAAACGGCATCAGACCAAATCATACATATCAAATATCATTAAATTTTTAACACATTTAGCCTTTAAATTTCCAAGTCTTTGTCATGATGCAGTCACATTTTATGGTCTAAAATACACTATAAATCTTTAAATATATATACTTCATCCAAACTTGGTTACTTATGGGATGACTACTACAGCCTGGTATAGAGATTCAAGATTCAAAGTGTAAACAACATAAAACTAATACTACTACTAATAATAATAATATTAAAAATAAGCGAGATAGTGTGTGTGTGTATGTCTGATGTGAGTGAATTATGATCAATATGAAAGTTTTTGCTTGTTTCTGGAATACTGAGACAATGATGGCAGTCCACTTTTCAACCAAAGCTGTAGCTTAAATCAACTGTGTATGAGAACATAAACTATGGTCTTAACACTGTAGCAGAAAACGAGGCCAAAAGCTACCTCATTCTCTATAAAGCTTTTATCAAGCAAATAAGCACACTCCAGTGAATGTCCAGCTATTTCCTCAATGTATCACATCCTTGATATCAATATTGTTTTCCTAATCATGTTGAAAAGACAGCTGAAGATCATTTCCTACTTTCTTTAGCCTTTTATGGGAAGCTGGGTGCAGATTTGTAGAGCTGGAATGAAAGATGAAGATGGGTGTGAAGTCAGAACGGGTAACTGAAGTTACAAGTTTATTTTACTAGGGTATTGTTGCATCAGAAGATGAGAAGACAAATTATTTTAATTATTTTATTCTAGTGAATAATATTTCCAGTTGATTCCTTTAAACAGCACATAAAATTGGGAGTCAAGCAACATAAGCTGAGGTCACTCTGATTTTGTCCATGCAAGGTGAGGATGAGGAGAGCATAATAAGCATACACGAGCTGGCTTCACTCCAGATATACTGGAGGCATTTTGTTTTCTCATCATGCACTGTTGATATTTGTGTAAAGAGTGGCAGCCAGGATGAATATTCCAGGACAGTTTGGGTCATTTTGTCAGGCAAATTTTGATCCGTAAAACCTGTCAAGCTTCACTTAGCCCAACTACAGGAAATCTGGATAGCCTACAGTGGTTACACCAACAAGGTGCCTAACCAGTTTGAGTAAAGATCTGCGTCACTTTCACACCCTAACACATTTACTCTGGAACAAACAAAGTTAAGTTCACTTGTCTAGAAAGTCTGTGTGATTTGGGCTGGTGTGAAAGCTCACACGAATGCTGGTGTGGGCCAAAGAACCAAACTGGTCTGCCTGAAAACAGGGGGTCTTGGTTCACTTCAGAGTAAACCAGAATTCGATTCGCAGTGGGTGTGAAACCCATCTGAACCAAACAAGGACCAAATGAGGAAAGTAAACCAAAAAGCAGGGCATTGTGGCTTGACATTGGCCAGTTACAACAACAGTAAGCAAGCCAATAACATCACTGACAATATCAAGCAGGTAGTGGCAAACTTTAGTAATGCCAACCTGCAGTTCTCTTATTAGGAATACGGTTACAAATCAGTCTGGTTGATATGTCAATTCCATACGAGTAGCTGAAACACAATTTCATCTTTTATCACTGAATATACTGAAGAGCTGCTTCAAGGTAAATAATGTTATTACTCAAAGCTGGTTGAGTATCTCTGGGTCATATTGCAATGATGGGCTTAAAAGAAAGAACAGAGACTGTAGCTACAGCCCCAACTTGTGGCTGGTTGCTATATACCTAAATCAAACTGAGCCCACCAGTTTTAGGTGTGAAAACTGAGGCCTAAAACTTACAGGATGTCTCCCTGATTAAGGGCCAAATTGTTTTGAAGGACACTCAGAAAGCAAACCAGATAACCCATTGTTTTAAAAACAACAAATATTAAGCTTTAATCAGAATTATAGATTATATAATGGAGGATGGAAGGCTAGTGGTGCTAGCATGGCTAATATTAGCATCAGCCACTCACTCTATTCTTAGACCAGCTTCACATTGTTGGCCTGCTGACACTGCAATCTTATGACGAATAATTTGCTGCTTCCCTGAGTACTTCTTTACATTTTGACTGGTTGGTCTAACACAGTTTCAACTTAATTTAAAAGGATCAGAATCAGCTGTTTCAGGCAGCTAATGACGAGGTAAAGAAGAGGTAAAGGGGGAGTCCCAGTGCCATGGACTTTGCTGTCTTGTGTATAGAAGTAGTCTTTGGAACCATGTAAAGCAAACTAAAGGGCATGTAAAACTCTCTTTTCTTCCCTTTAGTAATAATTATGGTGAGTGCAGTTGTTTTAAGCTGTGTTATTGACCTAGCTGTCAGCTTAGATTCAAAGAAATGTGGTGAAAGAAGAGAATTTTAAATAGAAAGAAGAATCTGTAACACACTTTAATAAGACATGTTATCACAGAGGGAGGGCTTAGGGATAAAAAGTCTAATTCAAGCAAATGATTACATAAAACAACCAATCATTTGGCAGAAAAACAAAGTCAGTGGTTAAAAAGGCCCTGCAGCTGGGGCTTAAATGTCCATCTTTAGGAAACATTTGGGACACGAGTGTCTGAAGGGATGAGATGTAGCATTTTTCTTGGTGATGCTTGAGCAGACACTTAAAAAAGCCCTCCTCATATATGGAGCCAGAACTGCAAGGGATTCAGTCTTTCTTTGACCTTGACAAGGCTTCAACCTTGGCCCTCTCATGCGTGTCAGGCCCAGCTAATCATTATGCCACTTTGCTTCTCTTAAGCTACTCGTCTGCTCTCAAAATGATAATCACAGACCGCTCACTCTTTCTTCTGTTCTGGACACTTTTTGGATGATATCCTCTCTGCATGCAGCATGTCTCTTTCTTTCGTTCTTCCTTTGTGCCCGGTGGGAACCCCAGGGGCACGTGGAAGAGCCGGCCATGGAGAGCCTGATAAGGTGCAGACTTTGAGAAGCGTGTAAAACCCTTCACTTTCTTTCTGTCTGACTCTTTCTCTCTTTCATTTCAGAGGAGAGAGCCAGCTCAGAGGTCACTTATCAGATGTCTATCTGTCTTGGTACTTTTTCTCTATTCAAACTGAGCTGAATGGTTGGTTGTTTTTTTCTTTGAATACTGACTGAACTTTTACAGTATCATTTACAACATGAATGTTCATTTATCCATGACGGATGGTCTAAAGTTTAAACTGAACTAAAGTTTATTGAAAACCTGGTTAATTCTTCTGCTGCTGTGATGTGTTAATCAAATAAAGAATTTTAGAGATGGATTGGAAAAGCACATTGCAAGAGCCTTGACAGGTTCCATCAGGAGTAGTAGTATTACCGGACAATTTGACTCACAATATGGGTACACGTTACTCACATTATCACAGGACTCCTCACTAGATAAATTGCTTCAAAGACTCAAATGTTTCAAGAGTTTATTCCAGCTTATTTAAACAGGATATTTTACCCCTTTCATCACTTAAGCCTCCACTTCTGAAAATCTTCACACTACCTTTACATGTACCACCATCCGTTACTACAGGTGTTACAATTAGGGTTGCCACCCGTCTCTAGAAATACAGAATCATCCTGTACTTAGCAATTAAATGGCAAAACAGGGCGCAATACATTCCTACTCTCCTCTGATTGCTCAAACTTGTCAGGTTCCTTTGCTGGCTCGGCTATTTTTAAGAAATAAAGTCAATCAGAGGCAATCTACCTATCCATCTTAAATTTTGTATTATTTGCTAAAATGTTTTAAGTGGGCTTTATGTGAAAGTCAAACAGTTAATCCATGTCCAATTTTTATAATATACCCAATATATGATCAAACTTGCAAGTTAAGTTGTCACTTTATACTTTAATTTGTTGTGAGGGGACTCACAACATATATTAAGTGTGCCACTTTGGCATTATAAATAAAAGGAAAAATTATATCAAATGAAGTAGCGATTGATTTACAGAATAATCATCAGATGGATGTTATTCTACATTTTTGTTCATGTTTGTTCTTTCTATTGAGAAATGATTTCATCAATGTGGTCCTGATCTGATGCTACTGAAGCTGTTAGCTTCCGAGCTAATCTCTGTACGAGCAGTCACTTCCTGCTCTTATCTTGCTTGTAGTTTCCACCTCTTTCTGCTCTAAAAGAGGGCAGCGTCATTTTTGGCTGCTCACAATCGTAGACTGGAACTTTCCAAGACAGATATACCTAATTACGGACAATGACTCAGGCAAATCCAACTGCACTGAAAGATTAATCCAGATACAGATCACTACCAAAATATTATCACTTCTTCCTTGTGCTATGACCAACATTTCCTGCACAATTCTTAAAAATCCCTTTGTGACTTTTTGACTTATCTTCCTGACAGACAAATGAACAAACGCCTGCAAAAACATAACTCCCTTGGCGATGGTAATTATGGCAAAGTTATTTTTAATCTGGACAGCCATACCAGGATATGTTATGCTTTCAGAAGCAACTCTGGAGAGAAGGGCACAACACATGCTGTTACTGTTACAACACTAACAAATAAACTCACAGATCCGAGACATAAAAGTGTCTCTCTTTGGTTATATGCAAAAACACAAGTTAAGTATCACGTTAAAGATGTGTTTAAATGAACTAAGGGGGGTTAATCTGCTTGAAAATACATGACATTATATGCATAATAATAACAACAGCTTTATTTATATAGCACCTTTTAAAACAGGTGTTTACAAAGTGCTTTAAAAGTAATGGGCAGAGAATAATAAAATGGACATTAACAATCAGCTCAAAAACAAAATGACCAGGAAATTCAAACAAAAGGGCAAGAACAACATTCAAACACAGTGAATCAACAAGAAAGAAGAATAAAGCAGACAAAGGGAATGAATGTGATGATGGGCATATCAGAAAATTAAATGAAAAGCAACTGTATGATAAGGACTAATACGATAATACATGACGAGAGAAAACATGCATTAAGGAATGAAAGAAATAAATGAGACAAAAATTTAACAGAAGGTTACATAAAAAGAAAACAGAAGACAACATGCATGATACCTTTTTAACTTTCAAAATGCTGAAATATAATTCTGTAGCCTTTATGAGCAGAAAATTAAACAAAATAAAATACTGTAATGAGATATTTTAGTCATCTACCCCAAACCTGACATGAATTTCAATGAAAATAAGTTATTGTCTTGTTAAAAACAGACACCATCAAAAACATATCCTTGTCGATGGAGGTAATAAGATGTTTGCCACCAAAATGGCCTCCAATGTGGCATAAAATGATCAATATATTATATAACTGTTACACAAATCACATTGTTACAAGAAGAACTAGAAAAGCACTCAGAGAGCGCAGACCTCCTCCAAGATACAATTTTGGATCACCACACACTCCAATATGACGGCCGAGTCTCCACTCACGTCTGTCCATGTGGAGAACTCCTCCGCTGGCATTGTAAGGGAAGCTGGGTAATGTAGAGACATAGGCTTGAAAAATGTTGATGTCAGTATGCAAATAAACTACAGTTCCCATAGTTGCCAAGGAGAAATGAATGGGATTTGCCATTATAAATTTCAATGTTTTTTTGTGACGTCAATCTGGATTGGATCCAGATGAAAATGACTGTGATGATCGAGTTATATTATATATATTATCCTGTACATTTTGAAGCAAATCCATCTAGTGATGTCAGAGATATGATTTTTTAAAATATGGCCTAATGTTAAGTAATAGGACTTTTTGGCAAATTTTGGGAATTTTTTTGCACCTTGATAAAAACGCAGATCACCACCAAAATGTAATGGGTTCTTCCTTAGACCAAATCACACCTCTGGAAATATTTTCGTGTAAATCCATGTAGTAGTTTTCCGCCAAGCAGCTCAGTTACGGCAGTGGCTTTTCCACTCCGATTGGGCAACCAAGTGTCTGCTCATGTCTGTGCACGTGGCGAATGCTGTGTGCCATTTACATCAGAACTGGGAAGAGGGGAGTGTGAATGACGAGATCTCTGAGTTATCAGCGTTCCAGTTACAAAGTCGGAAAAAACTTGCCAATCTACCAGGCTATTGTTAGCCATTGTGTTAGCAGATTTCCTCCGCTGGCATTTCAAGGGAAGCTGGGAAATGTAGTGACATAGGCTTGAAAAACGTTGACGTCAGTTTGCAAATAAGCTACAATTCCCATAATGAAGTAAATGAATGTGATTTGCCATTATAAACTTCAGTGTTCATGTAAATCCATCCAGTAGTTTTTGCATAATCCTGCAAAAACAGACAAACAGACAGACTCTGGCAAAAGCATCACCGCCTTGGCGGAGGTATTGAATTACAACTTGATTGCTTTTTGTTGTTGTGCGATTGCAAACAAATCACAAATTTTCTCTACTTTGTTTAGTATTGAGAAAAACATGCCAAGATTTTTTTTTTCCACTTCCGAACTCCTTTTAAAACCCCAACAGAGTCCCAGGTCAAAATGGCCCAAACGTCTTCTGATGGACATAAATGTGTGGGGGTACTTAAGCATGTGTACTCTGTAACTTTATTTTACCTAAGAATACCTCACACACACAAAAAGGCCATGGATTTTCAGGCTGATGACATTTTTTCTTGAATCATTTTTTCTTCTTGTGAAAATTTGAAACAGGTCAGCTCAACCTGAAAACCACAAATGGTTGAATCATTGTGATGGTGCTGGTGCTACGAAGTAAATTATCCAATGAGTAATGAGTCAGTTAAAATGATAAAAAAAAACAACAGAAAGTTAGAATCCAGATGCACAAATGTATCATCAAATGTCCAG